>CAUJNA010000178.1:245165-303832 GCA_963377175.1 Effrenium voratum | reverse complement strand
ACCACCAGTCATGATGATAATGATGACTACGCGCCCTCTGCCTCTCCAATCGGGTCTAACGGGACTTTTGAATCGTGTATGAAAAAGATAAACATCCTTATCCTAGCCGTGGCCCATCATCGTCATCATCACGGTCATCAAAAAGATAAGGATCCTCCCATCATCGTCATCATCACGGTCATCATCATCGATGATAACCATCATCGTGCATCCTCTGCATCACCAACAGTCATGATGATACTGATGACTACGCGTGCATCCTCTGCATCACCAACAATCATGATGATAACGATGACTACGCAACCTCTGCATCTCCAATCTCATCATCACCGTTATCATCATCGATGATAACCATCGTGCATCCTCATCGATGATAACCATCATCGTGCATCCTCTGCATCTCACCAACAGTCATGATGCTAATGATGACTACGCACCCTCTGCATCTCCAATCTCATCATCACCGTTATCATCATCAATGATAACCATCATCGTGCATCCTCGTCGATGATAACCATCATCGTGCATCCTCTGCATCACCAACAGTCATCATGATAATGATTATTACGCACCCTCTGCATCTCCAATCGGGTGAAAAAGATAAAGATAAGGATCCTTATCATAGCCGTCATCATCACGGTCATCATCATCGATGATAACCATCATCGTGCATCCTCTGCATCACCAACAGTCATGATCATAGTGATGATTACGCGTGCATCCTCTGCATCACCAACAGTCATGATGATAATGATGACTACACACCCTCTGCATCTCCAATCTCATCATCACCGTTATCATCACCGATGATAACCATCATCGTGCATCCTCTGCATCACCAACAATCATCATGATAATGATGACTACGCACCCTCTGCATCTCCAATCGGGTCTAACGGGACTTTTGAATCGTATATGAAAAACATAAAGATAAGGATCCTCCGTTATCATCATCGATGGCCCATCATCGTCATCATCACGGTCATCATCATCGATGATAACCATCATCGTGCATCCTCTGCATCACCAACAGTCATGATGATAATGATGACTACGCACCCTCTGCAACTCCAATCTCATCATCACCGTTATCATCACCGATGATAACCATCATCGTGCATCCTCTGCATCACCAACAGTCATCATGATAATGATGACTACGCACCCTCTGCATCTCCAATCGGGTCTAACGGGACTTTTGAATCGTATAGGAAAACATAAAGATACGGATCCTCATCATAGCCGTCGCTCATCATCGTCATCATCACGGTCATCATCATCGATGATAACCATCATCGTGCATCCTCTGCATCACCAACAATCATGATGATAATGATTACCACGCGTGCATCCTCTGCATCACCAACAGTCATGATGGTAATGATGACTACGCACCCTCTGCATCTCCAATCTCATCATCACCGTTATCATCATCGATGATAACCATCATCGTGCATCCTCTGCGTCACCAACAGTCATGATGATAATGATGACTACGCGCCCTCTGCCTCTCCAATCGGGTCTAACGGGACTTTTGAATCGTATATGAAAAAGATAAGGATCCTCATCATTCACGGTCATCAAAAAGATAAGGATCCTCATCATAGCCGTGGCCCATCATCGTCATCATCACGGTCATCATCATTGATGATAACCATCATCGTGCATCCTCTGCATCACCAACAGTCATGATGATAATTATGACTACGCGTGCATCCTCTGCATCACCAACAGTAATGATGATAATGATGACTACGCACCCTCTGCATCTCCAATCTCATCATCACCGTTATCATTATCGATGATAACCATCATCGTGCATCCTCTGCATCACCAACAATCATCATGATAATGATGACTACGCACCCTCTGCATCTCCAATCGGGTCTAACGGGACTTTTGAATCGTATATGAAAAACATAAAGATAAGGATCCTCATCACAGCCGTCGGTCATCATCATCGATGATAACCATCATCGTGCATCCTCTGCATCACCAACAGTCATGATGATAATGATGACTACGCGTGCATCCTCTGCATCACCAACAGTCATGATGATAATGATGACTACGCACCCTCTGCATCTCCAATCTCATCATCATCATTATCATCATCGATGATAACCATCATCGTAAATCCTCATCGATGATAACCATCACCACCAATCATGATGATAATGATGACTCCCAAAGTCAAGTGTCAACTCATCATCATCACCGTTATCATCATCGATGATATCCATCATCGTGCATCCTCTGCATCGCCAACAGTCATGATGATAATGATGACTACGCGCCCTCTGCCTCTCCAAGCGGGTCTAACGGGACTTTTGAATCGTATATGAAAAAGATAAGGATCCTCATCATAGCCGTGGCCCATCATCGTCATCATCACAGTCATCAAAAAGATAAGGGTCCTCCCATCATCGTCATCATCACGGTCATCATCATCGATGATAACCATCATCGTGCATCCTCTGCATCACCAACAGTGATGATGATACTGATGACTACGCGTGCATCCTCTGCATCACCAACAGTAATGATGATAAAGATGACTACGCACCCTCTGCATCTCCAATCTCATCATCACCGTTATCATCATCGATGATAACCATCATCGTTATCATCATCAATGATAACCATCATCGTGCATCCTCTGCATCACCAACAGTCATTATGATAAGAATGACTACGCACCCTCTGCATCTCCAATCGGGTCTAACGGGACTTTTGAATCGTATATGAAAAAGCATCACCGTTATCATCATCGATGATATCCATCATCGTGCATCCTCTGCATCGCCAACAGTCATGATGATAACGATGACTACGCGCCCTCTGCCTCTCCAAGCGGGTCTAACGGGACTTTTGAATCGTATATGAAAAAGATAAGGATCCTCATCATAGCCGTGGCCCATCATCGTCATCATCACGGTCATCAAAAAGATAAAGGTCCTCCCATCATCGTCATTATCACGGTCATCATCATCGATGATAACCATCATCGTGCATCCTCTGCATCACCAACAGGCATGATGATACTGATGACTACGCGTGCATCCTCTGCATCACCAACAGTAATGATGATAATGATGACTACGCACCCTCTGCATCTCCAATCTCATCATCACCGTTATCATCATCGATGATAACCATCATCGTTATCATCATCGATGATAACCATCATCGTGCATCCTCTGCATCACCAACAGTCATTATGATAAGAATGACTACGCACCCTCTGCATCTCCAATCGGGTCTAACGGGACTTTTGAATCGTATATGAAAAAGATAAGGATCGTCATCACAGCCGTCGCCCATCAGCGTCGTCATCACCGTTATCATCATCGATGATAACCATCATCGTGCATCCTCTGCATCGCCAACAGTCATGATGATAATGATGACTACGTATCCTCTGCATCTCCAATCAGGTCACAACAATTATCATGTGATTCATCATCGTCATCATCATCGTCATCACTACGCATCTTCTGCATCTCTAACCGGGTCTAACAGCACGCTTGAAACGTATATGACACAGATCTGGTCAGATAGGAGAAAGATAAGGATGACAACGATAATAGTAGCTCGGAAAATAACTATCATCGTAGCATCCTCTGCATCACCAATGCTTTCTAACCCCACACTTGAAAGGTGTAGAAAGACACATCTTTGAGGTGCAAAGGATGCTACGATGACGGTATTGCTTACGCTGATAATGTTGCATCTTCGGATATGCTCATTTACCTACCCACCTTGAACTTGTGCTATCTCCAATGGACTTTTGAATCGTATATGAAAAAGATAAGGATAGTCATCACAGCCGTCGCCCATCAGCGTCGTCATCACCGTTATCATCATCGATGATAACCATCATCGTGCATCCTCTGCATCGCCAACAGTCATGATGATAATGATGACTACGCATCCTCTGCATCTCCAATCAGGTCACAACGATTATAATGTGATGATGATGACCATGTCATCATCACCATGATGGTGGTCATTATCGTCATCATCATCATCATCATCATCGTCATCATCATCGGCGTCAGCATCGTCATCAGCATCGCACGCATCCTCTGCATCTCCAACCGGGTCTAACAGCACGCTTGAAACGTCTATGACACAGATCTGATCAGATAGGAGAAAGACAAGAATGACAACGATAATAGTAGCTCGGGAAATAACTATCATCGTAGCATCCTCTGCGTCACCAATGCTTTCTAACCCCACACTTGAAAGGTGTAGAAAGACACATCTTTGAGGTGCAAAGGATGCTACGATGACGGTATTGCTTACGCTGATAATGTTGAATCTTCGGATATGCTCATTTACCAACCCACCTTGGACTTGTGCTGTAACCACCCTTCCCGTGCGCCTCCCCCTTTGAGGAGAAGGGGTCGGCGGATTATATATTATTTACATGATACTATTTTGTTATTTTAAATTAGGTTTTATATATAATTTTTCGTTTTTTATATAATATTTGATTGTGGTATTTGGAGAATATATAAAATAAATATGGAATAGGATTTTTATAATAAATTAATTATTTTATTTGTAATATTAAACGATTATATAATTTTATTTAATTGGGATTATTTCAAACCTTGAATTTTATATTATTTAAAAATAAAATTAATATAGAAATAGGAATTAGAAATAAGAATTGATTTTTTGATTGATTATTTGATATTTATTTTAGTACAAAATTAAAAATAGCGTAAATCGGGCATAAAATTGATTATTTGCTTTTATTTCGACTTATATTTATTTAATGATCGGAAATAAGTATTTAAATAAAGGTATAGATATAATATTAAATATATTTAATTATATTGGATATACAAAAATTTTATAAATTTAGATATATGGTTGTGGTAGACCTAATATTTCGTTAGGTCGGTTTTATAATTGGAAATTGTATTTGTTTGATAGATAGTGGGTATGATATTTTTTGGAATATTTTGGTGATGCGAGCTTATTAGATCTTTTAATTGTTTTGGCATTATATGGTTTAATTATTTTTAATATAATGATTATATTTCCTTTTTAATTTCGTTTTTTGGATGTGGCATAGGACATATTCATGATTGTGTATGATTATAAAGATTTATATAGTCGATGTGTTGTATAGAAGTTTGGTTTCGAGTCTCTATAATTTAAATATGAATGAATTGAATAATAATAATATTGTAAAATATAATTAATGTATAAACCATAAATTGAGAATTATAAATAATATATATTAAAATATTAAGATATAATATATTTAATTTATAATACTATTATTAAATAATTAAAAAATCAATTTCGATTTATATAAAATAATATATAATAATTATATTTATAATTTTAAAATTATATATATATTAGGAAATACATTATTTTAACAATATAGAATATTATACACGATTTTTATGATTGGAGTTCTATAATGAGATAATCGAAAATCTAAATAATACTATAGGGGTTGATTATAAATTAAACTTAATTTGAATATTTGGAAATTTATAATTATATATTGAATTTAATTTGATATATAAAATCGAATATATATTAGATATATTGTATTTTCGATATTATATAGATTAATTTTTTAGAATATAAACATAAATTATCATATATTAATTATTAAATAAAACAACAACAATATATATTTAAATTAGAATAAATAAATAAATAGAAAATAAATAATTAGGAATTAATTAGATTATACATTTATAATATAAATAATATTAATATAATATACTATGTATATATAATATATATATAATTATATATATTATTTTATAATATTTAAAAACACAAAAACCATATATGAATTAATATCTAAATATCTCATTATATATAAATTAAAAAAATAATAATATAAATAATAATTTTAATATATTTTACTTACAATATATATCGGTATTTAATATTTAGAATTATTCTATATTTTCTAATAATTGAATATTTTGGGATTTCAGTCCAAATAGGCTCCGGTCCGGAGCAGCATTGAGGTAGGATTCCATCAAGATCCTATCAGGGTTCCATAAGGATTATGGGATGGTGTGAAATATTAAAATAATATTATATATTAATTCTATTAATTATATATATTAATATCGAATAATTAATTATTTAATAGATTAAAAATCATTATTTTAGATAGACTATTGTGGAAATGGATTTACTATATTTTATTTTGTTTATATAAAAAATAATAAATTTAAACACAAATTATATAGTATTTCTATTGTTTTTTTAGAATAAATTATATATAATTCAAATTGGTAAATTAATCTTTTATGTTAGATTATGGTAATCTAATTAATTAATTCCATTATTAATAATAATATAATAAAATTAAATTCATTAAACCAATATATATCAATTATTTATTATATTTTTATAAAAATATATATATTCAAATAATTCGATTTAATTTTATAAATCATAAAATTATAATATAATAAACCACATTATATTTACAAAATAATATAAATATATATTAAATATATATATATTACAAATAATTCAATTAGAATTATATTATATTAATAAGAAACATCCAAAATACAACCCATAACAAGAAAATAACAAAATTAGAACATTAAAACAATATATTCTAATTTAAATAATACAATAACAATACAATAAAAATAATCAATTTTCATATCACCAAACTCTCAAAAAATAAGCACAATATTTCAACCAAAATATATTATTTTGCTAACCTCCCAAAAAAACATTTTTCATACATATATTCGTTCCACAACAAACTATGCCAATATAAGTTCGATAAACCCAAAAATTATATATTCAAATTCCTCAATCATCTAAAATATAATAATTTAAACCTTACTCTTAAATATTACATATACCTAAATATAAGTTTTCAAATTTCCATCAAAATCAAAAACAAAAAACAAAACCAAACACAAAGATTTACAAATACAAACGCACAAACACAAACAAACAAACACAAACAATCAAACACAGACACAAACAGACAAACAAACACAAACAAACACATTCAAACAGACACAAACATACAAACACAGACAAACAAACACAGACAGACAGACACAGACAGACACAGACAGACACAGACAGACACAGACAGACACAGACAGACACAGACAGACACAGACAGACACAGACAGACACAGACAGACACAGACAGACACAGACAGACACAGACAAACAAACACAGACACACAAACACAAACACACAAACACAAACACACAGACACAGACAAACAGACACAAACAGACAAACACAGACAAACACAGACAGACACAGACAAACAGACACAGACAGAGACACAGACAGAGACAGAGACAGACACAGACAGACACAGACACAGACAGACACAGACACAGACACAGACACAGACACAGACAGACACAGACAGACAGACACAGACAGATAGACAGACACAGACAGACACAGACAGACAGACACAGACAGACAGATAGACAAACAGACAGAGAGACCAACAGACAAAGGGAGACAGAGACAGGCGCTCCAACAGCGTCCGACTCCGAGCCCGAGAGGCCAGACGGGCTGCAAGAACGCGCGTGCGAGCTCTCGGCTGTGTGTGCCCCAGTTGCACGCGGCCAGCGGCCGCGTGTCCTCTGGCGCCCTCGCCCCGTGGAGCGAGCCAGTGGGAAACGATTTGTCACGCGCTTGTCTCGGCGCTGCCCCGCCGCTCTCCTTGCCCTCACGACGGCTGTATTCTGGCCCGTGGCAAGGAGGTGGTTGCAGTTGTTCGGCGGCCCTCTTTGGACTGGGCGGCCCGGGTTGCTACCGGCCCGGTTTGGATTGGTAGTTTGGATCGGTGTTTTGGAGGTTAGGGGGTGGTTTCCCATTCAACTTCAACATGATCCAGGGGTTCAATCCCCAAACCACCAATCCAAACCAGCAATTCGGGGTAAGTTAGAGCGGGTGCCAAAAAAGGGCCAAGCTCTCAGTCCAGGCCGTGAGGTGTGCCAAGAATAGAGCAAATCTTATAGAGCCCGAGCCGGCAAGCAACATATTTTATCATCTCATATGTATCAAAAAAAATTACTCGTCGCGTGCGAAAAGCATGCTGCCTTTCTCCAAACACAGGTCGCGAGACGCACTGAGGGCCGGGCTGGTCGCGATAAGGTCACGCCAAAGAGTCAGTGAAAGGCGGTCGCCTGAGCAAGGTGAGAACAGATGCGCGGGCTGTTGGCCTCAAACGATCCATCCACGCACGCAGTTGTTGCAAGCGCAAGCGAAAACGCGATCGACCAGAAAACATCCTGGGCGCAAGCAAAGCCGAACTGATTTCGCCCAAAGCATTCAGAAAAACACAACTGATCGCAACAATCGGCCGCGGCTGACAGCTTCTCGCATCGCCAAACTCTCGGAAGATGGGCCAAGATTTCGGCCAAAATTGCTACGGACAGGCAGATATATGCCCCTGGAAGACACAACGTCTTCGTTCAAAGCCCGGACCATTTTTCCGAAATATCCCGGATATTTCGATAGTCGCACTCCAGACCATTTTTCCGAAATATTCTGGATATTTCGACGATAGCATTTCCCAAAATATTTGGAATATTTTGGGAAAATGGTCCCCGAAATATTCATAATATTTCGAGAAAATGGTGGGTGGCTGCGATTCCCGGACCGCTTTCCCGAAATATCTGGAATATTTCGGGAAATTGGTCCCTACAAAAAAAGAAGCCACTATGTCTTCCGCCCATATGCCGGGGTAGCCCGGACAGATTTGGGCAAGCGGTCCGTAGGAAATATGAAGCGGTTACATCTTCCAGGGGCAGCCCAGACCAATTTATATATACAGCTATATTAGACATTTAAATAATTCATAAGTGTATTATTGTTTTTCTATAATTTATAATTCAATTTGAATAATTTATTATACAATTTTATATAAAAACTAATATAAACAATACAACAATATATCTATCAATAAAAAACATCAAACAACAAATTTGTATCCACCCATAATCCAACACCAATTTTAAACACAAACAATACATCAACCCATTTCAAAAATAGGGCCCAAATCCAAAAATAACACATCGATAATCTCAATCCAAAAAACAAAACACAAATTCCTCGTGCCACAACCAGAAAAGAACAAAGGAATAGAATGATAAATTGTTTCTATGTATATATATATTTGATATTGTTAAATACTACATGCTTTCTCTAGCAGTACAGTTGGGCTACATCCGCTGCCCATACATCCCAAGGCCTTGAGCCTATGTACAGACCTGCCTTAGTACAGCTACAGTAGACAGTACATCATTGCCCAGAGGAAAACAACTGCGCTTCACTTCACACACAGGTTCATCACATCAGGTAATTAGGTATACAGTTGCTCCAAGCTTAACATGGTAGCGGAGCAGTGATCCCTGGTACACGATCCACACACACTACCCAGGGTGAGCTCCAACACGCACCCACAGGTTCAGGCATACAGCAGTAAACACAGTTACACACCTAGAAAGATCTGGCGGCCTTTCCATACAACACGCAAGGAACGGCGGCCCAACAACAACAACAAGAGCAACAGCATCAGCTGGAAGCAATTCACAAGTACAAGGTAGCACCGCAACGATTCACAGGAGAATACAACATGTTCGAAGAATGTACGGGCTACAAGACCCTTCATACAACAGACTGCTGAGACAGTCAGAGCAATCGCAACTGCCAGCTACAAACGGCCAACTTGAGACAGCAGAGCATGGATACAACTGAGCAACAACTTACACTACATCTTGGTGAGCACATGCGATGGACCAGCATCTACAATTTGCAGACAAAACGCGCAAGGCAACAGCTTCGAGACATGGCGGCCACTACACCTGAGATACTCCATACCACTCTTGGCACACGAGGCATTGGGTACCTAACAAGGTTACTCAAACCACAGCTCGATGAACAGAAGTTCGAAGAGAGCTTTACAACATGGGAGTTTCAACTCGCCAAGTACGAACAAGACAACCACACACCGCTACCAGATGCAGACACAATCGCAACACTGCTCAATGAGACAAAAGGACCACTACAGCAACACCTACAGTTACAAGCAGGATACCACAGAGCAGCATCATCACCCAACAGGCTACAAGCAATCACATCAGGCAACAGCAACAACCGAGGACCAGCACCAATGGACATAGGAGCAAAGTGGTATAACAAAGGCAAAGGAAACAAAGGCAAGCGCAAGGGCAAAGGAACGTACAACAAAGGCAAAGGCTATGGCGGCTACGGGAACAACTACAGCTACAACAACTACACAATCAACAGCCGGTTGGACAAGGAAATCCTTTCAAAGGAGCAGGATAGAGCAACAAAGGAAAAGGCAAAAGATACAAGGACAACAAGGATATGGCAAAGGCAAAGGATACAGCAACAAAGGAAAAGGCAAGGGATACTACAACAATCAATCAGGAGGAAAAGGAGCAAAAGGCAACAAATGAAAAGGCAAGGAATACTACAGCAATCAAGCAGAAGGAAAAGGAGCCAAAAGGAAAGAAAGCAACAAATGATTGCTACAGATGCGGACAACCAGGACACATGGCCAAACAATGTAGATTGGCGATCTACAACTGCGACACTGGCAACTTCGACACCAATGACCAGACAGATGACTGGTACAGTCAGGCACACTATGGCAGCAACTGGTACCACCAGGATCAGACACAGATGCAACAACTAGCACTGCCACAACCAGCAGATTCATCAGCAGTACCCATCTCAGGATTACAAGAAGTAACGCTTGCCATGATTGGCGCAGCGCAACAACTCACAGAAGATAACAAGTGGGTCTCATGATTGACAGCGGTGCGGCTACACCTGTATGCCCACCATGGTTTGCAACACAATTTCCACTACAGCACCTCGAGCATGGCACAGGACCACAACTGAGAACAGTGACCAACCACACATCAAGCTTCACGGGTACAGATGGGTTTTCGTGACAAACCACAGTGGACAACAGACTGTCATACCATTTTACGTTTGTGAGGTTAAACAGCCAATTCTTTCGGTTACAAGGCTGGTGGAACAAGGTTTCCAACTTGCACTGGGTGACAATCCAAGACTACAGCACACCAAAGGATTCAACTGCACATTGGAGAACAGAGATGGCCTGTTCTTCCAACAAGCAGAAATCACAACACTGCCAAGAGGAACAAAGCTGCAGATACACAGCACACAGCAAGGACAGGTTAGCATGATAGCACCGACCACAACGCTTACACCACAAGGTCCTGCAGACACAGGTTATGCAGGAGACTACTGGCAGTTCAACACACAAGGTAAGCTTGTCAGAGCACACAGACAATACAGGAAGACATGTCCAGTCCCAGCAGAACAACTTGAGGACTACAGAAGAATCAGATCCAAGGATGGCGCAACGAACACGTTTGAGGACAAGTACCAAATAACAGATGCTCCAAACAACAGCAAATGTGGAAAGGAGAAACAGCATTCAAGATCAAGAAAAGCACAACATTGCCAGAAACACTACAGCAACAGTTTGCAACAAAGACACAGCCAAGGAGCGAGCTACAGAAGGTCACACCACAAGTAATTCAGTACAATCCGCGCACACGACTGAGAGAGAAAACAACACCACCAACAGCACAGGACACAGCAGCACCACACACCACCAAAGGTGCAGCTGGACAAGGACTACCACATCCTGCAGAAGTACATCATGGAGGAGACTACTGGCACAGAGAAGGCCCACACTGGAAGAGAGTACACATCAAGCCACACACACAGCGTTCTACACACCAGAGCAGACACATGACGGGCCAGACATCAAGCGACTTACACCTGGCGGCAGACCAAGGTACAACCAGTAGGAGATGAGCGCAACACAAGATTAGTAGAAGATGAATGCACAACACAGCAAGCGAAGACATCAGACAAGCCTTGGACAGGCTGGCAAACTTTGAGGAACATCAGGAGTTTCCAACACAACTTGAGTCAGATGATGAGGAGCAACAGCAAGGCACAAGAGCAAAAGCAGTACAAGCATCCAAGCAACCAACACCACAGGAAATACTCGAGCACAACGTAACACACCTCCCCTACAGAAGTTGGTGTCCAACATGCGTACAAGCAAGAGGCAGACAGAACAATCGCCCAAAGCAACACAGCAAGCTTCCAACCACACAGCTTGGCTTCGGCTACTCGGCTACAGCAAGGGCTTTGATGACAGCAACAATCCTCACAGCAATTGACATCCAACCAGGGATGATCATGGCCACACAACTGACCGACTTTGCTCACACAGCTACACCACTTCCTCATTGAATGTGGAAGAACATCACACACCATACTACAACCAGATCAGGAGACTTCCTGACAGCGATCACAGCAGTGGCAAACAAGAATGGCAACATCACCACAAGGAACTCAGGAGCATACAGTTCACAATCACAAGGAGGAGTAGAGCGAGCGCACAGAACACTGTTTGCGCAAATCAGAACACTCAAGGTACAAACCAGGCAGAACTGCAACAGAGACATTCGAATGGAACATCCACTCATGCCTTGGATAGTTCAACACAGTGCATACATCATGAACAGATTTGCGACCCACAGCAATGGATGCACAAGCTACTTCAACAAATAGAACCGAGAGCAGCATACACCACTTCGCGAGTTTGGTGAGACAGTGCAGTACATGCTACCAACAGTGACACAATTTCCAAAACCCGAGCCGAGGTTCTACAACGGGATCTGGCTTGGCAAGGATACAGCTACAGGCGAGCCCCTCATTGGGACCTACAACAAGATTGTCAGAGCAAGGACAATCAGAACGCAGATAGTGCCTCACAAATACAATCAGCAACTTCTGGACTGTGTGCACGCAGGTCCATGGAAGACACCAGCATCAGCACTGCCTACACCTACTCTCACAACACCAGTTACAATGCCAGCAGCAAGCAAAGCACTCGCATCTCAGAAGGATGCAGCAACAATCGCAGCAGCAGAAGGCAAGAGACAGAGCGCATCACAATCGAGTGATCAGCGCGCAAAGCAGAAGAAGAGCCAACATCACCAATGGCTACATCACCGACACATCAGAAACGACCAGCATTGCCAGCACCACCACACACAGGAGAAACACAATAGCACAAGGCAGCACAGACAAGCAACAGCGCATCACAGCAGACAGACAGGCGCTGGAGCGGCTACAACAACAGAACAACCAAAAAGCCAAAAATGAGGATGAATGCAATCAAGTTTACAACCAGAGATGGCAAACAAATGGAGACAACATCCAGCGAGGACACAGAAGAAATCGACAACGAAAGGATCCTACTAGAGCCGACCACACATGACACAGAAGGCTTGGACCCGCAACACGTTTCACAAGGAGTGAAGAAAGAAGTTTAACAAATGAAAGACCAATCAGTCTGTACAGAGATTGATGGCAACACAATGACACCAGAACAACAAGCAAACATCATTAACCCAAGATGGGTTCTTAAACCAAAACACAACGAAGCACGAGCGCGAACAGTAGCAAAGGGCTACACAGAACCTGTTACAGACCATGACTTACTCTTTGCAAGCACACCACTGTTTTGCATACTGAGGGTACTCCTCACAATGGCACTTGTGTACAACTGGTCAGTCTGTGCCGGAGATGTCAGGGTTGCATTCCTACATGCAGCAGCAATCTCCTACAACTTGGTAATAAGACAACCAAAAGAATCCTACAACGAAGCAAACAGACACATAATGTGGCGGCTGAACAAAGCTATCTACGGCTTAAGATCATCACCAAAAATAATGGCAAGCCCGCAAAGCACACATCCTCACAGTTACACTTGAACTTATGAGACGCACAACAGAAAGCAATGTCTACAGGTCAAAGGACTGCCAGGTCTACATCATGATCTGTGTAGACGACCTCCTACTCATAGGATTACAGAGCATCATTGACACACTGTTCAGCAGAATGCAAGAAGCACTGCTGAGACACACAAGCAGCCGCAATGTAGGCACAACAATACATTGCCTTGGCAGGAGCATGTCACACAAAGGCAACTACATCGACATAAGCTTGAACAACAACCGCGTTGACATCATCCGGGAAGAATCAGGAATGACAACATGCGACCCAGCACCATCACCAGGAGTGTCACACATGAGAGGTGCAGCAGAAGAACCGCTCGACCACGAACAGCAGCACAAGCAACAACACAGGCGGCTTGTTGGCAAGGTACAATGGCTAGCATACACACGACCAGACATCAGATATGGAGCAAAGGAACTAGCAAGATCACTACAAGCACCAACATAGTTTGACAACAAGAAGCTCAAGCGCATGATAAGGTACCTTAAAGGCACAAGGTACTTGCGACACAACCTGCAACCAAAGATACGGACACAGGACAAGCGAATCCCACTCAACATCGATACACACACAGATGCCAACTGGGCATCATGCGCGACAACAAGAAAGAGCACAACAGGATTTGTGATACACTTGTTCGGAGCAGCGATACACTTGTGGAAGCATAGCACAAGCAACAATGGCACTTTCATCAGCAGAGTCAGGGCTGGTGCAGCAGCACAGGAGAGCCTCTACATCAGCAACTTCATCAAGGAAGCATTTGGAGTACGCACCAACATCAGGATACACACAGACAGAAGCGCAGCTAAGTCAATCACGATGCGAGAAGGTACATCAAAGAAAGCAAACTACATTCAGCTGCGACACTCTCAACAGGCACATGCACACAATTGGCCTGTGAGGCCATCGCAACCGTTTCACACCAGTAAGTACAGTAGTCAGCACAGTTTGTTAAACAACAGTTGCACAGGTCACCTTTCCTTGTCTACAACGAAAGTGAAAGCCCTACAACTTAGCTTCACTTAGGATATCCGGAGCCATGGTACATCTTTTCTGGGAGTTCTACAACCCCCTTACAATGGTTTTTCTGCAAGATACATGTCAAACATGGATTTGCACCTTTTTTACCTTTTACATCAGTGAGGTACATTCTTCCTGATACATCGGACCAATGGACATGCAGGCCTTGACAGCGCGTGCTACATCAGATGAGCACACCGGAAGGCGATACGGCGCGCACTTGTTTACATCGATGACATTCGTAGGATTTCACAACATCAATTGCGTCAACGGCAAGGAGGCGCGCAACATCATGGAGTGGCACATCGAGAAGGCCACAGGCACAAACGGTGTTTTGTACATCGCTTCTATTTTACTGCAAAAGAATACAACAGTTTGAATGGTGGTTACACTGGACTGCAGGCCAACATGAGAAGGCCATTTTGCGAGCACATGATCTACAACACCAGTCCATTTGATGCTCTCACAACTTTGACCTACCTCTTCAGAGCGCAAGATTTGCCAATAGAATGTCCTCGACATCTTCATGGACCAACGGTTTGGCTTGGGATTACCAGCTTGAGCCACCTACAGACTGCAAGATTGAGTACTCGGGTCTACATATCCTCAAGTACATCAGCCAGGTGAACACGTCGTGCGAGGAACTCATCGCAGCAGCAGACAACATGGACGAGGTTACAGCAGTGTCTGGAAAGAGCCCAAGAAATGGTTCACACAACTGCGATTTTTGGCGGTACACATGAGTGGCACAGTCGGCCAGTTGGATACAGCATTTGCTTGAAACAGCAGCTGTTTTACACCTGCTTTTGACACCACGACCCACAAGGAAGTTGCACAGCTTGGTACACATCTTTTGTACAGTGGCAACATCCATTTTCAACATTTCAGGAGAATGTACACAACATTATCCTGAGGAGGCGTGTTAAATACTACATGCTTTCTCTAGCAGTACAGTTGGGCTACATCCGCTGCCCATACATCCCAAGGCCTTGAGCCTATGTACAGACCTGCCTTAGTACAGCTACAGTAGACAGTACATCATTGCCCAGAGGAAAACAACTGCGCTTCACTTCACACACAGGTTCATCACATCAGGTAATTAGGTATACAGTTGCTCCAAGTTTAACAGATATGTCCGCCAGCCGGCTTCACCAGCTCTGCTGGTGGATGTTTTGAAATTATCGGATTTCGTCTTTCGAATGTGCTTTCGCATCAAACCAAGTTGTATGCTCACTTCATGGCGCTCATTTCATTGCCATCCTGGCACAGAGTCTCATCATGCATTGAGCAGGTTTGCACATGTAGCAAATGCAGTCACAAGCCAGCTGCACGGCATCAGTATATCGAGGTCCTGAAGGATGAAATTAGAACACTGCAACTTCTGCCCATGCACCCAAATCCAGACGCAAAGGTTGTCCTTTGCATGAGCTTTGTAAATCTGCTTCGGAACCAACCTGAGTGCCAAACATGATATGCGCGCTGAGTTCAGCAAGTCGCACCCATGCTGATCTCTCAGGCACAAGCTTGGAGGTTGCGGTCAAGCACCCGTTCTCAGCCGTCCTGCACTGTGCATTTGTGCGGAACAAATGGACTTCGATGAACTGCATAGGCATGGCCAGAAGTGAGAAGTCAGCCCGGTCCATGGTTCCAAGACCGGCATCACGGCTATGGCTTGCATCAGCGCTGGAAGCTTGTGCTCCTGCCAATTTGAAAGTTCAAGCATGCCTGCGCAAAAGGCAAAAGAAAGGCGACAGGTCCTTCGCTATGGGATCCAAAACTGCCTTCACTGCCGCCATAACCTGTGTGCGCACTGAGCTCAAGAGACATGGCAGCCCCACAACGGCATCATATTGTTTTGCCATGGAACCTTGTGACCTTGTATTGTGGGTCAGGAGAATAAGAAAAACGCGTCCGGTGCACAATCTTGCCACTATGCGTGGATTGCCCCTTCCGCCATGCCGAAGGTTAACAAGTGCTGCATGCACGCATTCAAACTGGATGAACATTACCCCGGCGCCCCACCCTAGTCCATCCCTGAAAATGCAGACAAATGCCTAACCCCACGACCCCCTTGCGGCCCCGTGGCAACAAATTTGACAATCTCAAACATGGAGGTTATGATGCGCCATGGTTCCGCGCTTGAGCAACTGGCCTTGGGATCTCTGCACAGCTCTTCGCCGTCTTTGCCTGTCACCTTCGTCTCAAAACTTTCATCTCAGCATTTGGGATGGGCTATGATGGGCTCGGACCCCTTTCTCAGCAGCCAGTTCCAGCAGCTCCTTCTTCTTGCCTTGGCTGGGCCGCCGGGGCAGGGAGATCAAAACGTGCGTCACAAAAAATCCCGCCAAGCCGCATTGGGCGAGTATGACCGGTCTGTCAATCTCGGAGCTGGCAAAAGAGCAAACACCTGAAAGATACTGCAAACACCTGCTCGAAGAAAACGGTACGTAAAACATTGTAAAATGCAAGTTGCCTCGATCTTGCACGCTAAGATCAGCATCTAGCATCTAGCAGTGGCAGTCAGCGATCCTGGCCTCCAGCATCCGCATTGATGATGGAACTGTTGTTGTACGTCACCTGCCCCACTGACATTGATCCAACGCCAAACAAAGGTACAGTTGAAAGCGCAATCTTCGGGAAGGGACAGTTGAAAGCGCGCACATTGATCAGCTCCAGGGCCACGTACTCACCGCCCTTCAGCTTGACCTGATGACGTTGATATCACTTGAGGCCCCGCTTGCTGTTACTGAAGGCTGAGGTGCGAACCAGATTCTTCTTGCGGTCAATGATCTTGACGCGGCCTGTGAAGGAAGATGTGCCGAAGAGAAACGGCAGCACCCGACCTTCTGGTGTTATCAAACCAATGTCGCCAGAGTGGAACCTGAGGGGAACATGTTGAGGCCAGTGCAACACTTTGTAAGTAATCAAGCATTTGGCCACCCATCTTTGTCAAAGTCCTCTGCCTCACTACACAATCATCGCCCTGCAGCGCAAATCCAAGCTGTTCAGCCAAGCGGCTGTCTTGTCAGGCAGTTTGTAATAGCCAGACGCAATCGAGAGACCTGTGATCGAACATTGCGGAGCATAGGGGATGACTAATATCATGTGAAATCTGCATTAGTCCAACACTGCAGTCAGCCTTTCATCCAAATCTCTCCTCGACCACAGCAGCTGGAGCCATCTACGTGGACCTTTCCAGATTGAACCCTTTGACTTTGCTCGGCTTTTGGAACTTGCCCCCTCTTCACCTGGTCAGTAGCCAAGTATGGCTTGCCATCCATGTCGGTCAGCTCGGGCCTGACGGCCAAGTCGTTGAAAAATGGTGAAAACACAAAATCAAGCGCAGGACTCCGAGTGCAGCGTGAGCTCAATGGAGGCCATGGGAGAGCCCACAAATCCAACGGATGAGTCATCCAACGGCTTCTGGAGCCTGGCTGGCTGGAGTCGTAGAAGTTTGTGCGGCTAACTGTGCAACTTCGCCCAGGGTGGCACTGCACCACCGCACGTCTCTGTAAGGCCTCAGCCATTGTCTGCGCATTCTGCGCATTCTGCGCATTCTGCATCCAGCCGTGCACGGCTGTCTTTTGCTCGGGCGCATGCCGTAACCCTGCACAAGTGGGCATCCGAAGGCAGCTCGGACCCATTCCTTTGGAGCAGCTGAAAGCTGTCAAGCAGTTGCAACTTAAATCAAGAAGCAATGACGATCCATTCTCATTTGTGATGCATCTCTTGCGCGCTTCTCTCTGGAAGGCGGTCCTGCACCTCTGGAGAGATGGCGCCGCCACCAGACAGTGTAAATTTCATGCAGCCACCAAGCCTGTCAAGTTAAGCAATCTAGCCCGGCCATCAGTGGGGTTGGGATCTGTAGGATCTGGGCATGGATTTGAACTTCTTGAAGACCTTGCCACTTGCAGACTTGC
This sequence comes from Effrenium voratum, assembly GCA_963377175.1. Classification (NCBI taxonomy): domain Eukaryota; class Dinophyceae; order Suessiales; family Symbiodiniaceae; genus Effrenium; species Effrenium voratum. The sequence goes on along the minus strand of CAUJNA010000178.1, from coordinate 285,013 downwards.
GTTGCTGATTTCTACACATCGAGAGCAGCACGAGCAAGTCGAACAGAGGCGTGTAGCGGTTCTGCCGCACCTTCACTTTGCGATCTGTGGGCCGTGCTGCACTGCCGTGCATCAGCTCAGGCAAAAGCAGCTGCTTTCTTGACTCGCATGGCCAGTTTGAAGAGGAAGGACACCCTCAAGCAGAAAAGCGCAGAGCAAACGTCGCACAGCTCAGCTGCAACAAGGCGGTGCGGCACTGCTCCGCTCTTCTCAACTTTCAGCTCCGCACCTTGCCAAGTCTGGCCAAACGCGCTCACAGCTAACATCGACCCAGTGAGATGCCGGCCCTTCTTGATTGTCTCCCACACCTGCACGGCGCATCGCGGCGCATCGCGATCGACTGATCGACTGATCGACTGATCGACTGATCGACTGCCGCTCGCCTTAGGCACTCCAGCCATGAGCGTGGGCTGGAACCTGAACTCCAAAACTCATTCAAACTGAGCGTTCAATCTGAAACTTCTGAACTTAAACATACCAAGACTTCAAACTTCCATTCAAAAACTTCAGGGAATGAACTTCTGAACTTCCCTTCAGCGGTCTTCGGAAGCCGGAGACCCGGGGACCCGGACTCCTCCAGGCCACCCGAAGGGTAGCACTTCTCAGGGCCTGCGATGCCCGAGAGCACCGGGGTACGGTTGGCACTTTCAACTGGACGATGGAAAGTTGTTCTCCTGGTTCGCACCCATGGGGACCAGAATAATTTGAAAGTTGTTTTGCCCGGGGGGAAAACTCCAAAAAAATAATAACTTTCACTTAAAAAACCATACCCCCCAAACAATCACCCAAAATCCATGTTGACCCAAAATCAATTGGCTGCTCAACCACAGATCCCAAAGCCAGCTGAAACCTCTGAAATGTGAAAACCATCCCCAGCCCTGAAACTGCAAACTCTTATTAAACCGTGTTAAAAATGCAAAACAACAACAACAATCAGGACAAGGGTACCCCTCACAGACCCCACTGAACCACAATAATGTCATTATTTTAGGGGACCACATTAGTTGCAAGCCCCCAGCCCCCCCTCCCAAAAAGAAAACTATCAGTTGCTTTACTCAAAAGCATTTCCCTTTCAATTGGTGGCCCACGTGCTTAAAAGCATCCCCTTTCAATTGGTGGCCGACTTGCTTAAAAGCATCCCCTTTCAATTGGTGGCCCACTTGCTTAAAAGCATCCCCTTTCAATTGGTGGCACACCCCTTTGAATGGCTACAGAAAGAACTGAAAGGGAAGTGGTTGCAATACTAAAGTAGTATTCCAAAAAAGTCTGCTCAGGAAGAAGTGGTTGCAATACTAAAGTAGAATTGGGCCCCAAAATCCTCCATTGTTTGGACGTCCCAAAAGTGAGCCCACATTATTTCGGCGCCTCCATTGTTCAGGGGGGGGGCCCTTTATTAATCAGGTTCCAACTTGACTCTCGTGCCTGGCAGGAGACTCTTGGGATCTGCGTATCCAATGCGATTTCCGGTACTGTAGAAGAACCTCTCATGAAACGTGAACCACATGTTCTGCATATTCTGTCTCCGAGTTTGGCACAGCTCTGCCACAACCGCCAGAATGTGGGCCAGTGGAAGATACCCAAGGAAGGTCTCTCCACCTGAAGCGTGTGCGAGCAAGCTGCCAAGAGATGATTGCATGGGCAGGGCCAGCCTTCGTCCTTGATCAGGCCCCCAAACTGAATGAAACCTGGCTTGCTTCATTGGTTCGGCTTGTGAGCTTGTGTTGCGACATATTTGGCTTCAGACATTCAGACTAATTCCTCCCTCACTCTCACGTCTCACAGCCTGAACCTCCGCCTCGACTCTCAAATCGCACAAGCGACACGCTCCCACGAAGGCCACCAGCTGCTTGTGCCGCAGGACTACGCCCTACGAAGGCCGAGAGAGGCCGAGAGAGGCCGAGAGAGGCCGAGAGAGGCGGCGAGGCGCCTTTGGCGGACCTGTGGATCCGCTGGTGTACCTTGCACTCGCCTCTTGAGGCGAGAAGCGCGAGAGGCTCAGAGGCCGAGTCAGTGAGTCAGTGAGTCTGTGAGTCTGTGAGTCTGTGAGTCTGTGAGGGTGGGGGAGCACATGAGCACCGCCACGGAGTCGGGCTTCGGAGGGCTGGGCGGCACTGGCTTGGCCTGCCCGACCAAGCGACCAAGCACGGGTGCCACGCAATGGGAAGCAAGGCCTTGCCCAAGTCAAGAACATCCTGCCTGCAGGGCTGTCATCTGCATGCGGTCTCATTCCAAACATTGGACATGTTGGACCTTTCAACAGGATTGGATTGGGAAAGAAAATGAAAAACGGGGAGTCTGGGGAGTCTTTTTCTTTGGGTTCAACTCTGAAGCAGGCCAGGAGCTCAAGGACAGCAGCTTCACCTTTCCACCGCCAGGCAGCTTGGTTTGGCACTCTTCGGGCCTCGGCGTCGAGTCTCGGCGTGCCGGACTCGGGCTTGTGGCGCTACGGCTGTGACGTGCAGAGATAATCCAAGTAGATAATGGCCTCACATGAAGAAATCAAGCACCATCAAGCACCCCACATTACATACATTACTTACATTACACTCTTCACCATTACCATTGGCCTCCAGGGAAGGCATCTGCGAAGCAATTTTCATCAGGCCTTTGCATCTCACACAAGCCACAGTTGCCCAAAGGGCCAGACCTTCAGCCGCTTTCCTGTTGCAAATCAGCGCCGAGACAGCTCCTGCACATGAAAAGTGAAGCGTCGCCGTCGAACAGTGAAAGTCTGTGAAGCCGACCTTCATTAACAGCGTGCACCACAGCGTCTGTACCAAGCGTGGCGTACGCAGTTGCTACCACTAAGTTCTGCGTCATTGCGCCATACCTGGCAAGCATCCGAATCCTGCAAATGTTTAATGCCCATGGCAAAAGAGCACATGCACCACTCGGCACTCAAGTTCAACAACTCAATACAGCTTGCCAGGTCTCCCTTGATTCGTGAGCTTTTGCGAGTGATGTGACGATGGCAAGTCGAAACACGGCAGCTTGGCGCGCAAACCTGCCAGTCTGCACAGGTCTCCTGCCAAGCCACACCGCAATGCATCGCAATGCATCGCAATGCATCGCAATGCATCTATCCCATCCTCGTACATCAGGATCTTGAACTTCCCCGAGAGGCTATCGAAATCTCCCTCCGGCTGCGGCCTCAAGCGCGACGCGAGCACACGAGCGGCTTGGGAAAGAAACGCCTGAGCCTCGGACTGGAAGCCCATTGCTCTGAGTCCAGCTCCGAACTCCTCTTAGACAAAACATGTGAACATGTCAACAGAACCAACACATTCGTCGGCTCTGCCTTACAGAGGCGGCCAAACTCTTCGTAGCTCCGCCACTGCGTGGGGCCAAAGACCTCGGGGCTCAGAGCCAACGGTCTCCCTGGGCGCCTTGTGCCTTGGCAGGGAATCTGTAGCCTTCGTCCTGGCCAAGTCGATCTCAGTCTCATCTGGTGCTTGCTCCCTCATATCCTTCTTCCAAGACAGCAGCGGGCGAGTGCCTTGTGCCTGCTTCTTGGCATATCCTTGGTGCATGCTCAGACAGCTTCAGGGATTTGGGCTTTGAGGCCAGGTCTTTTCATAGATCGCTCCAGGATCTCAGTGACGGTCTGTACACCCTAGAAGTGCATAGCCCAGCCAAGTATCACTGTGCATCAGAGTTTTAGATAGTTGCGCGATGTTTCACTGTGCTTCCCTGCTTTAGTCGCTTTTAGTCGCTTCAGTCATTTGAGGTGATGGGCCCTTGCAGCTCATAGCTGGCATTGTCCCGGCCTCGTCTGGGAACGGGCTTGATGTGAGCTTCCCGTTATCGAGAGCCTCTATCGCCTGCCACACCTCAGAAACGTGAAAGCTCTGAAAGCAAAGCCAAGGCCCCCGGGCGCACATCTGAAGCTGGAAGCGAGCCATTGATCTTGGCTTTCTTCGCGGGCCCTTGCGTGTGACTACGGCTTTCAACTTTGCGTCCACTTTGCTCGTCCGGGTCAGTCACTTGCGAACTCCGCCACTGTACTCATGCTCTTGAGCAGCATCCAAATGGGGCCTGCTCCAAGTGTTGCAAACTGCTGTAGACTCTGAGCTTCTAAGCTTCTGACCCAATGTGATCACCCAAAGCAAGAAATCCTGGCCATGCATACGGGCTCATTCGTGGCTTGGTAACTTTGGAGGGCGAGTCTCTAAACGCACACCAAGTGTCCAGGATAACCAGAAGTAGTCCCCCGAAGTGGAGGGCCACCTGAAAAGGTGAAGAGGTGAGGAGTGACACGCTGTACAGCTCAAGGCCTTGAGGGCAGCAGACATGCTTCCACTGCGGGATAGCCTGTCACTGAGAACACTTCAAACTGGAACTGAACGCTGACCACCGACCTGTACAATTAACTGTTCCAACGCTAAGGAAGGAGACTCCTATCCTGAGCAAAAAGCTAGCGGCTTATGACTCATGGAAAAATAGTAGAATGGATCACCACCGGGCCACAAGGAAAGAGCAGCACAGCTAGCTGCACTTGAACTGATTTCCGCCAAAAGCATGGGCTGGTCCATCAGCCAATCCGAATTTCTGCCTAACGCATTTGAGGCAGAACTGTGTTCTCGTTGAGTTGCCCAGGCCACAATACCAAAGTTAACGATTTGCCTCAAGCCGGGCGGGGCTTTCATTGGGTGCTGGCGTCAAGTGGCCCAAGAGCCAGAATGGCACAATACCATTCGCTGAGGGGCAAACTTGGCCCCTCGCATGACACAAATTTCCGTCCAGTCTTAGCTGGGAGCTTTCCCTTTCCGTCTGACATTTTCAGCCCGGAAGCTCACAGGGCCTATTGCCCTTGTGCTGCGACTGTAGCCCGGGAGCACACAAGCACTTCACAAAATTGACCAAACATTTGAATGTCCCGGCCCAAGTCAGGGTCAATATAACATTCTCACATATCTCACACATCTCACATATCTCACATCATTCCTTTGCCCATGCCCTTCTTCATGTACATAGGCTGCCACACCATGTTGCTCTTTCCCATGCCTTTGCCGCCCTTGGCGCCCATCATCCCCATCATGGCGCTCATCATTGCGCCCATGTTCCCCATCATGCCCATCCTCAGCCGAGATTTTCTCAAACTCCCGTATCTCTGCCCAGGTGGATGCATGATTACATCTGATTTCCTGCCTCATCATGGCCATCTGCTTGCTGGCAGCCCCCAGTAACATCACCTCCTTGGCAGCAGCCCCCTTGGCCTGGTGTGAGAACGCAATCGCACGGCATGATATGGGGGCACCTGTGCCACGGTTCGAGCCTCCATGACCACTTTGAACTTGCAAAGACCCCCGGCGGGACCTTGTCCGCCTGAGCAAGGGCTTTCTGAACTCACACTTGGCCAACTCCGAGCCTGGCAGATCTGTCTTGAGGACAAAAATATCTTGCCCTGGGAATGCCTCGCTAGTGATGAATCCGTATCCTGCCGCTGGCAACTTTGGAGGAACTTTCTGTTGATGTATGTTGCAATATGTTGCAATATGTTGCAATATGTTGCAATATGTTGCAATATGTTGCAATATGTTGCATGGCATTGCCGTTTGCATAGAGCCAAAGCACTGCTTCGCCGTCCTTTGTTTGGGTTGAAGGACTTGATCTCACCGAAGTAGCTGGCTTGGTCTGGCGAAACCAGAACGGTCACGTCCTGCGCCTGCGGTCCTCTCTCGTTCTGGATCATAGTGAACTGGACCTCAAATCCAAACCAAGCACGATACAAAATACAAACCTTTGAGTCCGGGACCTGCTGACCTTGCTCCACGCACACGCCCTTCAAATCCCTCTTGTAGAGGAACACGTCTCGTCCACCACATTCGATGAAACCCCACCCCTGGGCACTCATAGCTTCAGATGCATGGCCCTCCCTCGTCCCATGGGCCTTGTGGGGGTTAAAAGACTTGATCGTCCCTGTCCTTAGCACGCAGTTCAAGGCTTAGCCACTGCGCGGACAGGAGAAACCCCTGAAACTATCCGAGTCGCATTGCCATGTTGGAACGAGGGATCAGGGTGCCAAGTCAAAATGGGCCGAGGTGTTGGAGCCGCAAAGGCTGCAAAGAAATACATCCGACTGACACGGAAATGGATGGTCATGACGGTCAGTCCACATTTGATGCAGGATGCAACATATGCAATCATTTGCAAGAGCAAGTACAAAGCTGCGCTTTCGGTCGCGATCTAGCCGAAGATGGGCTGCCAGTTCAGAGCCCTGTGCAGAACGGCAAGAGCCACCTGAGCAAACGGCTCAAGGACGAAAGGCGAGAAAGCAACAAGAAAGCAACAAGAAAGCAACAAGAAAGCAACCTATGTGACCTTGTGACAAGAATAACTCATGGCACACGCCTCAAGGAAACATCTCTTTCGCCATGGCGCTAGTGTCCAGCCGACCAGAAGCCAAGGATTGGCATCCCGGGGTGGTGGGATCACTTCTATCTGTGTGGCGTTCTGTGGCAGCAGGCCTAATGCTCAGAAATGTCATGTGGCCGTTCAAGTGCACTCCGCATGCGGCCTGTGACCTGCGTGATCCAAGCGGACACCTCGCCATAGTCCTAACGCCAAGATCCCAAAATTCGCACCCAAGCTCCGAACTCACATCTGACCCAAGTGTCTTGCCAAGCGGCGTAAGGGTTCGCATGCTTGCCCTGCCAGCGGTGCCATGCACGGCTGGAAGGTCCACCCTTCTCACCAGGCCAGAACATCACGTAGGCGGGCAGGAAGCCAATATCCCACCTGTCCAGTACCAAGTCAGCATCCGACAAACGGTTCATGCTCCTTTTGCCGAGCAGCTGTAAGAATGAGCGAATGGTCATGAATTCAGTCTCCACGTGAACCTTGTCTGCACATGCACTGATTTCAATGTATCCTCCTTTTCAGAGTTGTATTGAGCGGCATATCTCAATCTAGGAAAAGAGGATGCAAGTCTCTGCTCCATGACAGCCTTGGTCTGGGCAAACGTTTCATCAGCCATAGAGATGTCACTCAGAGAAAGGCCAACTCCGGTGATGAGAGGGGCGACGAACTGGAAAAAAACGCTGCGATGAATGGGCAGCGCTCCTGACAAAATATTCTTGCACTAACCACATGCTATAGGATCCTGATCTCGCTTTGACTCTTGAAACAATTGCTGGGTGGGCCAGAATGCAGGGCATGAAAGCCGTGCAAGCGTCCTCGGAAAGTAGTGCCTCTAATTTGTCAGCATGGCCTTCGAATTGCTTGCCTATTCGCGAGCTGCGGCTAGCGAGAGCGTGCCAATAAAGAACATCTTCATTGACAAACTTGGGCCAGCGCGCTGCTCAACCACACCAGCTGAAGGGCAGGGGTCCTTGCAAGCTGTGAAGCTGCAAAAATTGCTAGCGATCCCTGCATTTCACAAAGCGGTGAGTCAGGAACTGATGCCCTGGCTGGTGCTTCAGGTGTTATGCCTCAGCCAAGGCATCGTTCAATTGAAATCAATTGAAGCCAAGGCATCGTTATGCTTCAGCCCGGCCTTTGAACCATCCTGCGAAGCCTGCTGGCAAGTAGGCTGAAGCGGCTGAAGCGTCTGGTTGGAAGTACAGGACGGATGTCAGCACACCTCAAGGTCAACGGATCGAATTCGCCCGGGCCCGCGCTTCATACACTGCATGCGTGCCAACTCACTCCAAGGCACCCAACGCCTCAGCGAATTCCGCAACGCTACAGCATAGCATTTCGAGGCAGAGCAAACTGGCATAACAAGTGAGGGCGTGGCAATCCCTCGAAAAGGATTCATGTTGCCTTGGGGACTGCATGGAGGCGGCCATTGACGGACGATGCTTTGAAGCTGAAGCCCTGAAGCTCTGATTCCTTTGTGGATTTCGTCTGGCTGTTGCTCAAAGGTTCCCTCTTCCTGCCGTACTCTGGTCGCCGGACTTGAGCCAGGCCAGCCGCTGGAATTCTTAATTAGACCCCGTGGAAACGAAGAAATGGCTCAGAAAACGACCACATCTGGGAAAAGCAGGTTCCCTCTATTCAATATGAGGCTAATCTGGATGTGTTCATGATTTTTCTCGCTGCTTAAAGGTTCTTGCTTGAGGAAGCCACTCACAAACGCCAAGCCAAGCTCAATGCTGACTCGTTCTTTGGAATCCCTAGCCTTCATTCACCAAGAAAGACCCTGGGGGGCCTGAGATATTGACATTGGCTAAGAGTTCTTAAGGCTTTGTTGACTTCCAAGCTTCTGCAGACTCAAGAAAACAATACAAAGTCTTGTCCAACCGAATGGCACTTCACACGAAATATTTTGCGGCTTGTCCCTTTCTGCTGTCATCCTTCGCTCCCAAAATGACATTCCCTGCCCAAATCAATTCTATGAAATTATCCTATCGATACTCCTTTGTCAGTTTGATCTTTCATGTTCCATGTGTTGGTTGCTTTACTCGCTTGCTCAACCAAATTGATCCTTCTTCACAAGCACGGTTTCCTTGTCTGTGTCTCTCTTCCTTTACCTTTGACTAAACATTTGCTTCTATTCAAGGCGCTCAGGCCAGCTTGATTTATCTACATTGCCTGCATGGGAACTTCGCACATGCGAGCCTTGCTGCTTCAAATGCGTAATCCGGCCATGTTCGCAAAGAACATTCGCAATTGTTCAGCTACAATGTTCTCCTGCATGGAAGGACAAGCTGGTTGTTTCATCTAATTTCACTGCCCCTCAAGAGGAGAGACAAACCAATAGAAACTCAAGGGAAATGCAATTTCAGCTCTTGGTTTACAAGCTTTAGATTGCAACGCTTCAAGTTTGAATATCTTCATTAGATGTCAAGTTAACATAATATGCTGAAGTAGACTTTTGATTGGCTTCCCTTTCCAAGTAGGATTTTAATTGGAAATCTAATATGGAATGGGACACTTGTTGCTTCTTCTAATTTGCAAGCCCCTGAAAAAGTAACGAACCAACAGTAAAAAAACCTTGGACAACTTGATGTCATTACAATTTGTTTGTAAGGTTTGCATTGCGAGGCTTTACGTTTAAATTGGATTTCGACTAGAATGCAAGTCATGTTTTTTGAACTAGATATTGATTAGCACTTCCCTTCCACGCAGAGCTCCAAATAGAAGTTGCTTGGAAAACTGAATGTAATTGCTAATTAAGATGTTAAGTGGGATATTGTGCAAATATGTCATCAACTAGAAGTTGCATATGTGTTGTGTTTAAGTGTTTTTGTAAGCATAAATTGCTTCCAATTCTAAACGGGAATTCCTTTCAACAAAAGACGTTGATTGGACATTTAACTGGAACTTAGTTAGAACTTCATAATAACTTGTACAACGAGAATATAGGAAGGAAAGACAAGCTGGTTGCTCCAAGTATCTAGGGTTCTGATTAGATATTCTTTATAATCTTGGTACAACTTGATTAGGAAAGACCCGCTGGCTGTTTCTTCCAGCTAAGATGAATAGAATGCAAGTGTGGATAGCGAGTGAAATGCCGAGGCTGCGATGGCAGATGTTTCCTTCTTGCGGGGAGATGTTCTTCTTACCTCAGAAGCCAAAAAAGAAAACAACACATGTCAAACCCTAGCTCGGCCAACACGGATACATAGGGTCTGAAATGAATGCTTTTTCTCAAGGTGTTTTACACTGATTTCCAACACAACACAAAACACACATGAGACAATCAAAGCAGCCGAAATGTTAGCCTCTAACTGCGGGGAAAGGAACCAGGAGTTACTTTTGACCCGTACCGCCTCACAGAGAGGACTGAGAAGCGAGCTGGCGGAGAGTAGAGATAGGTGAAAGGATGCTCTGATCTAACTATCTGATGCACACAGGCTCTTGGTATCTTGTCCTATCTCTTCCCCATCCCTATCATCCGCTCGATTCTTTCATGAGAGCGTGACCAAAGGGACAGAAACGGCTTGTTTCGCGGGTTAGCGGCTGTGCCATCCTATCCTCAATCTCCTTCCCCTCTCACCAGCCAAGAAAAGAAACATGGTTGGTGGGGGAGAGGTGAAGATTCCTTTAACTATTTTTTCAATATGAAGGGAGAATGGACATTCCTGGTCTTTGGTTCACTCTCTTGGCCCCAGCTTGTCAATCACCGAAGACCGAAGGTAGCCAAGATCCCACATAGAGAAGTGAAAGAAGAAAAGGACAATATGACCACGAACTAAGTCCTACTGCCAAGGAAGAAATTATCCAAGAAGTATTCTATTTCTCATGGACAGTCACTCACTGCTCGACTTGTCTGCAAGGGCGATGCACGCAAAACCCATGCCCTCCTCCGGCCTGCGAGGCCCCAGCACAAGGCCCACCCCCACCAACTCAACGTTTCTTTGCTTGGATTCCTTGGTTACGATTTGTTCGACTGCTTTCGCTTCTAGTTCATGCCCACTCGTGCCTTTAGAAACAGGTAGCCACACCACCCGAGTCGCGCTCGCACTTTTCCCTTTTATTCGCGGTGACCGGAGCACTGGGCGGCTGACGCGGCTGACGCGGTTGACGCGGCTGACGCGGCTGACGCGGCTGACGCGGCTGACGCGGCTGACGCGGCTCAAGGAGCTGCACCTTATGCCTGGCACTAAGACTCTACGTGTCTCAGAGTCTGAAGAACTTAGGGGCGAATTCAGGGAATCCAAGAACTAAAGAACTACGACACGGCACACGGGAGGTGCCTCCTCGGGAGCCTCGGGAGTTTGGGCCGGCGCCTCCTTCGCAACAGGCTCCTGATGGCTTCGACACGCAACGTCGCTCACGTCGAATGGGTGCCCGGCATCGACCTCACCCTCTCTTGGCTGTACCCAAGGGTGCTTCAAGGCCTCAGGAAAGTGTCCACAAAAACACCAGGCATGCGAAAGCCCGTCCATCGCCTCTGTGGCCGATCGCCTCATGGCAGGCTGCCAAGAGAGCATCGGCATGAGGAAGTCCGTCATCTGCGGTGCATTCTGCCAAATGGGGTATGCTGTGTGGCGCGCGGCCTCTTGTGCGTCCTCTGGTGAAAGCTTGTACTTCTCTGACAGCACCCCGTAAAGAGGCCACATCCTGTAAAGCGCGCGCACGTCCCAACGCTGTGAGATTTAGCAAGCACGGCTGTTGCCAGCCGGTGGCCCATTCGCAAACCAGCCGGTTGCTCTTCAGGTTCTTGATATGCTTCAGCTTGCCCGAGTTGTTGAAGAAGTCCTGCGAGCTCACTCGGAACATCACGCATTCCCTCATACATTCCAGTCCTTGGAATACTTCCCCGACAAACAGAACTCCTGTGCCAACCAACTTGGCGCTTAGAAAGCTGAACATGCGGCAATTTGCCGACGGGCCTTGGATGGAAGATCTCCTAGCAACTCTGCGATGAGAGCCAGGTGATCTTCATCTCGATCCCAGTCCTGAGCATCCAAACAGTTGCACTCGGTTGCACTGGCTAGTGCCAGACATGTCTGTGACCACGGCATCCCCCGTCTTGGGGTCAAAAAGGAAGTCCCCCGTGGCGAGCTCGAAGAACATGCAGGCGGCACTCCACACCTACGGGAGTACGCGAGCTGGCAGGCCGACTTCGAATGGACGCGCCAAAGCCCCGGCGTCTGCAGTCTGGTCCCAAGCAGCTCCAATGATGACCTGGGAGCCGCAGGGGCAAAAGCAAAAGCAGCAAGCACGAGCAAGCGCCTCAGGTGATCGGTACTGCCTGGTCTGGATGTCATCGGTGACAGGGTTGTCCGCCTGCCGGACGGAAGCTCCAAGAGCAATTGGGCCCAGATCCGGGATGTCATCATTTGTTTAAGTGGCACTAAGACAGATCTTTTTGACCCCTTACCGGGGTTGCACGAGCTCTAGCTTGGCTGGTCTGGTGCTTCGCTTTGTGGAAGCATCCGCATGACTCACGGAACTCTCGGTTCCAATGGATGTCTTGTGATCCTCTTGCCCCAAGGCAATGCCTCAGCTTTGAGAAAGGCTGATAGGCCCGGAATTAGCAACTCCGAAACTCCAACCACAGCTAGTCTCGCAAAGTCTGTGCTTCAAAACCAGTCGCTGGACAAGCTTTCCAGTGACCAGCTCCAGATCCCTCCAAAAAAGCCATCTGGCCAAACAGCTACACTATCAGTTGATCTTGCCGCTCTTCAGTTGGACAGAGATCTGCAAAATCGGAGACTGTCGCGGTGCTTCTTGACCCCGAGCCGCCTGTAATGGGGTCATGCTGCTCTCAACCACAGCTGCCGCAATGCTACGCTTCAAATGCGGATTCCAGGAGCAGTCAAGCGAATTCCGGTGCATGAAGCACCACTATTCGCACCAGATTGCCATCTCCAACGGGGCGCCGTCATGCTCCCGCAATGTCCATTTCTGATATGATGGCAGTCTGGGCGAGGAGTTTCTACATAGAGAACGCTTAGGCATCCCCCTCCACATTTAACAAAGGCCCATTTGCCAGCCTGCGCAAAGACACTTTGCAAACAGCTCCCGGCCCTCACAGTGTGGCCTCAGCGTCTCTATCGGCTGGTTGCTCCCCAAACCTTACAACAATGCAAGCGGCTGTGCCAATGAAAGAAGACACCCAGCGTCAAAGCTTCTTGACGACATCACTGGGTGCTTCCCCTAATCCCAAAGCCACAAGCCGCCCCTTCCCAACACATGGTGGCAATGCTTGCTGGCAACGTCTCTACTTCTCAAGATATCTCAAGTTCAGTTGTGCGAGCCCATTGAGATATTGAGATGGCCATTGAGATGGCCATTGAGATGGCCTTTGTGAATGTGACGAATGTTACGCAAGCTGGACTTCTCCATTCCGCTGTACAAGGGCCAGTCTGGTAATCTGCTGTCAGCTGTGGACCCCTGGCGGCCTTTAAATCACGCACCTGCAGAACCTGCCGTGCAAATTGGAGCAAAGGAGCAAAGGAGCGAAGACAAGCAAGAGGGCGGACAAAGAGCTTTGCTCAGATTAAATCATCCAAATTTCGCCAAAAAAAAAACATACTCTAGGCCCAGTCCAACTAAATAAGCGCACGGCAGAAAGGGTGCAAAACTTGAAACTGTGCGTGCAAGTCCGGAGGCGTGTTACTTGACGACTCCATAAAGATGTGCATTTGTTGATCTGGTCACGCCTCCCGACAATTAGGCCAGGTATCCTTTAATCCGCTTCTTCGGCTTGACACGGTCACGTCAAAGCACAAGCTCATTCGAACAAAGCTGAATCATTGCAATAAGCCCAAACGCAAACGCAAGAGACCCGCGGCACCAACCGACTGTGCTCAGTTTAACCTGGCAGGGTGACAGAGTCAGGACTTGGAAAACAAGGTTCACCAAAAGCCTGCCTGTCACGCGCCCCATGTCACGTCTCTGTCACACTCTGCATCTCGCGCCGACAGTCGTGGCCTGAGCAAGGCCATGGAAAATTCGTGCGAATCGCGTGAGTCGGTTTCGTGAGCCTGGAGACTTCCGGGGCCCAGGCTACTGTCCTAGGAGCCTTCTGTGCGAGGCAACCTAAACTCTCGACATCGGGCTCAAACGGCTCACACCGAGTCGGGCACTGCCGGCGCTCAAGCCACTCTTCACTTTCCCTGCGATTCGAAACCCGTGCTACCCATGCCACCCGTGCTCCCGCATTCCATGTTCATTCCAATCCATCGCTCTATCTTCACTCCTTGCGCATCGGCTGGAACTGCATCACCGTCATCTGCCTCAGTCTCTATGCGGCGACGCATACCAACGTGGCGTCTCTCCTCTGCCGAGGGGCTGGTATTGCGCCTGTTGGAGCTGCCGCTCGAGCCTACAGAGAAGTCTGAAGTCTGCGTTCCAACTGCAAAGAAACGCCTGGGGTGTTCAGAGCTCCCAGGTCCAGCTTGAAGCTTGGGCGAAAGACTTGCAAAGTCTTGAAAGCTCAGAACATTCACGGAATTCGCGAAGTGATGTGTGGATTGAGGTTGCACGAGCGCATAAAGTCTCTCGAGGGTGGATGAGGCTGCATGATTGTTATTTTCCGCAATGCACACAAGGACTGTGCATAGCTCTGAGTTATGCATGTGCAGCTAGCCGCCCTTCAAACTGCACGCATGGAGTTGATTGGAGGTTCATCGGAAAATGAGTGCTGGAAAAGGTTGAGGTGGGAACCGGACTATGAGTCCAGGCCACGATAGGGGGGAAGGGGAAAGGGAAGGGGAAAGTTTGACTCATAAAGGACTCTGAATCCCACAAGCGAGCTACAGCGCAGCTTGCAGCTTGGAAGGCTTGGCATTGGAAGTGACCCCGTGCCGACTTAGCCGAATGGAGTCACTCCACTTGCAAACAGCTAGCCCCCAAGCCAACTGGCAGATGCTTGCTGTTGGCCGGGTGATTTATGCTGTTGACGGCGGACCTTGAAACCTTGGGGTGCGCTTGAATTGGCCCCACTTGCCATTGACACGCGTCGCGACTTGGAGAGCTTGTCCCAAACTGAAAAAGCAGCGAGGTCACAGCGAGAATGACGAAGAGTAATGACGAAGGACAAGCGTTGCATTTCGCGGGTTGCTTCTTGAATCTTCTTGACTTGTGTTCCGTGAATGTTTGGACCGGGCTTTTACATCCTCCATCTGCTTCAACGGAGTCCAGGCTCAATGATTCACATACGGAGCGGGCCAGTCGTGAGACTCCAGCGAGAGTCTACAGAGTCGGTGCTGCAGTGTCACAGGGCACAACGTCAATCCGTGCTTCTGGGTGGATACATGGAAATAACATAGTATTGAGATTGAGACAACTACTTCCAAGCTTTCTGAGCAGTCTGGGCTTCTTCTTTGTAGTGACTGCCAAAGCGAAGCCAAGCATTTCTGATTGAGTGCAATGATGAAGAGGGTTTCAGCCCGCTCTTATGTCCACAGAACATCCAAATGTCGCCAAGCGGCATCTCCAGCAACGAAGTGATGCTCGCCTTTTTCCTGACCGCCACAAGTCGAAACCTCATGCCCATACAGCAACAGTCCGCATCCGGCCCTGGAGCTGAAGCAATGCGGCTGTAGAGGACCTTCATCTCCTACGACTCAAAGACTCAGAGACTCAGACGCTCCAGGCATCCCGGCCTCAGGTCCTCGACTGTACTCCACCAGGCTGTTCGCCACATATTTGCCGAACCTGGAAGCAATGGGATTGTCCCTGGCCGCATTCACCCAATTGCACCCAATTGATCTATTCATGTCAGGAGACCAGAGTCGTGCCTGTCGTCCATCAGCTGGACCAGCGGCGAGGAGCGGTCCGTGGGATCCTCTCAGGCCGCACAGATCTCAGCCACTAAGGCGCTAAGCCGCTAAGGCGAGCTAAGGCGCTAAGGCGCTAAGGCGCTAAGGCGAGCACCTTCGGCACGGGCCCAAGCACTGCGCGGATGAGGCGTTGACGCTCGTCCTTGAGGAAGGCTGCCTGATGGAATCACATCCCACGCTTGGACGCTTGGACGCTTGGCTGGCTTTGCAACAGAATCACTCTGAGACTTGGCTCATCCTTATGTCCGTGCATTCTGATTATATTTCGAGATCCGGGGTGGCGGCATGCTCGCCGGTTGTCGAGGCCTCGCAGAGAAACTCAAGTCTTTGCGACTCGAAGGACCTCAAGTCACCTCAAAGCACTTCTCAACGACGTTGCTGGCATGCTTGTCTTTGCCCAACTCGAGCACCTTGAGAGAGCTGCCAAGAGCTGTTCCTTCTTTGGATTCTTTGGATTCTTTGGATTCTTTGGATTCTTTGGCTCTGGCGTGGTTGCAGACTTCGCTCACGATGCACCTAAGAAACGGACTTTGCGTGGTCACTCACATATCATGTCGTCATGTCCTGGTGCCAAGGCAAGTGCTTTTTGTGCTCAGGGTTTCCGTGCTCAAGGATGTGACGAATAACCTCAGTTGCGCTCGCATGTCTCTGGGGCCAATCGCTTTACCATAACACAATTGCACATCGCCAAGCTCCTTGCATAATTGCCATACGGATCTGTCGACAACTTCCTGATACCTGGGCCAGTTGTCGTTGTCTTCAAACTTAAGGCATGAAACGGCATTTACACTGCTTCCCATAAGCAAAGAACTACGAAGAATCTGCTGCAGCATCCTCTCCAATCGCTTTGGTGTGCAATGCCTCAGTGCCAATGATGGGCAAAAGCAGCACACCAACACAGCCGGTGTGCCATTGCTGTTCAAGCTCTGGACTCCAGCAACCGCTGAATGATGCGGCAGCCATAGATGTGAGCAGCCATAGCCTCTGCCTTGTCCTCAAGACGTGGCTCACCCTCGCTGTTGAGACCCAAAGTATCTGACAGGCCTCCACAGCTTCCACCACAAATGACACAGACTCTGGCGGCATCTGCTCAATGCACTTCTGGACCTCGTGGTTAATCTCAAACAGCCGCAGTCCGAAATTAGATGGTACGCTCAGCTGTCGGCGACATGGTTGCCGTGCATGCTTTTGATGCAATCCTAGAAGCAGCACAGATGGGAAGGATTTAAGAGAGCTGCTTGTGCGTGCTTCTGTTGCTCAAAGAATGCAACGCAAGATTAGCCCCGAGGTCTGCGCGATGACACCGTTCTTCAGCTCACCCGCAAGCATGGATTGGAGCTCGGGTGGGCACACCTGGAAAGCCTCCAGGTGACAGCACTCTCGCTGATGACGTCACAAGGACGGGCTTGCGGGGGGGGAGGGTGAGTCGCCCCCCAGGGTTGGAATCAGGGGGTCCTAATGGGCCCCAATCCAGTGAACTTCAATAGGCCCTGTAGGTTTATTCCAACGCAAGACCATGTGGAGGCCAACTAACGCCAATAAACAATGCAGTGTTTGGTTTCCACAAAGAATTGATCGTAAATGCAAGTGGCCAGAATACAGCAAGCGGCGAGTTCCCTTTTCTCTTCTAACGCTAAATACTCAATCGCCACGCAGGCTTGAACCATAATGTTGGCACCTGCGCTCATGCGTGGATGTGTGGAATTAAACGCACAAAACAAGAAACAAACCAGGACCAAATTCTTTCCGAGAAGAGTCAATGACGAACCTGAGAGGTGCCGCATACTCATCGGAAATCTCGAGAGCATCCAGCTGAACGCTTCCATGGGCGACTCCATGACAAGCTCAATGGCATCTTGGATCTTTTGATGCTTGCTGGCCACTTTGCGCACGGAACTTGCATCTCCGGTCCGCAGTCACTACATCGATCAGGAGCTTCACCTCTGTTGAGGAATCTCGCCCGCTGTGAGGAACGCCTGAACTCGCCCTTGTCTCGTCTGTTCAGGTTTCGCAACACGCGCCTGAGTTCCGAAGTTGAGGTGAAGAACGCGGCCTTCACAAAAAGGTTGAACTTCTGCAACTGCAGGAATCTTGGTAGCAGTACCCAATCGGCGTCATCTCCGGACCCGCTGAGAAGGACATCCTTGAATGGTGGATCTAACATGTGTTCTTTTCGAGATTGTTTGACGGACGCAGGATCGCCAGGCCTGGATTGATGTACAAATATTTTAGTGTCCTTGCCAAACTCTAGAAGCCACGAAGATCCCAAAGGGGCCAATCTCCAAACAGAATCTTCGCTTTTCCCCTCCCCCGGCTGGACCCAAAATCCTGTCCGGCGGGCCTTGAAATTTTCGGGGTTCGTCGGCGTCCAGCTCCATGGGTCCATTTTTGTCGAAAATGTGCTGACAATTGCGAAAATCAATAAAAAAATGCTTTTTCGTCCTGAAAAGCATGACCTCCTGGTGGCCAGGCCTGCCGTGTCTGAGACTAGGCTCAGGCCCAGCCCAACCAGCAACCCGCCTGCTAGCCCCACCCAGCCTCAGGCCCAAGCTTGTCTGAAACAGGCCTACCCCAAGTCATCCAGCAAGCCCAGCCCAGCGCCCAGCCCAGGCCCAAGGTCAGGTTTGTCTAACGCCAACAACCCAGTCTCACGTGTCTGAAACTGGTCTCAAGCTATGCCAGCCACCAAGCCCGTCTGACGTGCCCCAGCCCCTCAGTCCGGCAGCCCAGGCTGGCCAGGCCTTGACCTCCTAAGTACGCCAGCCTGAGACTGGCCTCAGGCCCAGCCCAGCCAACTCGCCACCCAGCCTCAGGCCCAAGTGTGTGTGAAACAGGCCTTGCCCATCCAGCAACCCGCCCAAGCACAGCTCAGCCCAGCCCGCCCAGCCCAAGTTCCAGGCACAACCAGCAGCCTGGTCCGGCTGCCCGGCAGCCAGCAACCCACCCATGGCTTCGCAGCCTCGTGGCTGAGACTAGCTTCAGGCCCAGCCCAAAGCCTGCCCAGCCCAGGCCCAGCGCATCTCAGGGC
The DNA here is from genome assembly GCA_963377175.1 of Effrenium voratum. Lineage (NCBI taxonomy): Eukaryota > Dinophyceae > Suessiales > Symbiodiniaceae > Effrenium > Effrenium voratum. Next base: position 266,764 of record CAUJNA010000178.1, on the reverse strand, counting down.
ATGCCAGCCACTACCGGCCCCCAGCTCCCAGGCTCAGCCCAGTGTGCCAAAACCGGTCTCACGTGTCTGAGACTGGTCTCAAGCTATGCCAGCTACTCAGCAGCCCAGGCTGACCAGGCCCCTTCGGCGCAGTCTGAGACTGAAGGTATGCCAGGACTAGCCTCAGGCCCAGTCCCTCAGCCCGCCTGCTGGCGTGTCTTACGTGTCTGCGACTGGCCTCAGGCCCAGCCTAGCCAGCAACTCGCTACCCAGCCTCAGCCCATCCAGCGACCCGCCCAAGCACAGCTCAGCCCAGCCAGCCGAAGTTCCAGGCGCAACCAACACCATAATCCAGCTGCCCAGCACCACCCATGGCTTCGCAGCCTCGTGGCTGAGACTAGCTTCAGGCCCAGCCCAACCAGCAACCCGCCTAAGCCAACCCCACCCAAGCCCACCCGGTTTGAGACTCGCAGGCCTCAGCCTATCTAGCGCCGAGACTGGGCCTCACCAGCCTGGGCTCAACTAGCGTCTAGCCCAGCCCAGTCCGCCTGCTGGCCAGGCCTGTCTGACGTGTCTGAAACTGGCCTCAGGCCCAGCCCAGCCATAGCCCAGCCCCCTCAGTGCGGCTGCCCAGCCCGCCGTAAACTAGCTTCAGCTCAACCAACAACCCACGCAAGCAAGGTCCAGCCAAGCTGCCCGAGACTAGCTTCAGGCCCAGCGCAGGCTTATCTGATGTGTCTGAGACTAGCCTGTGGCCCAGCCCAACCAGGCAAGGCCGGCTTGTCTGACTTGTCTGGAGCCAGCTTCAGGTATTCGGACCTTCCCAACACGGTGTTCCTGACCCTTCCCTCAAACTAGGCTGGGCCGAGGCGGGCAACGCGAAGCGTTTACAATAAGTATACCACCGAGCACCGATGGATGAGGCCCACATGGCTAGCGCTGTCTCCTTTGACCTGCTTGGGCAAGCGCCACACCGGTGTACCCAGCGGCTACGAAGGCGTCGTGGGCAACTGGCTTGACTATTCCGTCGGACACAAGTCGCGCGCAGGGCTCTTGCAAAACTCCAAGAAGGACTGAACCTTTCTTTCTGTTGCAAGGACAAACTGGCGGTCGCTCCAAATTCTCAGATTCAACGTTGAAACATTGAGTCACTTGAGTCTCGTCACTGGAGGCCCGTGTAGCTGACAGTTCCGGTGGACTGAAGAATCCGCTGAAGCGTGGACCAGTGTATAGGCTTTGTTCTTCGCAACGGAATCATTACCTGCGAGTTTGAGAAGTCCTTCTGGGGGGCGCGTCGGATAGCCACGCTCAGGTCAGGTTGATTTGCGCAGCACGCTTCCCATGTGGGTTGGTTAGTTTTGTTGTCTCCTTGTAGCAGCATTCATCAGGTGAATGCTCATGAACAACGAGTGCGTCTTCGGGGGAGATTCGGCTTCGAGGCGAATTCGTCTTCGCGGGGGAATTCATCTTCAGGGGGGATGTCGTCGTTGGAGAGGATTCGTCTTCGCGTCTTCAGGCGGGTGGCTGGGCTCAAGGTCTGCTTCTGGGCAATGTGTCTTCGGAATTTGTCTTCGTCTTCAGGCACAAAAAGTGCTACCCCCCCTGCCGACGCAATGCGATGACGAGTGACAGCGATCCAATCCCTTGCCAGATCTTCATACCGGAGCCAGCTAACATAGAGACTCCTCTTCATTTGACATCCTGCTTTCAGAAAACCTGCTCTGCCATGACAATTGAGGTTAGACATGAGTGGTCCCAAATGGGCCCCAAGCCAGTGAACCTCAACAGACCCCGTAGATCAATTTCCAACGCCGTGCAGGCAGTGTTTGGTTTCCAAGTGGAAATTAAATGTAAATGCACATGGCCACAAATACAGCAAGCTGATCATGAGATGGCTTATTCATGCTATCTACCTCGCTTCAATATATACCATCTAACCAGGCTTGAACCAATATATTGCAAAATCGCTCAAAAACACACAAAAACAACACACACACACACACACACACCAATCCCCCGAAAACCCATATCATTCAAACAACAACCCCCCACCCCTCCCCCAAAAATAGTAAGAGGACAGTTCAAGGAATTGTCCTATTTACTATTTGTTGTATAACAGCAACACATCAAATAGCAAACAAAAACAAGAACAACAAGCAAAATAAATAAATAAGAACAACCGACAATCAACAAATAACATCACAGCATACAACAGTAAATAATTCAAACAAGCATACCAACAAAACAGCAAAACTAAAAGCCATCAAAGAACACAAACTCAAACACACACACACTAACAAATTTCAAAGCAGCATAACAAGAAAAATATCAGAAGAGTATCAAACAAAATAAATACAAACAGCCAAAGAACGAAAAAATCAAAAGAGCATGCAAAGTTCAAACAACGCACTTTGAAAGAGACATGTTACTTTAATATAACCACCAATAATATTACCAGTAGAGCCGGCGAAGCCGGTGGGCGGAAGTTTCAAAAAATATAAAAAAAACTATAGTTATCTTTCTCCTTCTTTTCTTGACTCTTTTTCTCTTCTTCCTTCTTTTCATTGGTTTTTTTCTCCGTCATTCTTCCTTTCTTCCTTTCTTTCCTTCCTCCCTTCTTTCCTTCTTTCTATTTCTTTCTTTCGTTTGCTTGTCTATCTATCTTTCTCTACCTATCTATCTACCTAACTACATATCTATCTATCTCTCGTGTTATCTATCTATCTGCTTATCTATCTATCTATCTATCTTGTCTATCTGTCTATATGTACCTCTATCTCTCTATCTATATATCTACCTATCTCTCTATCTATCCATCTCTCTATCAATCCCTCTATCTCTCTCTCTGTCTATCTATCTATTTACCTCTCTATCGATGTATCTATCTATCTATGTATCTATCTATTTATCTATCTATCTATCTATCTCTCTATCCATCTACCTATCTATCTATCTATCTATTTATCTATCTCTCTCTTTCTATCTCTCTATCTATCTATCTATCTATTTATCTATCTATCTATCTATTTCTCTGTCTATCTATTTCGCGTCTCTATCTCTCTTTCTTTCTATTTACCTCTCTATCTTTTTTTCTTTCTATCTCTCTATCTCTTCCTCTATCTCTTTCTATCTATCTCTCCATCTATCTCCCGCGTATCTATCTATCTATCGATCTATCAATCTATTTATCTATCTGTCTATCCATCAAGCAATCTATCTATCTATCTATCTATCTGTCTCTCTATCTGTATATTTTTCTATTTATCCAGCTCTCTATCTCTCTATGTATCCCTCTCCCTCTATCTATCTATCTATCTATCTCTCTATCTGACTATCTCACGTGCATTTATCCATCTCTCTATCTCTCTATCTATCTATACTTCTATCTATATATATATATCCATATCTTTCTATCTATCTATCTATCTCTATCTATCTATTTATCTATCTATCTATTTATCTATCTCTCTATCTCTCTTTCTTTCTATTTACCTCTCTATCTATCTATCTATCTATGTATTTATCTTTCTTTCTTTCTATCTATCTGTCTCTCTATCTTTCTTTCTTTCTATTTATCTATCTCTCTCCATCGATCTATCTATCTATCTATCTATCTATAGTTCTTTCTGTGTCTAGCTATCTCTCTATCTAATTATCTATCTATCTGTTCATCTATTTATCTATCTATCTATCTCTATCCATCTATTTATCTATCGATCTACCTATCTATTTGATCTATCCATATTTGTCTCTATCTTTATCTATCTATCTATCTATCTATCTATTTATCCATCCATCTATCTCTCTATCTGTCTCTTTGATTTGTATATCTATCTATCTATCTATCTATCTATACCTCTTTATCTATCTATCTATTTCTCTTTTTTCCCCACATCTTTGTGTGGGGTTCTTACTTTTTCCGCTCGTCGTCCGCGCGCCGCGTCTCCTCCTCCTTCTCCCGCTCGTCTCCGTCTCACTCACTCACTCACTCACTCACTCACTCACTCACTCTCACTCACTCACTTACACTCACTCAACTCACACTCACTCACTCACACTCACTCACTCACACTCAGTCACTCACACTCACTCACACTCACTCACACTCACTCACTCACACTCAGTCACTCACACTCACTCACACTCACTCACTCACACACTCACACTCACTCTCATTCACTCACTCACTCACTCACTCACTCACTCACTCACCACTCACACTCGCTGACTCACGGCAGCTGTCTAGAGGGACAGGATGTTGTCGCGCGCGCGGCGGGGGGTGTGCGAAATCGTGGCAGGCGCAGCACTTTGGCGATGCCGTTGCGAAATCGTGGCAGGCGCAGCACTTTGGCGATGCCGTTGCCGAAGTCGTGGCAGGCGCAGCATTCTGTGCATCTGGGTGTGTGTTTGTGTGGCAGGGGTCGCATTCGGCAGCTGTCTAGAGGGACAGGATGTTGTCGCGCGCGCGGCGGGGGGTGTGCGAAATCGTGGCAGGCGCAGCACTTTGGCGATGCCGTTGCGAAATCGTGGCAGGCGCAGCACTTTGGCGATGCCGTTGCCGAAGTCGTGGCAGGCGCAGCATTCTGTGCATCTGGGTGTGTGTTTGTGTGGCAGGGGTCGCATTCGGCAGCTGTCTAGAGGGACAGGATGTTGTCGCGCGCGCGGCGGGGGGTGTGCGAAATCGTGGCAGGCGCAGCACTTTGGCGATGCCGTTGCGAAATCGTGGCAGGCGCAGCACTTTGGCGACGCCGTTGCCGAAGTCGTGGCAGGCGCAGCATTCTGTGCATCTGGGTGTGTGTTTGTGTGGCAGGGGTCGCATTCGGCAGCTGTCTAGAGGGACAGGATGTTGTCGCGCGCGCGGCGGGGGGTGTGCGAAATCGTGGCAGGCGCAGCACTTTGGCGATGCCGTTGCGAAATCGTGGCAGGCGCAGCACTTTGGCGATGCCGTTGCCGAAGTCGTGGCAGGCGCAGCATTCTGTGCATCTGGGTGTGTGTTTGTGTGGCAGGGGTCGCATTCGGCAGCTGTCTAGAGGGACAGGATGTTGTCGCGCGCGCGGCGGGGGGTGTGCGAAATCGTGGCAGGCGCAGCACTTTGGCGATGCCGTTGCGAAATCGTGGCAGGCGCAGCACTTTGGCGATGCCGTTGCCGAAGTCGTGGCAGGCGCAGCATTCTGTGCATCTGGGTGTGTGTTTGTGTGGCAGGGGTCGCATTCGGCAGCTGTCTAGAGGGACAGGATGTTGTCGCGCGCGCGGCGGGGGGTGTGCGAAATCGTGGCAGGCGCAGCACTTTGGCGATGCCGTTGCGAAATCGTGGCAGGCGCAGCACTTTGCGCGATGCCGTTGCCGAAGTCGTGGCAGGCGCAGCATTCTGTGCATCTGGGTGTGTGTTTGTGTGGCAGGGGTCGCATTCGGCAGCTGTCTAGAGGGACAGGATGTTGTCGCGCGCGCGGCGGGGGGTGTGCGAAATCGTGGCAGGCGCAGCACTTTGGCGATGCCGTTGCGAAATCGTGGCAGGCGCAGCACTTTGGCGATGCCGTTGCCGAAGTCGTGGCAGGCGCAGCATTCTGTGCATCTGGGTGTGTGTTTGTGTGGCAGGGGTCGCATTCGGCAGCTGTCTAGAGGGACAGGATGTTGTCGCGCGCGCGGCGGGGGGTGTGCGAAATCGTGGCAGGCGCAGCACTTTAGCGATGCCGTTGCCGAAGTCGTGGCAGGCGCAGCATTCTGTGCATCTGGGTGTGTGTTTGTGTGGCAGGGGTCGCATTCGGCAGCTGTCTAGAGGGACAGGATGTTGTCGCGCGCGCGGCGGGGGGTGTGCGAAATCGTGGCAGGCGCAGCACTTTGGCGATGCCGTTGCCGAAGTCGTGGCAGGCGCAGCATTCTGTGCATCTGGGTGTGTGTTTGTGTGGCAGGGGTCGCATTCGGCAGCTGTCTAGAGGGACAGGATGTTGTCGCGCGCGCGGCGGGGGGCGTGTGCGAAATCGTGGCAGGCGCAGCACTTTGGATGCGATCGTGGCAGGCGCAGCATTGTGCGAAATCGTGTCTAGCATGGGCGCAAATCGTGGCAGGCGCAGCACTTTGGCGATGCCGTTGCCGAAGTCGTGGCAGGCGCAGCATTCTGTGCATCTGGGTGTGTGTTTGTGTGGCAGGGGTAGCATTCGGCAGCTGTCTAGAGGGACAGGATGTTGTCGCGCGCGCGGCGGGGGGCGTGCGAAATCGTGGCAGGCGCAGCACTTTGGCGATGCCGTTGCCGAAGTCGTGGCAGGCGCTGCATTCTGTGCATCTGGGTGCTCTGTAATCGCATCCATACAAGGGGCGCACGGTACATGTGTGTGGACACTTGAACTCACATCCTTGGGAAAAACATAGCATGTGGGGTTATCCGGTCCTTTAATTTATCTATCTATCTATCTATCTCTCTACCTCTCCATCTCTCTATCTATCATTTATCTCTCTATCTATTTATCTATCTATCTGTCTATCTCTCGTGTAGCTATCTGTCCCTCTATCTATCTATTCATCTTTCTTTCTTTCTATCTGTCTATCCATGTCTCTATCTATCTAGATAGCTAGATAGATAGAAAGAGAGATCGTTGGATAGATAAATAGATAGATAAATAAATAGAAAGATCGATAGATAGACAGAGAGAGAGAGATAGACAGATAGATGGAAATATAAATAAAAGAGATAGGTAGAGAGATAGATACACAGATACATAGATAGATAGATAGATAGAGAGATAGATAGAGAGATAGATAGAGAGATAGATAGAGAGATAGATAGATAAGTAGATAGATAGATAGATAGATAGGTAGGGAGATAGATAGATAGATAGGTGGAGAGATAGATAGATACACAAGAGATAGATGGAGAGAGAGAGAGATGGATGGATAGATAGACAGGTAGGTAGGTAGATAGAGAGATAGAAAGACAGATATATAGATAGATAAAGATAGATAGATAGATGGCTAGATAGATAGATACACAGATAGATAGAGTTTATCTATCTGATCTATCTATCTATCTATCTGTGCCTAAACTAGCATAAGTGCTGCGCCTGCCACGAAATCTGTACTTGACCTTGTGAAAGTGCTGCGCCTGCCACGAATTTGGCACTTGACCCTGCGAAAGTGCTGCGCCTGCCACGAAATCTGTACTTGACCTTGTGAAAGTGCTGCGCCTGCCACGAAATCTGTACTTGACCTTGCGAAAGTGCTGCGCCTGCCACGCAACTCAATCCTTGGGAAAACTTGACCTTGCGAAAATGCTGCGCCTGCCACGAAATCTGCCCCCGACCTTGCCAAAATGCTGCGCCTGCCACGCAATTCAAACCCTGCGAAACCTCTGCGTCGCCGTGCCAATGGGCCCGGCGCCGAACGTGATCCGAGACCGCTCCGAGCATGCTCCGAGCCCGCTCCGACCAGACGCCGCGGACAGGCTAGCTTTCGCATCTCCGGAGACACCGATTCGCGCACAGGGCCACGCTTTTTGCGACTTTCTCATCTGCGAAAATGCCGATTCACGCACAGGGCCACGCTTTTTGCGACTTTCTCTTCCCCTGCCACACGCGCGCGCATTTTTTCTCGCGGGCTTATTCCTTCTCTTGTCATTTGTCTCAGAGAGCTGGCTTTCAATTAGTTGCCGTAACACGGAAGTTCCTTCTAAACTTCCTTTGACAAACATTAACAGGTAAAATATGTGCTAGTGATACAACAGACTTACAGTTCGTATTTTTACAAGGACAATTGTTATAATTAAACAATGTAATTTTCCTCTTAATATATTAAGGCCCTATTTATTTAAGTCATTTAGAAACAAACCATAAGTATAGTATAATGATAACATATAAGATTTTACATGTTATTATTATTTATTATGATTATAATTTCAGTTGAGGACAACAATTTAATTGATACATCTTACTTCTTTCATACATCATTTTAACCATAATATTAATATCTCTCACTGTATTTTGAACATTAAACTTTTTACTTTCAATAAATAATTTTATATGTTCTTTAACATCTTCTCCTTCCTTTTGACGATAACCCAACATCCATAATATATCATCAATCATTTCATATTTTTCTTACTGATTTTAAGAAACTGTTTAACATAATCGTAAGGTGGTATTGTATTTACAGTTAGACATATAAAAATCTCATCTTCTACATTTCTATTATGTCTTCTTTTTATTCCCAACACACATTTGATTAAAGTTTGATTATCTCTCCAATTTATACAAGTTTCATTTCATCCATTGAATAGTTAATAATAGCATTCACTATTTCATTATGTAAGTTCAATTTATACAATTCCATATTGTCTTTATTGAAATGACAACAATCATAGCATTTTTGTTGATATAATTATTGATTTCATCACCGTTCATTTTCCTCTTATTATATTAAGGCACTATTTCTTTAAGTCGTTTTTAAGGCATTAAGAAAATTAAGAAACAAACCATAAGTATAGTATAATCACAACATATAAGATTTTACATGTTATAATTATATTATGAGTTCAAATGTCTAAGTAATTTTCAAATTATTTTTAAATTAGTTTCATTATTTTATCAAATGTTTTTTCTTTATAAATATTATTTCCTATTTCTTTTCTAAACCACCCCATTACTTCAACTGCACGTGTTACTGTATATCTAAGTTCGTGAGCCTTATACTTTTAATTTCAAAACTCATTTACAAAATCAAAGTCATTATCATTCAATGCTTCATGTTTTAAACGTTTAATGCTAAAATACATATTGTATAATCTCTTTACCATGCTATAATACTTAATAATAAAATCATTATCATTTCCTTCTTCATCACCTTCATATAATAAATTATCGAATTCTTCTTCAGTGAAGAACTTATTCATTTCAATAAACACATTTTTCTCAATCATCATCAAGAGTCTCAGCATTTCTATTATCAATATCTTCGTTATTCATATCATCAATTTTGCTTATAATTTTATTGCATATCATATATTGACAAATATTATTACTAACACCATCTATAAAACCCTGTTTAATTGGGAATTTAAGCATCTCACAGTCTATACATTTATAACTGATACACTTTTGTTTCATTATAGTTTTAGCATCGACACCGTCTGTATCACTATATTCACTGTATTCACTATATTCACTATATTCACTTTCTGTATCACTCATTCTCCTCTTAATATATTAAGTCATCATTTCTTTACGTCGTATTCAAAGAATTTATTTTACAATGACCGTAAGCAAGTGAGTTTATACTATCTAACCAAAACTTTTTATTGTCATAACTGTCAAGGGCAACTTTATTAGTTGTAATACTAAATATTCTATGGTTTTTACTTCTAATACTATTAAATGATTTATGTACAACTTCATTAGTTTTCAAAACCCTATCAAACTCTTCATATTTCATTTAACGTCTCACTGTTCCTTTTGCTACACCCTTACACTTCTTATATTCTTTTTCATCACCTAAGATTTTGAATGAGCCGCATTTAGGGCGAAGGTCAAAATGCAATATCTCGGCTCTGGGGTGCACTGCGGAGCGCACCCTTTTCTTGAGCCAAAACCACACGGAGTGCAATCAGCGCATTGGGCAATTATGACTATACATATCATGACTCCTCCTTGCTGGAAGAGCGTCTCTGTACACGCTCGCACAGCAATATAGGTAGCGGAGTCTGGCCAGGGACCTTAGCCTTCTAGTAGCTTAAGCTGTCCCTTGCTACGCTGGTTAAGGAAAACATAACCACACCTTCGCATGGTCTCAGACATCTGTACACCTGGAATGCTCTTTGTTAGAGCATCCGCCCTGTTGGACTTGCCAGGGGTATGCTCCACCCTCAGATGGTCCATGCTGACCCTTTCCTGCAACCACAGGAACCTCGTCTGGATGTGACGGGCCTTTCCCAGACCTGCCCGATTGACAGTTCCTTTTGCTGCAGTCGCATCTGATTGAATCAGCACCTGGGTCTCGACCGCAAAGTCCTCCAAGAGTGACTGTAGGCCTAGACCAACTGAACCTCCTTTGACAAGAGCATAATACTCCGACTCCCCAGTCGACAAAGCGATGGTCGACTGCACATTGCTGCTGTGCTTGAGCACATGCAACCCATACAGAGCAACCATGCCTGTTGTGGATCTCCTCGTTATTGCGTCTCCGGCATGATCGGAATCCACCTGGATTCGGAGCTTGCTCGGCTTGGCTTGCCGTGCAAAGACCTGACACACGTCCGGCTTCTTGATGAGGTAGCGACACAGTCGCTTCAAATCCTGCAAAGATGCCTCTGTAGGAGAAACCATCTTCCTCGCAAGATTCTTCACAGCGTGGCTGATGTCCAACCTGTCCTGTGACAGGTACGCTGCCCTCATCACGCATGAGCGATACAGGGAAGCCTGCTCTTTCGGTAGAGCTGGGCTCCGGGCTTCCTGCATCTGCAAATCCACGGACTTCTTCACGTCCGGTGTCTCCGCTCCCTTGGCATTCTCCATGCCAAGCTGCTGCACAAACAAATCAACATGGCGTCGATCTGGCTCGATCAGGATCGCACTCGCTCCTTGATGTTGTTCACAACGAATGAGCCGGTTGAGAAAGTGGACCTCCTTGTGGTCTCCTTCCTCATCACCTATCGTCCCGAGCCATTTCAACTCGTAGGCACTGCGAAGCAAAGTATCTACTTCCTTCAGCGCCTCGGCGTCTCCTAACGCCATGAAATCATCTCCGTGCACCAGCACTCTTATTCCCAGTGTCGGGTGATAGAACACTGAGCCATTTGACTTTCCCCGGAGATATCCGGCTTTGATCAACAGCTGCGTGTAGTGCTGCTGCCATATGTTAGGGGCATCCTGTGTCCCGTACATCGACTTAGTCAAACGACCCACCATTCCCGGACTGGCGTCCTCGTCCGGCAACTGGATGTATATGCGGCGTGTGGGTACGCCATAGAAGTGGGCTCTTGATATATCCCAAAGTCCGATCTTGAGTGGTCGTCCTCCATGGGATACACGCTCAGTGGCCCATAGGCTACATAGCAGCCTCATATCCTCTAAAGGCGGTGTTGACGAAAACAGCATGTTCTGAGGAATCCTTTCCTCTGGACTCTTCCGGGCCTTGATCTCCCGGACCACCAATCTCGACCTGAAGTTGGGTTTGGCGGGGTCTCCCTTGTTGGTGTCTATCCAACGGGTGGTGATTGGACCCTTCCCGTTGGTCTCTCTGAGGCATTCCTCGAGCGGCACCTTCTCGTAAACCTCTTGCTTCCTAAGGTAGTCCAACTCGATCTGACGTGCCTCCCTGACTCGGTCTGGTGGCAAAAACCCACCATTCACGTCGTCCCAGTACTGCTCCACGTCTTCCGGCGTCACGAAGCTCTCCTCTGGGATTGGACCTGCAACTGCTGCGTCCAATGCGCTCAACTGGCCACTCTCTACAAGGTGGCTCTTCAATGTCTTCAGGACCGCTCGCACTAGCGCTGGCGGATAACGGGCCGCCGGCCTAGCGAGTCCTCCGATCAGGTGGATGTGCCGGTGCCATGGTTTCCCCGGCACATTGTTGGTGCATTCGCCCTGGGCCAAACCTGGATGGGTGGTCATCCAGCCAGTTTCTTTCCGCACATATCCTGTGCCCTGCAAACCCCTCCGGTCCGTAGCGACCATAGCCCATCTGCACATTGGGCCTCGGACAGTGTACACGTCCGGTCTCTCAGTGAGCTCACGGACCTCCGGGTCTTTCCAAGAGGTAGCACTCCACGGTGCCTCATGCAAGAAGAACCTACCTGCCTGCAACTGCTTCCTGTAGAACCTACAGGCGGTATGCAAATGAGCAACTGCTCTATCCATCTTCTCGCGCCTCTTGTCTGGGCTCACCCTGTACTTGTTGATGTTCTGGAGCTGGGAGAATTGGTCACAAGGTGGGCTCCCTGTGAGCAATGTCGGCTCGACCTCGTCCACATACTCCTCGAGCTCTCGGACGTCCTCAGTCTTGCTGAGATCCCAGTAGGAACCGTCCGGTTTCTGCTCCTCAAGGTCTACCGCAAAGCCCGGCCTCAAGCCATACTGCCCGGCTTGGGCCGTGAACCGCTTCGGGCTGTAGATCTCCATGATATCAACAGCGCCCATCTCCACGCACAACTTGGTGATCTGCTCCAGCTCGACCGCGTTGATCTCCACCTCCTGAGCCAAAAACGCTCTCTCTACTTTCCGTCCAACCATGGACTTCAACATCCTCTTCAATCTACCCAGTTCAAGTCCGCCCACGTCTGGGGGCTTGTCCGGGGTGTTTGAAGTCTCGGCGTCAGCCGCCGGTTGAGTCTCCGTTCGGAGTTCTTCAGGAGATACTGCGGGCTCTCGCTTCTCACCTTGCTTCTGCTGCGTCTTCTGCTTGGCTCCGGGCGCTATATACAGCGCTCCCGGTCTCTTGATCTGCGCGGTCGGCTTCGCCTTGCTCTTTGGACTACTCGATGCTGGCGGGCCTGCTGCTGCTCTCTTGAGCTCAGCCCTCTTCGCGGGATCCTCCACATACTCCATCACTTGTCCAGGGTCTTGCCTAGATCCTACTCCGGCCTCAGCGGCCGGCTCTCCCATGGCCTCTTGGGCTGGGAGATCTGCTTCCACTCCTACTTCCGCGGTCTCCTCTCTTTTCCTTTTGTGAGCTTCGACACGGCGTCGTCCTTGCTCATCATCCATCATGAGACCGACGATTCTCGCTCGGCACATCTCAGTGTGCGGCAACTGAGTGGATTCCCCTAGTAGCACGCAAGTGCATCCAGGACATCCATCGGTAGGTTGGTACTTCTCCACACCTGCCTTACGGATGTAAATCCGTCGCTGCTGTGGCGGTGCCATAACAGGCACAACCTGAGGCGGAACCTCAACCCGGTCTTCACTGACCAGCAGGTCCTCCACTCCTTGAGCAGGAGTTCCCGGGGCCCTCTCCCCGGCGTTCCCGGCGCTCGCAGCACTGAGACCTCCCACGGGTAGCCTTTAAGGCTTTCCCATCCTTGTGGATTCCATTGATCTTCTTCTGGAAGTCGACGAACACCAGTGCCTCTCTTCACTCCTTCTGAGGTCACAACCAGCAAGGTGCCAGTCCTTCCGTGGTGACCTATGTACCTGCCTTCCTTGAGTGGCCTAGCTCCTTCTCCTACCTCACGGTAATACAATCGCTCTCCTATGGCGATTGCCGGCTTTCTCCATTCTCGGCCACACCTCCTTTGTTCCGGTGTCTTCCCGTCGGAACCTCTCTTGTACCTGCACATCAGGTCTGCTGCATGCCTTGGAAACCAAGACAGCACAGGGTCGTCATCCTTCAAGACTCGACCCAACTTCTCCTCCAGTGAGGATCGCAGGACTCTCACCTGCCTGTTGAGTTCTCGGCACAAGTTCTCGATTGCGCCATTCGCCCGGTGGTCAGCCACCGGCGACTCCTGTGGAACATTCTCCACTCCTGCTTCCTTGGCCGCCTGCTCCTTCAGGGCAACGATCGAATGCTCACCATCACTCTTGAAGACTGCACGACGGTAACCAAGATGCTTTATAAAGTTCGCCATGAATTTGACCGCATATGGCGTCGGTCCTTTTGCGTCCACGAAGGTGGCCGCAACGGCCAGTGTCCGACTGTCTCGGATCACCAGGATAGGCTTAGTCTTCCCATCCTCCTTTCCATCTCGCGTCATCCATGTGTAGTCGCACGAGATTGTCGCGAGCTCATCGCTCGCCTTGTCCTCTTCGGGTCGTGAGCGATGCTGCTGACCCAATCCTCTGCCGGCAAGACAATGCCGACACCAGTTGCGATACTGCACGTGACCTGTTGCCTCATGCTCCGCAACCTCGGCCCTCGATGGGCCTCCTGGTGCTCTCACCAGTGCGGGCGGCGCGATCTCGCCGCTCTCATCCATCTCATCACCCTCGGGCACACCTGCGGGTCGGCCCGCTGGTGCCTCTGGGTTCCCTTGTCCGGCACCCACGGCATCATCTGCCGCTGCAAGTGGTTTGGCCGGACTTACGCCTCGCTGGACTGCCGTCCAAAACCCGAACAATCTTCCGACTTCAAATAGAAGTTGTAAACTCCTTTCTCTTGGTATATGGGCAACCAAGTCTTCTTTTGGGCTTTACTAGGCTTGTTGAGCAACTGCTGAATTTTCCTTCCTGTCGCTGAGTCTGCTGGAATCAACTGTCCACCATTTTGATCAAGAACAGCCATCCTTCCATGGTTGAGGCATTTGTAAGCTGAAACCAACGGTTTGTGTACCGGTGCTAATGGCCCTGTGACTTTACACCTGGAACCTGTTTCTCTCTTACCTTGAAACGTCCCGGTTCCGGTCCCAGGGACCAGTTCCCCCGATGCTGTCTTGAACATCATCTGGGCTCCTTCCTTAGTGGGGATGCGGTCTTTCCAATCCACTGGAATAGCAGTTTGAGCAGCCCCCGTATCAAGGTTGAACCGAACCCAGCTTGGGTCTTTCGGGGGCTCTCCCTGGGTGAATGCACCCAGCTCAAACATTCCCACTTCGGCCTCCGGTTGTTCTTCTTGGTCTCCAGCTTCGTAGTCGGCGTCCTCGAATCCTGCCACATGCTTCTGTTTGGAGCCAGACTTCCCTGAGCCTTTGGAACCTTTTCCATCCTTCTTCTTGCTCCAACACTCGGCCGCTCTATGGCCGGGCTTACCACAGTTGAAGCATGCTCCTGCGGGTCCTGAGCTGCCTGAACCACTGCCTTTGCCTTTTCCCTTGCTGTCCTTACCTTTTCCTTTGCCTTTGCCTTTGCCTCCACCTCTGTCCTTTCCCTTACCTTTGTCTCCTTTCTGACCTTTCGAGCCTTTGACCAGCGAGTTGAGCACCTTCGTGAAGGCGTCCACGTCCATCGGGGCGGGGCCTCGCCCCGATCCCGAAGCCCCACTGGACCCCGGTCGATGGACCGTCCCTTTTGCTCCCGTGACTGTTTCAATCAGAACCTCAATCTCCTGCTTCATTTCCTCGTAGGTTCCCAGCCGGTTCTTGTTCAGAATGAGGTGGCGCTCAATGTCGGTTGGAACCAGAAGTTCTAGGGACGTACACTTTATGTCCTGAGAGAGGATTTCCCTCTCGCCCCTTTCGTTCCTTCTGGCCTCATATCGGCGCATCAAATCATCTAGTTGTTCCATGGCCGGTCGAACTGCTTCCCAAGACTTAACTCTTTCGGGGTTGAGGATGGCCCTTAGGATGTTCCTCTTCCTACCTGCGGTGAGAGGGTCCCATCTCCTGTTAAGCCTTCGCCATGCCTCATACCCGTTCTTGGCATTGATGACCAGATCTTCGGACTCATGAGTAGTAAGGGATGACAACAACCTATACAGCTGGTCTCCCTTATCATCCAGTCCGGCCATTCCCAGTTCACCTCCATGTTCCTCTTCTACCTTTTCAACAGTGATCTCCTCATCCTGATCAACTACCCATTCAAGGATTGACTGGAAACTAGATCCAAAGATTGCCGTTGTAAGGTTCACCACAGACCGGGCCCATCTACGGAAGTGGCCGTCATCATTGGAAAAGACTTCCGGTCTTCCAATCCCTTTGGTGTCTATCAACAACTTCCTATCTCCCCTCTGCAGGCTTGTAGCTAACCTACCAAGGTTCTCTGCCAAAGCAGCTATACCTGCCTGGCCTTGCCTAAGAAGTTGATTCTCCTGTGACAACCGCTCAACTGCCTGCTGCAACTCTCGCACTGTTTCCTCCATGCCTTATATCCGGTGCCAAGCACCGGGAGGTCAGTCCGCCTTCCCGGACTCTTCTGTACTATAGTACGACCCCGAGCTCGATCCGCTTTTCGGAGCGCTCTCCGGCTCCGGCGCCGGTTGATCGTAAAGGTGCACACTGCCCTCGGTCTCGCTCAGGGGTGTAGTCGGCGACGGAATCGGTGGCGGAGGTGGCGGCCGCTTCGGCGGGTTCTTCGGCCGAACCAGCGAAACCTTCGGCTCGCTCTCGGGCTTCTCGACGTGGCCCTTCTCCTTGAGCACCCACTTCGGAACCAGCGAAACCTTCGGCTCGCTCTTGGGCTTCGCGATGTGGGCCTTCTCCTTGAGCGCCCACTTCGGGTTTGGCAATGGAGGTGGCACCTTCGCCTCTATAGCCGCTTTTGCAGGAGGTGGCTTCACCTGAGGCTTCGCGATGGCTTCCGGCACTGACTTTGAGGTCGTTCCTACCGGTGCGCGCCTCCTTGTCGCCCCTTTTGCAATTGCTGCGGCCCTGGCCAACAATGATGGCCTCTGAAGGCGAGTCCTCTCGTCGCACGAGGAACACGGGTTCCCTAACCCGTCCAGTTGCAGCACACTCTGCTGGATGGCTTTGGCCACCGAGCCCGGTGCTCCGGCTCGGTATGCAGCTTCTGCCGATGCCGCCTTCCTGAGGCGGTAGTTCGAGGCCAGGTTCTGCTCGCTCGTCCCTTCACCGCGGGATGTCCTTGCCACCGCAAGCTCTTGTATGTTCCTGTGCACCGTAACCCGTCGGCCGAGAGCTTTGGCTGCCTCGGCGACCGGTGCCAGCAGCTCGGGCTCAGCGCCCGGTGAAGGCTCCTTTCCTTGGGCCTTTGTGAATCCCTTCGGCGGTGTCTTCGGAGCAGGGCTGGACTTAGGCGGGGACTTCGGTGGTGTCTTGGGCTGCACCCGGCGCCTCTTCCAGGGCGCCTGCCCGAAGTTCTCGATCTCCTCCTGGAGCTCCGCGGATGGCTCTTCCTGCTTCTTCTGCGCGAGCTTCAGGAGGCCTTTGAGGATCCTAAAGCGCCGACTGTTTTGGCTTCTCCTCTTGTCTTTGCCAGTCGCACTCTGCCACCACCGAGATCCTGACGACCTAGGCGTGTGAGCGACCTTGGGCTCGGGCTGGATCCTGCCCTCGCTGCCCCAATCGCCCCACACGCTCTCGTCCTCGCTCTGGCCCTTCTGCTCCAGGTCGAAGTCCGTGGCCTCGGGCTCAAACTGCTTCTTCTGCGGCGGGTGGAGGTCCTCCTTCTTGTCCTCGTTGGTGTATTGTTCCAGCTCCTCCTCCTTCTCCTCTGCCCGGCTTCCTCGAGCCGGTTCTGGGCCCCTGTGGCCACTTGGCAGAGCCTCTGGCTCTGTGGAGGGAGGAGATGCAGCCTGGGATCCTCCCCAGTCTGCTTCTGACTCAGCGGCAGGCTCAGCGGACAGGGTGTCTTCTTCTCCTTCACTCGGAGGGGCAACTAGCTCCGGCCTCTCCTTCGGCAGCTCTTCCGCTGCCCCGGTCTCCTCGACCGGCTCTGCGGCTTTGCCTTTGCCGCGAGCGGGCCGCCTCCACGGCGGCTCCTCCTTGTTGCTCTTGCCCCTGCCCTTCTTGCCCTTGCTCTTGCCCTTCTTGCCCTTGTTCTTGCCCTTGGGCCCCTCGTACGGCTTTCCAAACCAAATGGACCGTCGAGGCTCACCCGCTACCATCAAAATGCAATATCTCGGCTCTGGGGTGCACTGCGGAGCGCACCCTTTTCTTGAGCCAAAACCACACGGAGTGCAATCAGCGCATTGGGCAATTATGACTATACATATCATGACAATTTGTGTCAATTGTTAATTTACCATCAGTATCAATATTAACATTATCACAATTAACATCAGCATTTGTATAAATATTACCTAACACGTCAATAGGTTTACTAAAAATAGTTTTATTAACTAATCCATCACACATCATATATTGGTTACTGGCATTAGTAATATCGCCAACAGAAAGAGAAATAAAGTTAGGATGATGCATATAAAAACCTTCTATTGCATCTGGTATATATGTTTCTAAATATGGTTCTAATCCATTTATTGAAGTATTGATATTATCTATTTTTGTTTTAATATCCGTTGAAAAATCATTATTTGTAAATAAATTTCCTTTCATATAACCAGCACCTTCGAAATATGATGTTCCGTGCATCTGCGCAAAATTATATGAAGTATGAACATTACCATTAATTGTAATTCTTGAAGCATTATTAGGTCTTCCAATAATAACATCTCCTGTATTCCATCCTAGCCATAATCGATAAGGCGTAGCACCTGTTAGTCCTTGATAAGAGTCTAACTGGCATCCTCGTTTAAACTCGAGTCTTTGGTTACTAACTGCGTCCTTGATTCTAAATATTGGATTAGTATTATCTGTTAAACTAAGTATTAATGGAGAGTTTACTGTTTGCGCAGTTGTATTAACTTTGTCTAATTTTTGACTTATTACTGTATCTTGTGCACTATCATTTGTGATTATTGAATTAATTGTATTTGTATTTCCTGTTATTAATCCTGTTAAATTATCTGATTGTAAAACATATCTACTATCAGAACCTGCTATATCTAAAATAGATGAACACGAAAATAAACCTGATACTTGTAAATTAGATAATATTGTAGTATTATGATTTAATAATATTTTATCATTTTGAAAAGTTGAAGAATTATTAATTTCTACATCTCCAAAACCTCTTTGATTCAAAAACATAGTTGCTCCACTTAAATTTCCATAAACATAACTGTCAAAATAATTATTATACATTTCAAAGAAATTATTATAATTTCCAAAATTTGCTATTTTAAAAATTGAAGTAGTTGTTATATTATGAATTAATGTATTATTTAATACTGATGTATTTAATTTATCTGTTAATAAATTATTAGTTGTTATTTTATTGTAATATAAATTACTATCAAATGAACCTGTTTGTAATTGAGATATTAAATGAGAATTTTATGAAATATTATTAAAATTAGTTGATACAGTAGAATTTAAATTATTTATTAAATTTGTATTTGAAGAAATATTATTAAAATTTGTATTAATTAAATTAGTATTAGAACTAATATTATTAAAATTAGTTGTCATAGTAGAATTCAAATTATTTATTAAGCTTGTATTTAATGAAATATTATTAAAATTTGTATTAATTAAATTAGTATTTGATGAAATATTATTAAAATTAGTTGTCATAGTAGAATTCAAATTATTTATTAAACTTGTATTTAATGAAATATTATTAAAATTTGTATTTGAAGTTATTGTCAGATTACCTATTAAAAAAGAATTTGAACTAATATTATTTGATATTACATTAATTTCTGTTTTGTCATATGTTTCAGTTATATCATAAAAATTAGCGTTTATCTGTTCCTTTGTGTAAGTATCTGCTTGGTCTGCTTTACTATCTAATACTGTTTGAATGTCAGATTTACTCGCGTAAAGGTCTTCTATATCATTGACTGCTCCATGTTTTACTTGCCTAATTCTATTTGCTGTAATATCAAAGATATTCATTAAGTTTTTGCTCATAATATTATATTATTAATTAGAAAATTAATAATATCATATTTTTTATTTTAATCATAAAATGATACAGAATTTGAGCGGATTTCAAGAATGCACTCATGAACCAAGAGCATATAAATTCTCTCGGCCATTTTACCAGGAGCACTATATAATGTTGAACCCTCCAACGCTTTTATTTTAACAACCATATTTGAATTATTTTTAAGGTTCATACCAGTATAATTTGCACTTTCTAATTTTTGTAAATTAAAACCATACATAAAAGCGTGAGACCTGTAATCTTCTGCACTAACTAACATTGGCTTATCGGCACAATGCATAAGATGGGCATATGCTTCACGAACACCTTGAATTTCTTGACTTGGAATAACTTGATTACCGATTATCAAAGAAGCAGATAAATCATGCTCTGGGTCATAACGTCCTTTATCACCTTTTACATGTGCCAGTGGATGATACATAAAGTTATATGGTTTCAATAATTCACCGTATCCGCCTACATAACCCTTTTGAGTCGCATTTGAAAAAGAAATAAACAGTTTGTTTAATTTAGACACATTACGGACAATAGTTGTGAATATTTCAGTTGTTGTTGATGCTGTTTGTTCTTGTAGTGTTTCAGTTTCAAAAGTAATAGGAAGAGAACCAGTTTCTAATAATTTAGCATACTCTGCATATAAGCTATCGTCAAGAGTATAGACATTTCCTTTGAATAAAGGTTTTGTGACTGACCAAGTGATACTTGTATTTGTAGCAGTAAAAAGTCCTGTTCTATTAACAATTGGTTTTAATACATCAGTTGTTAAATATAATTCAACTGTTATTGGACAATAAGATAAAGGTATCCA
Organism: Effrenium voratum; assembly: GCA_963377175.1. Lineage (NCBI taxonomy): Eukaryota > Dinophyceae > Suessiales > Symbiodiniaceae > Effrenium > Effrenium voratum. The sequence continues at coordinate 246,649 of CAUJNA010000178.1, read as the reverse complement.
GTTTTCACAAGTCTTGAAACATTTTAAATTTAAATCAAAATAGACATTAGCACTTTTACCTTCTTTAATTCCTTTATAATTACCATTGGTTACATTTCTAGTTACTGCTTGGGTAGTAGAAGTTCCAGTAGCATCACAAACTAAAAACCGTCCATCATGATTGAGTAGAGTATTTCCAAAACCTAATGCTTCATCAATTCTTTTTTCTTCTGATGATTTTAATACATCTTTCATAGCACTTGCACGAGAAAGAGAATTTAAATCACATACAATGACATCACCCATTAACCCACGCACCCTATCAAAGAAACCGGCTGTATCAATTGGTCTAAGTTCGTGATTTTCTGTGTTATCAGTGTTGTTTAGAGTAAATCCTAATAATAGTGATGGTAAGGACAACCATTGGTTAGGTGGTCCAGTAATGTTAAATCTAATTACTGAATTTGTATCAGCGGTATAAGTAGAAACCGATGAAGGATAAAAGTTTTTACTTTCTTTTGACCGAACATAAGAACCACCGTCTTTTAATTTAAATCTTAAATTCTTCTCTACAAGTACATCTTCAATATCTAATGTTTCCATAACTTATATATTTAATAATAGAAAAATATTAATTATTCTATTATTAAATTAATTTATTTTAAAGTGTGAATAATCTATAACTTCTTTTTTAGAACTTTTATTTAATAGTTTTTTAGATTTATTTTTAATATTATTATGTTCAACCTTATAATTAGGTTCGCGTTCATCTTCTACAATCTTTTTAATGTCATCATAACTGACTTTCTTTTTAGGATTTATAGTATTTTTTATATCATTATTAGGCATTATATATAAGACTACAAAATTTCCTTTACAGGTTCAATGCTTCTTGATACGTCCTTGCCAGTATCACCATATAATGAGTGTTGATGATTTGTTAATGGGTTAAATCCTCCTCTATTTGATGTTATACTGCCTCTATCTAAAATACTGACTATATCTCCAAAATTTCGTATGCTTGTGTAGTTGTCATTGTTTTTGTTTGACATTGAAATAAAAGGAGCACCGTAAGTAGTTAATCTAATATTTCTATCAGGGTTATTTTGTAAATATTTAGCACTCGCACTACTACCCAATGAATGTGAAATAACGTCACTAATATTATGGTTTTCATCAAGTATATCACTAATATCTCTATACCTTTCACTGAATGAACTTAAACCAAATGGAATTGTAATATCACTTAAAATATCATTAATATTTGATATAATATTAGACTTACCAAATGTTCCAGCAACATATAGTTTATTATTATCTAAATAATAACCTTTACCATTTGTATATGCTTTGTTTAATCCTTCTGTGTCAGATAAATTATTATTATATTTAGGTTTGAATAATGATTTTTCTTGTTGAAATTCATTAATTATTTTTCTATACATCTCACTATATCCTTGATGAAGAGGATTGTATGATTTTAATGTTCCTTCTTTTAAATAATA
>CAUJNA010000178.1:134131-245065 GCA_963377175.1 Effrenium voratum | reverse complement strand
GAAATGAAGAGGCTCGATTCCTCGACGCCGCTTCTTGCGGGGTGACGGCCAAAACAGGCCAGTGAAAATCGGTTGGTTTTGTGGCCGGGGTGCAGAAACGATTTTGTTTGCCCGAAGAAACAATTGTCGGGCCTGGGGAGCAAGAGATTTGATTTCGCTACCTTTTGACGCTCCAAAAATGTTCCCCTTCCGCGCCCTTCCGCTGTGCAAATTTCGTAGTCAACTTCCGCCGGCCCTTCCGCAAGCTTCCGCGGCCTGCGGAAAACCTTCCGCGCTGATTGATTTCAGCGCTCCCTTACTTAAATTGCTTTGAGCATTTTTGATCGCTGCTCTAATGAACACATTCCTGACTGAACGAATGGACCAGCCCGTTGTCGAATAAAGCAATTAAGTTAGCACAAACAAATTGTTGAATGGTTTACTTGGAAACAAATTATGGTTTACTACAGGGTTGCGTCCCAGCCCTGTCCTGTCTTCAAAATGCAATATCTCGGCTCTGGGGTGCACTGCGGAGCGCACCCTTTTCTTGAGCCAAAACCACACGGAGTGCAATCAGCGCATTGGGCAATTATGACTATACATATCATGACTCCTCCTTGCTGGAAGAGCGTCTCTGTACACGCTCGCACAGCAATATAGGTAGCGGAGTCTGGCCAGGGACCTTAGCCTTCTAGTAGCTTAAGCTGTCCCTTGCTACGCTGGTTAAGGAAAACATAACCACACCTTCGCATGGTCTCAGACATCTGTACACCTGGGATGCTCTTTGTTAGAGCATCCGCCCTGTTGGACTTGCCAGGGGTATGCTCCACCCTCAGATGGTCCATGCTGACCCTTTCCTGCAACCACAGGAACCTCGTCTGGATGTGACGGGCCTTTCCCAGACCTGCCCGATTGACAGTTCCTTTTGCTGCAGTCGCATCTGATTGAATCAGCACCTGGGTCTCGACCGCAAAGTCCTCCAAGAGTGACTGTAGGCCTAGACCAACTGAACCTCCTTTGACAAGAGCATAATACTCCGACTCTCCAGTCGACAAAGCGATGGTCGACTGCACATTACTACTGTGCTTGAGCACATGCAACCCATACAGAGCAACCATGCCTGTTGTGGATCTCCTCGTTATTGCGTCTCCGGCATGATCGGAATCCACCTGGATTCGGAGCTTGCTCGGCTTGGCTTGCCGTGCAAAGACCTGACACACGTCCGGCTTCTTGATGAGGTAGCGGCACAGTCGCTTCAAATCCTGCAAAGATGCCTCTGTAGGAGAAACCATCTTCCTCGCAAGATTCTTCACAGCGTGCCTGATGTCCAACCTGTCCTGTGACAGGTACGCTGCCCTCATCACGCATGAGCGATACAGGGAAGCCTGCTCTTTCGGTAGAGCTGGGCTCCGGGCTTCCTGCATCTGCAAATCAACGGACTTCTTCACGTCCGGTGTCTCCGCTCCCTTGGCATTCTCCATGCCAAGCTGCTGCACAAGCAAATCAACATGGCGTCGATCTGGCTCGATCAGGATCGCACTCGCTCCTTGATGTTGTTCACAACGAATGAGCCGGTTGAGGAAATGGACCTCCTTGTGGTCTCCTTCCTCATCACCTACCGTCCCGAGCCATTTCAACTCGTAGGCACTGCGAAGCAAAGCATCTACTTCCTTCAGCGCCTCGGCGTCTCCTAACGCCATGAAATCATCTCCGTGCACCAGCACTCTTACTCCCAGTGTCGGGTGATAGAACACTGAGCCATTTGACTTTCCCCGGAGATATCCGGCTTTGATCAACAGCTGCGTGTAGTGCTGCTGCCATATGTTCGGGGCATCCTGTGTCCCGTACATCGACTTAGTCAAACGACCCACTATTCCCGGACTGGCGTCCTCGTCTGGCAACTGGATGTATATGCGGCGTTTGGGTACACCATAGAAGTGGGCTCTTGATATATCCCAAAGTCCGATCTTAAGTGGTCGTCCTCGATGGGATACACGCTCAGTGGCCCATAGGCTACATAGCAGCCTCATAGCCTCTAAAGGCGGTGTTGACGAAAACAGCATGTTCTGAGGAATCCTTTCCTCTGGACTCTTCCGGCCTGATCTCCCGACCACCAATCGCCGACCTGAAGGGGGGATTTGGCGTCTCCCTTGTTGGTCTAGCAACGGTGTGATTGACCCTCCCGTGGGTCCTCGCTACTAGTTCCTCGTGCGCTCCTTACTCTTGAAACCCTTGCTTCCTATGATAGCCAACTCAGCTGACTCCTCCCTACGCTCTGGGGGGCATGACCTTCACGTCGCCCCCCCCCCCAGTACGGCCCCCCCCCCGTCTTCCGGCGTCACGAAGCTCTCCTCTGGGATTGGACCTGCAACTGCTGCGTCCAATGCACTCAACGGGCCACTCTCTACAAGGTGGCTCTTCAAAGTCTTCAGGACCGCTCGCACTAGCGCTGGCGGATAACGGGCCGCCGACCTAGCGAGTCCTCCGATCAGGTGGATGTGCCGGTGCCATGGTTTCCCCGGCACATTGTTGGTGCATTCGCCCTCCAACAGTTGGGCCAAACCTGGATGGTTGGTCATCCAGCCAGTTTCTTTCCGCACATATCCTGTGCCCTGCAAACCCCTCCGGTCCGTAGCGACCATAGCCCATCTGCACATTGGGCCTCGGACAGTGTACACGTCCGGTCTCTCAGTGAGCTCACGGACCTCCGGGTCTTTCCAAGAGGTAGCACTCCACGGTGCCTCATGCAAGAAGAACCTACCTGCCTGCAACTGCTTCTTGTAGAACCTACAGGCGGTATGCAAATGAGCAACTGCTCTATCCATCTTCTCGCGCCTCTTGTCTGGGCTCACCCTGTACTTGTTGATGTTCTGGAGCTGGGAGAATTGGTCACAAGGTGGGCTCCCTGTGAGCAATGTCGGCTCGACCTCGTCCACATACTCCTCGAGCTCTCGGACGTCCTCAGTCTTGCTGAGATCCCAGTAGGAACCGTCCGGTTTCTGCTCCTCAAGGTCTACCGCAAAGCCCGGCCTCAAGCCATACTGCCCGGCTTGGGCCGTGAACCGCTTCGGGCTGTAGATCTCCATGATATCAACAGCTCCCATCTCCACGCACAGCTTGGTGATCTGCTCCAGCTCGACCGCGTTGATCTCCACCTCCTGAGCCAAAAACGCTCTCTCTACTTTCCGTCCAACCATGGACTTCAACAGCCTCTTCAATCGACCCAGTTCAAGTCCACCCACGTCTGGGGGCTTGTCCGGGGTGTTTGAAGTCTCGGCGTCAGCCGCCGGTTGAGTCTCCGTTCGGAGTTCTTCAGGAGATACTGCGGGCTCTCGCTTCTCACCTTGCTTCTGCTGCGCCTTCTGCTTGGCTCCGGGCGCTATATACAGCGCTCCCGGTCTCTTGATCTGCGTGGTCGGTCTGCTGCTGCTCTCTTGAGTTCAGCCCTCTTCGCGGGATCCTCCACATACTCCATCACTTGTCCAGGGTCTTGCCTAGATCCTACTCCGGCCCCAGCGGCCGGCTCTCCCATGGCCTCTCGGGCTGGGAGATCTGCTTCCACTCCTACCTCCGCGGTCTCCTCTCTTTTCCTTTTGTGAGCTTCGACACGGCGTCGTCCTTGCTCATCATCCATCATGAGACCGACGATTCTCGCTCGGCGCATCTCAGTGTGCGGCAACTGAGTGGATTCCCCTAGTAGCACGCAAGTGCACCCAGGGCATCCATCAGTAGGTTGGTACTTCTCCACATCTGCCTTACGGATGTAAATCCGTCGCTGCTGTGGCGGTGCCATAACAGGCACAACCTGAGGCGGAACCTCAACCCGGTCTTCGCTGACCAGCAGGTCCTCCACTCCTTGAGCAGGAGTTCCCGGGGCCCTCTGCCCCGGCGTTCCCGGCGCTCGCACTGAGACCTCCCACGGGTAGCCTTTTAGGCTTTCCCATCCTTGTGGATTCCATTGATCTTCTTCTGGAAGTCGACGAACACCAGTGCCTCTCTTCACTCCTTCTGAGGTCACAACCAGCAAAGTGCCAGTCCTTCCGTGGTGACCTATGTACCTGCCTTCCTTGAGTGGCCTAGCTCCTTCTCCTACCTCACGGTAATACAACCGCTCTCCTATGGCGATTGCCGGCTTTCTCCATTCTCGGCCACACCTCCTTTGTTCCGGTGTCTTCCCGTCGGAACCTCTCTTGTACCTGCGCATCAGGTCTGCTGCATGCCTTGGAAACCAAGACAGCACAGGGTCGTCATCCTTCAAGACTCGACCCAACTTCTCCTCCAGTGAGGATCGCAGGACTCTCACCTGCCTTTTGAGTTCTCGGCACAAGTTCTCGATTGCGCCATTCGCCCGGTGGTCAGCCACCGGCGACTCCTCTGAAACATTCTCCACTCCTGCTTCCTTGGCCGCCTGCTCCTTCAGGGCAACGATCGAATGCTCACCATCACTCTTGAAGACTGCACGACGGTAACCAAGATGCTTTATAAAGTTCGCCATGAATTTGACCGCATATGGCGTCGGTCCTTTTGCGTCCACGAAGGTGGCCGCAACGGCCAGTGTCCGACTGTCTCGGATCACCAGGATAGGCTTAGTCTTCCCATCCTCCTTTCCATCTCGCGTCATCCATGTGTAGTCGCACGAGATTGTCGCGAGCTCATCGCTCGCCTTGTCCTCTTCGGGTCGTGAGCGATGCTGCTGACCCAATCCTCTGCCGGCAAGACAATGCCGACACCAGTTGCGATACTGCACGTGACCTGTTGCCTCATGCTCCGCAACCTCGGCCCTCGATGGGCCTCCTGGTGCTCTCACCAGTGCGGGCGGCGCGATCTCGCCGCTCTCATCCATCTCATCACCCTCGGGTCGGCCCGCTGGTGCCTCTGGGTTCCCTTGTCCGGCACCCACGGCATCATCTGCCGCTGCAAGTGGTTTGGCCGGACTTACGCCTCGCTGGACTGCCGTCCAAAACCCGAACAATCTTCCGACTTCAAATAGAAGTTGTAAACTCCTTTCTCTTGGTATATGGGCAACCAAGTCTTCTTTTGGGCTTTACTGGGCTTGTTGAGCAACTGCTGAATTTTCCTTCCTGTCGCTGAGTCTGCTGGAATCAACTGTCCACCATTTTGATCAAGAACAGCCATCCTTCCATGGTTGAGGCATTTGTAAGCTGAAACCAACGGTTTGTGTACCGGTGCTAATGGCCCTGTGACTTTACACCTGGAACCTGTTTCACTCTTACCTTCCGGTCCCAGGGACCAGTTCCCCCGATGCTGTCTTGAACATCATCTGGGCTCCTTCCTTAGTGGGGATGCGGTCTTTCCAATCCACTGGAATAGCAGTTTGAGCAGCCCCCGTATCAAGGTTGAACCGAACCCAGCTTGGGTCTTTCGGGGGCTCTCCCTGGGTGAATGCACCCAGCTCAAACATTCCCACTTCGGCCTCCGGTTGTTCTTCTTGGTCTCCAGCTTCGTAGTCGGCGTCCTCGAATCCTGCCACATGCTTCTGCTTGGAGCCAGACTTCCCTGAGCCTTTGGAACCTTTTCCATCCTTCTTCTTGCTCCAACACTCGGCCGCTCTATGGCCGGGCTTACCACAGTTGAAGCATGCTCCTGCGGGTCCTGAGCTGCCTGAACCACTGCCTTTACCTTTTCCTTTGCTGTCCTTACCTTTTCCTTTGCCTTTGCCTCCACCTTTGTCCTGTCCCTTACCTTTGCCTCCTTTCGAACCTTTCGAGCCTTTGACCAGCGAGTTGAGCACCTTCGTGATGGCGTCCACGTCCATCGGAGCGGGGCCTTGCCCCGATCTCGAAGCCCCACTGGACCCCGGTCGATGGATCGTCCCCTTGGCTCCCGTGACTGTTTCAATCAGAACCTCAATCTCCTGCTTCATTTCCTCGTAGGTTCCCAGCCGGTTCTTGTTCAGAATGAGGTGGCGCTCAATGTCGGTTGGAACCAGAAGTTCTAGGGACGTACACTTTATGTCCTGAGAGAGGATTTCCCTCTCGCCCCTTTCGTTCCTTCTGGCCTCATATCGGCGCATCAAATCATCTAGTTGTTCCTTGGCCGGTCGAACTGCTTCCCAAGACTTAACTCTTTCGGGGTTGAGGATGGCCCTTAGGATGTTCCTCTTCCTACCTGCGGTGAGGGGGTCCCATCTCCTGTTAAGCCTTCGCCATGCCTCATACCCGTTCTTGGCATTGATGACCAGATCTTCGGACTCATGAGTAGTAAGGGATGACAACAACCTATACAGCTGGTCTCCCTTATCATCCAGTCCGGCCATTCCCAGTTCACCTCCATGTTCCTCTTCTACCTTTTCAACAGTGATCTCCTCATCCTGATCAACTACCCATTCAAGGATTGACTGGAAACTGGATCCAAAGATTGCCGTTGTGAGGTTCACCACAGACCGGGCCCATCTACGGAAGTGGCCGTCATCATTGGAAAAGACTTCCGGTCTTCCAATCCCTTTGGTGTCTATCAACAACTTCCTATCTCCCCTCTGCAGGCTTGTAGCTAACCTACCAAGGTTCTCTGCCAAAGCAGCTATACCTGCCTGGCCTTGCCTAAGAAGTTGATTCTCCTGTGACAACCGCTCAACTGCCTGCTGCAACACTCGCACTGTTTCCTCCATGCCTTATATCCGGTGCCAAGCACCGGGAGGTCAGTCCGCCTTCCCGGACTCTTCTGTACTATAGTACGACCCCGAGCTCGACCCGCTTTCCGGAGCGCTCTCCGGCTCCGGCGCCGGTTGATCGTAAAGGTGCACACTGCCCTCGGTCTCGCTCAGGGGTGTAGTCGGCGACGGAATCGGTGGCGGAGGTGGCGGCCGCTTCGGCCGAGCCAGCGAAACCTTCGGCTCGCTCTTGGGCTTCTCGATGTGGCCACTTCGGTCTTGGCGATGGAGGTGGTACCTTCGCCTCTATAGCCGCTTTTGCAGGAGGTGGCTTCACCTGAGGCTTCGCGATAGCTTCCGGTACTGACTTTGAGGTCGTTCCTACCGGTGCGCGCCTCCTTGCCGCCCCTTTTGCAATTGCTGCGGCCCTGGCCAACAACGATGGCCTCTGAAGGCGAGTCCTCTCGTCGCACGAGGAACACGGGTTCCCTAACCCGTCCAGTTGCAGCACACTCTGCTGGATGGCTTTGGCCACCGAGCCCGTTGCTCCGGCTCGGTATGCAGCTTCTGCCGATGCCGCCTTCCTGAGGCGGTAGTTCGAGGCCAGGTTCTGCTCGCTCGTCCCTTCACCGCGGGATGTCCTTGCCACCGCAAGCTCTTGTATGTCCCTGTGCACCGTAACCCGTCGGCCGAGAGCTTTGGCTGCCTCGGCGACCGGTGCCAGCAGCTCGGGCTCAGCGCCCGGTGAAGGCTCCTTTCCTTGGGCCTTTGTGAATCCCTTCGGCGGTGTCTTCGGAGCAGGGCTGGACTTAGGCGGGGACTTCGGTGGTGTCTTGGGCTGCACCCGGCGCCTCTTCCAGGGCGCCTGCCCGAAGTTCTCGATCTCCTCCTGGAGCTCCGCGGATGGCTCTTCCTGCTTCTTCTGCGCGAGCTTCAGGAGGCCTTTGAGGATCCTAAAGTGCCGACTGTTTTGGCTTCTCCTCTTGTCTTTGCCAGTCGCACTCTGCCACCACCGAGATCCTGACGACCTAGGCGTGTGAGCGACCTTGGGCTCGGGCTCAGGCTGGATCCCGCCCCCGCTGCCCCAATCGCCCCACACGCTCTCGTCCTCGCTCTGGTCCTTCTGCTCCAGGTCGAAGTCCGCGGCCTCGGGCTCAAACTGCTTCTTCTGCGGCGGGTGGAGGTCCTCCTTCTTGTCCTCGTTGGTGTATTGTTCCAGCTCCTCCTCCTTCTCCTCTGCCCGGCTTCCTCGAGCCGGTTCTGGGCCCCTGTGGCCACTTGGCAGAGCCTCTGGCTCTGAGGAGGGAGGAGATGCAGCCTGGGATCCTCCCCAGTCTGCTTCTGACTCAGCGGCAGGCTCAGCGGACAGGGTGTCTTCTTCTCCTTCACTCGGAGGGGCAACTAGCTCCGGCCTCTCCTTCGGCAGCTCTTCCGCTGCCCCGGTCTCCTCGACCGGCTCTGCGGCTTTGCCTTTGCCGCGAGCGGGCCTCCTTGTTGCTCTTGCCCCTGCCCTTCTTGCCCTTGCTCTTGCCCTTCTTGCCCTTGTTCTCGCCCTTGGGCCCCTCGTACGGCTTTCCAAACCAAATGGACCGTCGAGGCTCACCCGCTACCATCAAAATGCAATATCTCGGCTCTGGGGTGCACTGCGGAGCGCACCCTTTTCTTGAGCCAAAACCACACGGAGTGCAATCAGCGCATTGGGCAATTATGACTATACATATCATGAGAAGGGCAATAAAGTTTGTAATTATTTTCCCGTCGGTTTCACATTTGAATTTACCTAAAACTTGTTTATTATTAGCATCGTAACATTTATGCTCTTTAGAATAACTACTGAAATCCATGTCTCGCTTTATACTATTGAAGTCTTCATAAATGTCATCAGCTTTAGTATGTAAAACAAAACTGCCAGTATCAGTATATACAATTTTGATATTATCACCATATTTAGGCTTCATAACATCATAATAAAAACTATACATATGTTGTTTACTTAAATCTAAAATAGTCATACCCATGAATATAGGTTTATCTAGTTTTAACTTTGCTTTTTGCTTTTCAACTCCTACCAGATTTTCATGAATGATATGAATATTTTGAACGAAGGATTATTAACACATTTCATATATTTAGTTTCTTCACTCACAACTTCAAAGTCTAAATGTTTTCGCTTATCCTCCATTGTTTTTCCAAATACTGCATTATTCATTAACTTATAAACATCGTTTTCAAAATCATTTCTAGCATTCTTCCTCTTCTCAGTGTTAAATTCAATGTATGGTTTTAAAATTTCTTCTTGTTCAAATTGAATTGCTCCATGAATTTTCTCAAGTTTTAATCCTTTCTCCAAATAAAATTGTAAAGTTCTTATATGGACAACATATTTTCTTTATTATTCAAATCTAAAATTAATTTTCTTGTCTTCTCATCCGCAGGATTTTTAGGATTCAACAATTCATAAATTTCAATTTGTCCGACAGCATGTCTGCTTTAACATTCATAACCTCAGGCGCCATTGGGTAGTCGTTGTGTAAATCGTGTAATTCTTTAGGATATTCTAAATCCACTTCTAGAATATAGCCAATATTATTATTTTTGAAATTAATAATATCTTCTTCTTTTAATGTATCATCCCATGTGAAATTCTTATATGGTAGTTTTTGTATCATGCTTAACCCATACAAATTATTAGCGTCCAAATAGTTAATATAACTACTTTCTTTCTTTTTATCATAATCTTCTCCCATGTATTTATTGTTTGCTTCAACTTTTTTAGTAGAAAGCATACACATCCCTCCTCTAAGTCCCGCTTCTATCATTTCATACATTTCTTGGTCATATATTAAATCAATCTCTATTCCAGTCATTTTTAACATAGCATCAAAAGCAAAGTTAGGCAATGTATAGTAATAAGCAGGGTCTAATCGATAATCTTTCATACATACATCTCTAAAGTTTTCAAAAATGTCAGTCAATAATAATACATCAGTTTTCAAATATAAATCATGGTATTCGCCCATATTCTTAATGCTGAAATGCTTCCATATCATTTTTGCTCTTTCATAGTCTTCATAACTTATGCCTTCTTCACTCGGCAACTGCTCATCATCAAATGTATCAAATGAATTCATGTAGTCATACGGATAAACGCCTTTGTCAGTTAATAAATCTAAACATTTCTCACTCTTAATCATATCGTTTTTCCTGCTATATCTAAAATTATCTTGCCAGTTATGACGTAGTAACCATTTACTTTTATCTTTTTCATCTGTATTATCATACTTACTCAACGAAACCAACTTCTCTAATGAGGCAGTCAAAAAAACCGAAACTGTCCTTAACACTCAAACTTTCAAAACTGATACTAATAAATGTCTCACTGTTATGAGCGATGACATCTATTTTATCGTTACTTAATTTATCCGCATTTTGAATAATCAAATGACCATCATAATTTTTCGTGTTATGGAAGAATACTGGAATTTTAAAATATCTATTACAAAAATTAAGATTGCACACACTATGAGCACAACCTCTATACTTACCAGTAAAATGACAATGGTCACGAACCTGTTTATATTTCTCTGCTCCCTTAGCATTGCTATAGTTCGTTCTAAACTTATCACCACAAATAAAGCATGTTTTGGCATTTTTAAAATCTTCTTTGTCTTCATCAGTCATGTCTATTTTTTCGTTATCTTCTCCTTTACTTCTGCCCTAATCTCATTAAGTTATTGACAAAACACATCAGCAGCATCTTTACCACGATACATAAACTCATAATTTGCATTATCAACAGCATTAACATATTAAGCATAAAACCACATGGTTTATGCTCTTGATAAGAAAATGTGTTTTTATCTTCATCAGTTTTTCAGTTCCTCTGTCAAACATTCAAAATCGGCATAAACAACAAAAGGACATCTTAACTTATTGAAATGATTTTTAAAGTTCATTTTGTCATAAGACTTAGGCATAACTGTTTGCTGTCCTTCAACTTCCATACATCCCTTATCATAATGTTTATTCAATTATTCTTCATTTCTAAATCCATGACAACAATATTTACAAAAATAAGACTTACCGTCATGCTTACTTTTTTGACAGTTAATAAGTCTGCTCAAACTTTTTATATATACATAATGGCTATGATCTCCATCATCAACTCTCAACAAATCAACATGACATAAAGCATCTTTGTTTTTAATTTTCTACTACTAACAATTTGTTCATGATCATCAATCTCATAAACATTAATGGACACTGTTTTATAATTTTCTTCAAATTTATCAATATCATTACTATTGGCAGGAAAGTTAATACCCTCAAAAGTCAAATCACTTTCTACTTTCTTGTAGTGAAACATCTTTTCAGGGTGTGCTTTATCGTAAATATTACAATATCCACATTCAATAGAATATTTAAAGCACTTGTCATCCTGGTTTTCAATATTGATACACGCCTTTTTCTTTTGAATCCGTTCTGGAAGTTCAATATATTTACCTGCTCTAGTAGGATTATACTTATTATACATCATATGAGTATTATTAATTTTATCAATGATTAATCCTGGCTGATAAAAACCCATATCCAAAATTATCGTTTCAATATCAGGTCTCATTCTTTTCAAAGCATCCCTTAAATCGTCTTCGTTCACAATGGTGTAAGACCATGTTCTAACTGTTGCGTTTCTCTCCTCATCAAATAAGTTCATAACTTTCATATTTACAGTTTCATTCCTCTATTTTCTGTCAAGTATTTATGAAGCCTATCAAATTGATAATTAAAATGAGTCAATCCGTTCAACTCTTTTAAATGCATGTTTGAAATTGTGTAGGCGTTGGCATATGCTCTAAAGGCACTTCTTTCTTCTGTTATGACTGCTTTTTTTCTTAATAGCGTGTGTTAAAACCGTTCTTGCTCCTACTCTTTCTCTGACTTGATTTGCTTTGTAGTCATTAGTTTTCTTTACTGCTTGAAGTCTCTTACTCAATCTATTGCTTATTGGTTTTTCTTGTATCTATACTGGTTGTTTCCTATAATTATGGTTTGAAGTTTTTTACCTCTATTATTTATTTTGTATTCTCCTAAATTTTCTTTAAGAAGATACTTAACTATTTTAGAATTTTCATCTGGCACTACTTCTCTATTCATATTAATAACTATATAATTTAATTATGGTTTTCTCTTTAAGTCTTTTTTAAAGTCACAAAATTCTAAGAACTAAATAACTAATTATTAGCCTAAATTATGCTTTTTTAAATTTGAATTAGTAATAATTCATGACGCAGATAATGTTTCTTTAATCCTTCCAAGACATAGTATGTTTGTAATGTCATAACTTTCTCTATCCTTTCTATTTTGTATCTCCTTTCCGTCCATTTTGGGTTGGTCTCTTTCCTTGATGTATACTTGCCTTTTCCTTTTTGGTATATTTTCACTGTGTCCGAACAAATAATTTAGGGTATTTTCTCATTTGCTTTTGCTTCAGTGTAAGGTTTGCTTTTACATTTGCTCTGTTGTCATCATCATGCGCTTCACTTGGTTTCATTCCAGTTGATGAGTGAATAGCGCTATTGTATTTCTTCAATGTAGGTTTCAACATGTCAGTCCATCTACCTTTAGTAAAATTTATTCTATCTCCTATACCATTTTTCATAGTTCTAATAAATCTCTCGACAATATTGGCATGTGTTAGCGTCGTCTTATGTATTATACCTAAGTCGTCTAAATGCTTCTTTACTTCTGCTTTAAATGCTCCATCATCATCAGAAAAAGTTTCAATTGCTTCACCCATAACTTTCAATGCTTCTTTCAACCCTTTCAAAACATTCGGACTGTCTCTTTGAAACATTGGATACAAAGCCTAATTTACTGAAAGCATCTACTACAATCAATGCATAGCGCTCTTCATCTTCTTAAATATTTTCATATCCATAATATCTATTTGAAATTCTGCTCTGGCATAAGGCGCCAAGAAACTGTTATAATTCTGATACGGTTTTATTTGCTTGTTCGGTTGCTTCTTCAACCACTTTGCCACTTCTTCTAATGTCACACTTGCTCCTTTCTCTTTTGCTTGATTGTGTAGACTTTGTTTTGAACCGTATCCACTCTCTAAATCATAATAGAGATTGCTCAATATCTCCTCATTACTTAAGTTACTCATATATTGAAATTGGATTATATTAATTTGTTTTATGAATATTATCCAATTAGACATTATTTTTAGCACTCTGACACTTTTTACTTTTTTCATGTCTTGATTTGTTAGAACTGTTTGCAATTGATTTTCCACAAACATTACAAGTATAAGTTGTATTAAGTTTTTCTCGAAGGTATTTTTTATGATAGTCCTTTTGATACTGCAATTTTTTCTGCTTTACTCATCTCACTATCGCTAGAAGGCGGTAGAACATCAGCATCTGAACTTTCATAATGTCTTTCAATTTCATCAACAAAACTACTAAAGTATAACATATTCATAAAGAAATTATAATCATCTTCATCATGTATTCCACCTAAAAATCTATCGCTTCCATCATCTGAGTGTCTGCTATAGAATGGCATTTATCTTATATTATTAAGTCATTATTTCTTTAAGGCATTTTACAAATTCTGGATTTTTTTCTTTTTACCGCGGCTACTTTTGGTGTTTGTGCTTTCTGGGCTTCTGCTCCTGCTTCTTGTTTGTATTTGTTTCCTCGTCCATTCACTACCTCTTGCTATTTCTTGGGGTGAGTTGCTCCTACTTCTTGTTTCCAATTGTCTTCTGTTCATTTGATTACCTCTTGCTCTTTCTTCTGGTGAGTGACTTCTGCTTCTTGCTTCTACCTGTCGTCTTGACCAGAATGATGCCCTCGCTTGTTCTTCTTCCTGTTCTCTTGATTGTTCTGATGGTGTGGATGTCTTCTTGTCACGTTTGAATAGTTCAAATACGCTCTTGTCTTCTCCACCTAAAAATCCGTTGACCCCTTGTCCGCAAGGGCGAGGCGCACGGAAAGGGTGGCTACACATCTCGGAGGATCAAAGCTTGGTATTCCGGCTATCCAAAATGATCTCCAGCTGTAGAAACACTTCCGATATGCTATGTGTTGCTAAATGCCATCCACGATTAGCGTAGCGTTCAAGCCATTGCCCCAGGTTAGTTGGGTCGAGATGGGTCGTAATCATTAGTTCATGCTGCTCATCATCATCATCATTATTGTCATCGTCCTTACTTACATTATCATCATGGTGCTCGTCATCATCATCATCATTATCGTCATTGTTCTTATCTCTTGTTGATACACTTTTCGAGTTTCCTGCTAGATCCGTTTTGAGATGCAGAAGATGCGTAGCATTGGTAATGCAGAGGATGCTACGATGATAGTTATCATCACCGTCATCATCCATCCTCATGGTCATCATCATCACCCTTATCATCATCATCATTATCATCATGGTGGTCATCATCGCCCTTTATTATCATGATGGTTGTCATCATCTCTTTCTTTTATATATACATTTCAATTGTGGCGTTAGGCACCATTGGTAATGCAGACGATGCTACGATGATAGTTATTATCATTGTCATGATCCTTATTACCATCCTCATGGTCATCATCATCACCCTTGATGGTCATCATCATCTCTTTCATTTATATATACATTTCAATTGTGGCGTTAGGCACCATTGGTAATGCAGACGATGCTACGATGATAGTTATCATCACCGTCATCATCCTTATCATCATCCTCATGGTCATCATCATCACCCTTATCATCATCATCATCATCATGGTGGTCATCATCGCCCTTCATCATCATGATGGTTGTCATCATCTCTTTCTTTTATATATACATTTCAATTGTGGCGTTAGGCACCATTGGTAATGCAGACGATGCTACGATGATAGTTATCATGACAATCCTCATCCTTATCATCATTATCCTCACGATCATCATCATCTCTTATGCATTGGTAATGCAGAGGAAGCTGCGATGATAGTTATCATCATCGTCGTCATCCTTATCATCATGCTCACCCTGATCATCATCATAGTAGTCGTTATCACCAGTGAGTGGCGGTGAAGGCGATGGGAAGAAGAAGAAGGAAATTGAGAGGAAAAGGAAGTGAGACAAAGGCGCAGGACTTTTCATACTGATGCAATGGGCCAACACGGAAGCAGTCACCCGAAGGCTTTGGTGACTGCATCGCTTTTTTCAGCCGCCTGAAGACAGTGGCATGGAGGGCATGGTGTAAGCCCGGTGGTACTAATTTGGGTTGTGTATCAACCAAAGAGTGCACGTTTTTGCGCTATCCCTGGTCATCGCAGTTTGAGCCGGTAGCCAGTAGTGCTATTGAAGCTCGGGGTGAAACTGTAGGGAGAAGACATCCCATTGGGACTCTTCTCAGGCGGGGTGTTACAGTTTTCACGCCCAGACATAGCCATATGTATACATGTGGTAAGTGCTCTAGGCTGTGCTGTGAAAATAGAGCGCGAGCTTTCGGATCTCTCGGGCATTCGTTTCAAGATCCACAGGGGCCGGCGGCACAGGGCGGCAGCCCTTAAATATGCTTCTTAACGACTTTATTTCTCGGCTTTCCTCTTTCTTCTCTTCCTCTTTCACGGTTGAGGCTGACGATGATGACGTTAAATGAAGACTGTGTAAATCTTCCTGCTTTTCATCAGACTGTTTTCAATCGTTATCTTTTGGTTCATCTGACTTTTTCTTTTCTTCAGTCCTGCCTGAAATTGCATTACTACAAATTTCATCAGCAAAATATATTGCTACATATCGTGTTGTTTGTGCGTCTGCCTCGTTGTTTTCATATAACTGTGATGTTGGTGCTACTTCATCAAACATATTAGGGAATAATTCGTGTTGAAGAACTTGTTCATCAGTTTGAACCTTAGCATTCAACCGTAGTCTCCTATCGTATGTTGAAAGGTCAAAATCGTCAAAGTCTATATTGTTGATTGACAAGTCAATTACCTGTCTTTCGGGGATGATTTCAATTTTTAATCTGCGCGTCATCGCTTCCTTTAGCATTTCATCAAAAGTAGGGCGTCGGCGTAATCCATAATATTTATCAGTCATGTGAAATAGTATAGTTTATCTTTTATGCTCCTTCTGATATTTCTTTTGGTATTCCAAATGAACCGTCCATCTTGTTTTGACTATCTTCTTTTTCCTTAGGTCGTGGGTGGAAAACTGAGTAATACACTTTATCATTGTAAAACCTTACTAATTTCAGTCTGTGTTCCTTCTTTATAGAATCACCATCGCTATTAATTAAAGCATTATATAACTCAGTGAATTCTTTATAAACACTGTCTTTAATCTTTCTAAATCCTTTCAGTTTGTCCATGACTTCTTTCATCTCTTCTGGTCTGCTTGCAAGATAAGCGGGTGTTAGTTCAGACGCTCTTTTCTTAAACTCGTTGTAACCATAAGCGTCTTCTGCTTTTGATTCTACTTCAACAACTGGGTCGTCTTCTCGTTCATCTTCTTCTTCCCCTTCCTCTAATGGCTCTAATTCTGGCACTTCGGCGCTTCATCAGCGGTCACCATTGAATGAACTTCTACACCGGCAGGATATGAACTCTTTGAAACAGCACTTGCCATTTCTTCGTGTTGTTCTCTCCAAAGTCTCATTTTTTCAGCAAGTTATTCTTTTTGTTTGTTTGTTTCCGCCAATCCTTCTTGAATGAAAGACTGGTGTTGTTTCAGTGTGTCTGCAAGTTTCAGTTCATCATCAAGTTTAGCTCTTACACTGTCAGCGTTCGACATTGCACCTTTCATAACTTCTTCTCTCCGGTTCAGTTCTTGTTTCTTTTGAATGTCTAAGGCGTCTTTATTATCAAATTGACTACCGTATTGGTTTAATCTGTATCTTGTCGCTTTTCTGTCTATCACATGTTCAATTGATGGGCGGTTCTCATCACCTACCAACGTTTCTTTTAACAATTCATCATAAGAAGGTCTCAAATGTAATTGTGATTTCAATGAACCTACTTTTACTGGTCCTACTGTATTCAATCTATTCATTGATTTAATCATAGTATATTAATTATTTAGAGAACAAATTAATCAGAGATATTCTTAATCGTTTCTTCTACATGCTTCTTTCTTACTGTTAGTTGTTCCTTTGTTTGTATTCCGTCTGGTGACCGTGTGTTGTCTAACATGTGTCTTATTCTGTCTGAATCCTTTCTGTAACTTTCGGCTCTGTTGCTTTCAGCTAAATCATTCTATACTTTATGAATGCTCCCTGTGATTGTCTCGCTTCCAGTGTGTCCTTCAACTGTTTAAAATGATTCATTCTTGAAGCAACTCCCCATAAATCTGAAACATCATAATGACGTTCTACTTGTGGCGCCCTTTTAAATTATACATTTCTATGACTTCTCGTAAGCATGATTAATATATAATATAACTAGATTACTATTTAAAACATTGATGAAGATAATTTGTTGATTTTTTCTTGTTTATCTTGTTTTTTCTTTTGTTTCAGTTCTTCATAATGTTGATTTAATAATTCAGTTGCTGTGGGTTTCTTAATGGTTTCTTTAATCACTTCTCGTTTAATCTCATTCTTATTTTCTTCTTTCACTTAAGGTTTTGTCTTTCTAATATTCTTTTGTGGATTGACTGGTAATAACTCAGTAGGTGCTCCCTTACAATTTTTGGGATGTGAGTGTCTCAAACTTTTAAATGTCATCTTTTTTAGAGCAATGCTCGCATTGAACTAATTCAACTTCTTTTTTAGTTCTTGGTAATGCTTCTGCTTTCGCTTTTGGTTCAGGAATGACTTCCTTTCCAATGGTTTATAACTTCTTCTGGTTTAACTTCTTCTGGTTTAACTTCTTCTGGCGTGGGTTCTTCATTAACTGTTTCATTTTGTTCAACGACTTCATTATTAATAGGTGCTTCTTCTGTTTTAGTTTCATTTTTAACATCTACTACCTCAATACTTGACATATAATATATACATAGATTTTCCATATGGAAAAATATATGTATATATATTATTTTTTTACATAATATCGCTTTTTACAAATAATAGTGACAGGATACATTTACACCGTTTAGATTAATTTCATTTCCTAATGAATTACTAATCCCAAAATATAATTGTTTAAAGCTTCTATTTGATACATCCAAGTAATCCAGTGGATTTAATTCTGAGTCAAAGACAATTCCCGCGTGTGGTGCTGTGACTGGCACTTTCTTAACAACTGTGCTATCGCCCGTCCTTAAATTTTCTTGATTATACTTAGACAATTGAGAAGAATAAATATACATATTTTGTAATAGGTTGAAGATTACTAAACTCAGAAACATATGGATTATTGTATTGATTAACTGCAACTTGATAATTTCCTAAAACCTCATTAACAGAACGTAAGTTATTAGCAGCAAAACTTCCATTCCATATATAATCTGCATGTTAGTTTCATTTGTTCATCAGTTAATACAGCGAACTTTCTATCGGCATAGTTTGAATAAATTGCTATTTTACTAGTTTTTACACTGTAAAAAAGTTCATAAGAATTTGAGAAATTAGTATTATCTACAACACCATTTATTTTTGCCTTTAATTCTGTCGCTAGTTCTGTGCCAGTATATACTCCTTCGTCCAATTGTAACGCTAAATAATGGACATTTGTGTTATCTTCATCTGGAACTAATGGAGAAGAATAAAAGTATAGTATATTATTTTAATCCTGACTGTATTGAATACCACGAGTTAGGTAATGTTACTTCGTGAATGTAGCAATGAACTCCGTTGTCTGTTTGTAATGTTTCCGGCAATTCAACTCTAAAATTTGATGATGAACCGCTAATTCTATGGGCGCTGTCAATATAGACCGTCTTGTAAGTCAACATAATATATTTTTGATTAGAACATAAATTTTCTAATCAAAAATTATTGTGTTGCTTAGGACTACGTCGTAAGTCAACTTGTTTATATGAAAAGTTGCTTAGAGCAAAGCTGTAAGTCAGCTTTATTAATACCTTTAATTATAAGATTAATAATACAAAGTTAATTTATGAAATGAAGCATGGGAAAATTGAACATTATCAACCTTATAAGAAAACAAGTAAAATAACTGATGTTATGAAACAAACTGACAAAATATTAAATAGCTATTATCCTAATTCAAATATAACTGATGCACAAGGGTTAAGTAGAGCATATGGCAATGGTAAAGGTGTTTATATTGATGGCGATAAAATGTATGTAAGCGGAACATTTGGAAAAGGAACGTTTTCTGGTGCAGCTAATGACATTCTGGCGGATGTAGGACTTCCGTTTAAAATGACAAAATACTCGCAACGATATAAAGACACATCAAAAGCACTGGATGAAAACAATGAAGTTAAGCACCTTATAACACATAGTCTCGGTTCAAGTGTAGGGGCACAAATAACAAAAGATTATCCTGAAAGAGAATTAACTTCAACCACTTATGGAGCACCGTTTATATCACGAAGTTCTAAAATTACTGATGATTACATTAATTTTAGAAGTATCTTAGACCCTGTCAGTATTGCTGACCGTGGTGCTATAACTGTTTATACTGGTTGATTAAATCCCTTTACTAATCATGATTACATAACTGGATACGGTGATATGGGGCGTGTGCGATAATATAGTTAAAAAGCTAGGTAAATAGATAAATATATAGTATTACATATGAACAATCAACTACATGAAAACTTGACAGAATGTGAAACAACATATAAACCATTAACAGTTGAAGAAAGATTAATGTCTTTATATAGAGATTATAAACGAAGATATGTAAAATGCCAATGCGGATGTTATATATTTAGAGGTTTTGAATATTCCAGCTGTTATAATTTTATCTTGTTTAAAGCAACCGTCGCAAATGACAAGTTCTTGCTAATAAATGGTAACAGTTGTAATCATACTCAATCAGACATTGACGAAATTGTCAAAAATATAAACTTATCACTATTTTCACCTTATTATGAATGATGCAACATAAGAAATATGACAATGAAACAACGGATGATATTCATAATGAAAATAAAAAGTAGAAGAAAAGTTCATGAAGAAATTAGAGAATTAGTTAGTAATGGAGAAAGAAAAAGGGGAATAATCCAGTTGAAGATAAGATTCAGAAAAAGAAAATGAAAATATTTAAAAATAATAAATATAATCAAAAGGATTATACGAAACTATTCAACTTGTAAAAAAAAATATATATCCTTTTTAGAAGTTAATGAAATTACAAGTTCATCAATTTGTAAAACATAGATAAAATATGCTTTTTATATGTTTTGTAAGTTGATAAATGTATAAATTTATCAATTTAGTTGAAATTATTTCTAAATTCAATTATATATAGCAATGGAAACTTTTAGTGCTGAAGATATTCTAACTGACAATCTCTCATTCAAGTTAAATAAAGGTGCAAGTTATATCAACGACCGTCGTTCTGTCTCGTTTTTCCTTCTGGCTCAAATATCTACACCCCTTCATCTGGTCAGCGTGTTTTGAAAATAGCGTTAAATGCCGAAGATAATAGTTGGTTAGACCCACAGAGTGTAATGGTTTATTTCACTGTTGAAAACACTGACACCTCAGACAATAAACGCTTAAGACCATTATCTCCTGCTTATTCCTTTTTTAGAAGAGTAAGACTAATTGCAGGTAATCAACTTGTTGAAGACATTGATTACTACAACCGAAATCATCACATGATGAGTTGCATGATGTCAAAAGGAGCAAGAGACAATGAAGACGCCCAGAGTTTTGGTTATAGATATGATGATGATTTAAACACTCGTCGTGCAGTTCCTGCGTCGGGTCATATTGGTCCTGCATATGATGCTTACACAACTCCAGGCTTTAGCAGAAAAATGGTTGTAGGATTTAAAGCCGATGCTTGGTTTATTCAATCAATTTAAGTATATCCCGTTAAAAGCGCGCCCTCTTGCTTTAGAACTTGAACTAGTTTCAAATTTTACCGATTGCGTTGTTACAGCGGGTGGGTCGAGGTTTCCAGCAAGTGGCAACACAGACACAAGCCTTCATACAAATGAGCAGTTCTCAATTAGTAATACGTTCCTACAAACTGATTTGGTGAGTTTGGACAATGACCTTCGTAATAAATATGTTGCTCACCTCCTCGATTCAAAAGAACTTCCAATCACATATAATACTTATATTTGTCAATCTAATCAAGTTCCCGATGGTTCGTCGTCAATTAACACTACTGTTGTTCGTTCAGTGTCTAAACTCGTTGCCGCGTTCATCTCTTTCAGTAAAAGTGGAGTAGGTGGTATTCACGTTATGAAAGAATACAACAACTTCTATCATCCTATGTATTATTTGAACTACCAAGAAAGTGGATACTACAATCCCGACCTTGATTTAGAATTTCAACTTCAGTTAGGTTCAAAACTATATCCTGAGTATCCTTGTCGTTCATTAACACAGGCGTTCTATTATTTACGAAAAGCATTAAATTTACCATTGTTCCATCAACACCATTTCTCAATTGAATATTCTGCTTACCGTGTTGATCAGTTTATCTTTGCTATGAACTTTGAAAAGGTGCCCGGTAGTTCATATACTGGAATTAACACAAAAGCAGGGCAACAACTTCTAATTCGTGTGAAACCTATTGGAAATATGGTAACAGCAAATATGCCAGATACAATATATATATATATAACGTTACTTTCCATTAGAGACGCCGGAGTTCAGATTCTCGATTAAAAATAAGAAAAAATAGGTTTAAAGACATCCCGCTTTATGTTATATAATGGAGAACATATATCAAAATGGTAAAATATACGCTGTTAAAAATGACATCACGGATGAAGTATATATAGGTTCTACGGTTGTGAGTTTGTCAAGGCGAATGGTTCAACATAGAAGCGATGCAAAAATGTATCCTGACAAAATGCCATTGACAAGAAAAATGAACGAAATAGGTATAGAACATGTTTACATAGAACTCGTGGAAGATTACCCGTGTAAAAATAAAGAACATCTCAACAAAAGAGAAGGAGAGCTGATAAGAGAACTTGCAAGAATCAATAACAGAGTTGAACAAAAGAACACCAACTGAAATAGCAGAACAAAGAAGAGAATACAGAGAAACACACCACGACCACTTTATACAATGTAGGAGGGAATGGACTGAAATGAGAAACTGTGAGAGCAAAACAGAGCACAGAAAGCAAACGATAAAGATAAAATCTATGCAAGAGATATAAAGCCTGGAAATCAACTAAAATTGAATGTCCGTGTGGCGGTAAGTATACAAACTGTCATAAAGCGGAACATCTAAAATGTAAAAAACATCAAGATTACATTAACAACAATAATTAATATAATGAATTTCTACAATTAATTATATCGATTATGCCTTCAATTAATTTAACAAACTTTGAAAATGTTGTAGCGCACACAATTAGCGAAATCAATTCTACAAGCGGGGTGACAAACGTTAGAAACATACACGCTAATCAATCAGATATAATTGATTTACTCAACAACAAAGCAGACCAAGTAGATACTTACACAAAAGCACAGATTGACGCTATTTTTTATGATATAACTGAATCATACAATAAGACGGAAGTTAATGTATTATCAAATAATATTAGTTCAAATGTGTATTTCATTCAAAACAACACAGCAACGATAGCGAGTAACTTAGTTAATGTTTCATCGAATACATTTTTAATAGGTAATCTTACAATAACTTCAAATACAAATTTTAATAACATTTCATCAAATACACATTTAATAAATAATTGAAATGCTTCATCAACAACACATTTTAATAATATTTGTTCTAATTCTAATTTAATTAATGCAAATATGAAAAAATATCTAATGCAAATTTAATAAATAATTTAAATTCTGCTATGACATCTAACTTTACTAATATTAGTTCTAATTCAAATCTAATAGCAGGACTAAATAACACTGTATATAGTCATATTACGGCAATATCAGATTTACAAAATGGAGGCTCATTTGATAGCAATATATATTATAACAAAACATCAACTAATAATTTATTATCAGAAAAAATAAATACATCAATATTAAAATAATACATTAATACATAATATAACAACTACTGCAACTTTCAAAATAGCAGAATTTGGGAAATCATAATCATTTAATTGAAATGTATAATAATGATTTTGATAGTTATGTTTATGGAAGTTTGACTGGTTCAACTATGTTTTTGAACCAAAGGGGTTTTGGGAATGTAGAAATTAATAAGTCTTCAACTTTTCAAAATGATAAAATAATACTAAATCATAATACTACAATATTAAGTAATTTACAAGTATCTGGTTTATTTTCGTGTTCGTCTATTTTAGATATAGCCGGTTCTGATGCTAGATATGTTTTACAATCAGATGGATTAAGTGGATTAACAACAGGAAATACAAATACAATTAATTCAATAGTTACTAGCAATAATTCACAGGATACATCATTAGGACAAAAGTTAAATAAAATTGACACTAACGCTCAATCTGTAGCAGGTGCTACTAATTTGAGTGATAACACAACTTTACACAGTAATCTAAATATGTTGATTACGGGAAGTATAATATGTAATAAGTTTAGTACTACACCTTCGCCTAATTTAGGATTGCAAATGACTTTTCAAATGTTTAATCGTGAATTTAAAATTAATCGTGATGGTAGAATGTGGATGAGTAGTTCAGGAGGACAGTGGGAAACTCAAATCGGCGATGCTAATGTTGGTCGTGTATGGGTTAAGGATAGGTTCGGTTTAGGCGCTGTTGGCGTTAATGGTTATGGTTTAAATTGTGCTGGCCAAGCGAGATTTACAAGTGCTGCTCAGTTTGTAGGGACTAACAGTGCAATAAGTCTTAACAATGGTTCATACTTGAATTTTAATAATAATGGTTCAATACAAAGATATACGCCCGATACAATAGAAGGCGTATATATGGCTCATAATAATGTTGTTGCTGTTAGTGTTGGTGATGTTAGTAATGCCTCTAACCAATATATGATGTGTGATGGATTAGTGAATAAAACAATTTTAATAAACCCGTTGATGTGTTAGGAAATATTTATACAAATGCTGCTGTTAATTGTGACTAACGTTAATATTGATACCGATGGTAAAATAACAACTGATACAAATTGTGAATTGTACAGACATGTTAGTTCTTTTTCGTCTTTTGATATGAGAAATACTGACGCTAATTCTTCAATTAGATATATCTGTGGAGACCCTGCCGTTCAATCTAATATAGTTGGGGCTGTTAATATTTCTAGCGGATGGACTTTTAACACTGCAACCGCTGATGTTATGGGTAATTTATTTGCTGATGATGTTTATGTTAAAACTGGTGGAGCATTAAGAAGTAATCATATAGCGCCTAATGGTGGAACATTAGTAACCGTTGATACCAATTTAGCAGTTCAACACGCATATTTAGCAACTAATACCGTTCAATCATTTGATTTAACAACGGTTTCATTTTTGAATAATATTTCAATGACGACTGGAACAGATATAAAGATGGGAACAAGTGAAATATCAACTTACTATGATGGAACTAATTTATCTACAGTTGATGTAATAATCAGAACATCAAATACAGCGTTTAGAGTTTCAGATAGTTCGACTACACCTTCAGTTTTATTATCTATTGATAAGACATTTGGAACCACCGTTAATACTGAAATGTTTACAAATAATGCTTCATCAACTTTTAATGAAAATGTAACAGTTCTAGGAACGAAGAAATTGTTATGTAATACACTTGAACCATCAACAGGAACTCATATAGATTCAACAGCAACGACAGTAACCATTAACGGTAACGTTTGTTGATTCAAGTGACTCTTGATTGAAATATGACATACACAATACCAAATCTAATTGTAACAATGTTATTAAGAAATTTGAGCCGAAGAAGTTTAAAAGACATGATAGAAATGATGGTGGTAAAACTCATATAGGATGTATCGCAGATGAAGTATTAAAAACAATTCCTAAAGAGTTTGAAAATGTTGTATGTAAAGATAAAGAGTATTTAGGATTGAATTATTTAGTTTTACCCGTGTTGGTTCATAAAGCAGTATTAGAATTAAACGATAAAATAGATAAACTTGAAAAACAAATTAAGGAATTGAAAAAAGAAAAGTCTAAATAATAATATATAATGGGTATTGGTCAAAGCAAAAACGAAGAAAATAACAGTATGGAAGACATTAATAATTTAAGAGTAGGTGAAAAAACAAGAGCGGATACTTTAATAATCAAATCTATTCAAGAATGTGTAACGAGAATAGAAAAGTTAGAAAATCAAACGTCGGACAAACTAATATATAAATTACCAAATTTACAATTATGCAGCGCTTCATTGATTTAAATTAAAAATATTAATATGATTTATTAATATTTTTAATTTGAATCATCATCTAAAACTATATCTTTAGGTATAGTTGTTGAAGCAGTGCTACTTGTTTCAAAATCATTCATAAATTCTTCATTACAAGAATTGATTTTGAAATCTTAATAATTCATTGTCTGTTGGTCGTCGCTTGAATACTTTATAAAGTTTGTGTATCCAAGAATTGCAATGAAATTTAAATTCTCCTCTGCGGTAATAACCACTGCATTTACAAAGTTTCGATACCATATTACTAGTTATAGATTTTGTATTTTAAAAGATTTCTCAATAATATTAATATTATTAATTTGTCATTATTCAGAATGAATAACATTAAGTTAAACTAATACTATTATTAATATGATATTTTAATTCTTCAAACGTTTTACCCACATTACAAGTGGTAGTACCAGTAACATATACACCATTAGGATTTTTATTGTCATAATTCATTTTTATTTAAAAATCAATTGTTGTATCGTATTTAACTTTATCATATTTTTCAAACAAATATTTTAATTCCTTATCAGTCATATAATAAGTTAAATATGATAATGGTGCCACTGATCTAAAATTAAATTTATAAATCCAAAAGTTATATACATTATCTTTATTCTCAACATATATTGTAGGCTTAAATCTATTAATGTAGTTTCTAAACACTTAACTATTTTTTGGTTTTATTATTTTAGAATGACCTAAAATACATGACGATATATACAGTTTAATGTCTCCATGTAAAGCATCAAATGTCCTATAGTATTAATACATTTATCCATTTAGTTAGTAATTTTCAAATATTGAGAAGACTTGTTCATAAACATTCTATCTGGGTTCTTTTCTAAAAGGTTACTATATAAAAAAAACTATGTGGTTCATCAGTGGCGGTCTCCTATATTTTATGAACTCCCTCCCCGTGCTCACTAAGAGACTTGTACTGTACAGTCGCGCTTGAGCTGCGACCTATGTGATGCAAGGTCCTTTACCAGACCATAAGGAGGGCTTACCTATGATTTTGCACTTTTGTTACTGCTTGGACATCTCAGGCCGGACATCTTTCAGCTTTTCAGGCAAGTTGGTTCGGATGCCTAAAAGCTTTAGTGCGTGGTCCCACTTCAAGGGCTGCAGTGCCTTCGTAAAGATATCAGCTGCCTGGAGATCAGTAGCTACATACTTGATTACTACACCTGTGCCGGGTTCAAGTTGCTCAGCAAGTGCGGACAAGTTCACTTTGTGAGTGCGCTGTGTGTGCCGCATTTTTGGGGAGTAACCTTTCTTGGCAACGAGGATAGTGGCTTGGTTATCTTCGTGCAGCACCAGCTCAACCGGGCGTCCAAGCAGACGTTCCCATAAGGTCAAAGAGGGAAGACCCTCTTGATACAAAGAGAATGTGAGCGAAACGACCTCGGCTTCGGTGGTGGATCTCGACACTGATGTCTGTCGTTTGCTCAACCACGCTAAAGGAAAATAGGTGTTCGGTCCTTTGAGGACCAGGAAGCCACCGGACATGGACTTCGCATCCCTTTCTTCAGCAGTCGGCATCCGCATACAGAGCGAGGTGAAGATCTTGCGGGTTGTCTTTTATGACTCCTACCAACCGGTAGTGCGTAGTCGAGTGGATGTACGCGATAAGACGGGCGAGTTGCCTATCATGGTTGCGAGACCACTTCTGCACGGCGGTTGCTAGGTCACCTATGGGCTTGATGATGTCAGGACACGCTAGTCGTCCCAGCCATAAGGCCTTCATGAGGAGTTTGCACGCATTTGGGGCTAGCTCGCCAGCTGACTGATCATCTTCAGGAGGAAGTGATCCGTCTGGACAGAACGGAGTAGTTACCTTCCGGAGCTTCTCAGGCTGAGTGCCGGTTATAGAACAAAACTGTTCTACAGTTTGACGGGGTCATTCATGTCAAAGGCAACGGCACCCTTGAATGCGCTTACAGCTGCATTCAGATCATGCTCTTGAGGTTCTGCGGGGCCATCTATAAAGACATGATTACGCCCGAGCACCCGAAAGATCGGCTCGGGGGGCTCTACGTTTATCAATTTTGTAAGCTTTTCCCAAAAGGCTTCATGTGCATCTGCGGGACCCGAAAGGGTCAAGTCATCGACGTAAGTCGAGAGCATAAGGCCTACCCCTTTAAAGAAAAAGTTTCCAGGAAACTCTGGGATTTCTTCCCCTCCCAGCTGCTTAAGCAGTTTCTTAAGGTGTGCCTCCCACAGACCTCCTGCGTCAGGGTGACCATATAGGGCACGAATCAACAAGACCACGGGTTTCACGAACTTGGAACCCCATTCCTTTGGCCGCAGCTCGGGCGGGAGTTCAATCCACGTCTGAAACTGTGAGCTAAGGAACGCCTGGACATAGGCTTTTACCGCGTCAGCGGTGGTGACCGTGTGTCCTGGGATACACCCATACGCCAGACAGGCGTTTAGGCCTTGTACTGGCCCCCAGTTCCTGGTACACCGCGGGTGCACCGGCTTCATCTTTTGCACAGTCTCCCCTGAACACGATGCGCCCCTTTACCTTTTGGAGGTGCTTCGCAAGTTCATAGAACTTGATGCTGGCGATCGTCATGAGCTGACCAAAGTGCACCTTGATCCCAGACTGTCGCGCTTGAGCTGCGACCTCAGCCTTCTCCCGGACAGTTGAACTATCCCATACTCCTACGTCTTGGAGTCCGGTCGCCTCCTGCTTGATTGCCTCTAATCTTCAGGAGATGCAAGCATCTCGGCACGGGACAGGAGTTTGGTGACCATTGCATGTGCTTCTGCTTCGACAGCCTTGGCGGGCATGCCGACAGCACTAGCGAGTAGACCTTGGACGTCCAGGAGTTCCTCGACGATCTCTTTTGTCTTAGAGTCTGATTCAACGAGGAGGGTGAAGTCATCCGCTCCGGAAAGAGGAGATTCGTGCTTTAGGGATTGCTCCTTAACACGACGCTCCGTTTGCTGAGTGACTGGAACAACGGGCATTGTTTGAACCGGAGTCCTACACACTTTGGGATACAACGCTTTGGCGATCAAACCACACATTTGCTCAGGGTAGAACGCAGTGCGGGAGGTTCGGCCCCCTGCCGCTGGAGTATGTTTTTCGGACTTTGTATGCGGATGCTTCGGCAAGGGCCTTTGATGTAGTTTTGATGCGCCAAGGCTTCTTGATGGGTGAACCATTTTCATCCGTCAAGCCGACAGCACAGCCGTGGAACGAAACACCGTGGAACACGTCCTTGTGGTGTTCGAAGAACTCGGCTACATCTGGCCTTTGCCATCCCTCGCAGTCACGTGGCCACTCGAAGGTGACTGATCCGCCGGCCTTCAAAACATGCTCGGCGTGCAATGTAAACTTTGAAAACATCACTTTGGACTGCTTTACTTTTTCTCCCAACTTTTTCTTAAACGGCTTACCTAACCTGTGGAGGTTCAGCCTCTGCCAGGGCGATCCTGAGACACATGGAATGGCTGCCCACAAGTTGGGTTGGACGCACTGCGAGATTTGGTACGCGAGCTGCTCACCCGCAACGGCTGACTCTAAGTCAATGTACTCCTTTGCTAATCGGACATGTGGGATGTTGAGATCCTTGAACACATTACTCAGTGAGGAATTGGGTGAACAAGCAAACTCAAACATCGGGCCAACAGCATCATGCGCTAGGCGCTTGCGAGCACGCTTATTGCCAACGGTGATTGGAGGGCGTTGGCCCCCCTGAAGCTGGCAAGGGTTACCGAAAACGGACGGCTTTTCCCTCGTGGTCTCAGCAAGTGTTGTGCTGGAAGCGGTTGACACGGTAACGGCTGCTCCTGAGCTGACTGGGATGTTACCCTCGTGAGGACTGAGCCCCCCTGCTGCGCTTAAAGCTGCAGCCGAATGCTCGGAATCGCTATATAACCTAAAAATGGTTATGCCAGTCCAGAACGCAGGGAGTTCTCGATGTGCTGAGAATCTGCCTGACCAACCATCCCTGATATCTTCCTTGCTACCATCTTGCTGGGACACAACGCAAGTGGTCCTACCGGGTGTGATTCTGCACACTGACACGGGACAGTTAATCCTAGGCTGATGATGCACGCGGATTAACACGTTACCACTAGCCTTATAAACCCATTCATCCTTCTTGGTTGATGCGGGGACAGCGTCGGTATGCGGAACACTGGGCCGAGAAGAGGCGGGCTCTCCAAGCAAGGCACGGACGATATCGGGGTCTCCCCTCAGGTGCCTCAATCTCTGGGGCTTCTGGAGGTTCTAGGGAGGACGCCTTTGCAGCGCGTATAGCAGCTGCCTCATCTTCACCCTTACTTGGTTTGGTGGCCTCCTCACTTGTGGCCTTTTTGGCCTTCGCTTCTTCCTTTTCACTTTCAACTAGCTCTGCAAACCTTTTGCGGCATTCGTCAGTGTGATGCCTAGAACTAGCATGGCCGGTGCAGGCCTTGCATCCAGGAGTCTCCTTGAATTTTATAATCCGTTCAATGGTGATATACACACTTCTTGACTTAAAGCCTGACGGAGTTGACGGGGCAGGGATGCCTTCAGGAATGAAAGGAACATCCCTGATTGCATACTCGGGAACCTCGCCATCGCCTGTTCGCAGGGCTCGATCGGCAGCGGCCGCGATCGGGAAAACAGGATCGCCTTCCTCGACGAACAGCTCAGGCTCGGGCAGTAACATTTCCGTTGGTCCTGAAACTTTGGTAGTCCATAATTTTTAGCACCCTTCGATATCGCATCCCTGGATCGATGCGCCAGCCCGTAAACAAGCCTGGAGCCATGTTGGGTTCTAGGGTTCTCTTTCCAGCTGACTTTAGGCGATACCAAACGAGCTGTCCGAAGCAACAGCGGACGCCGTCGAACTTCTCCTTGGTGAGTGCTTCCCATTGCGTCTTTGTCGGATCGAATGTGGACGGTCGATCGAAACACATCGAGAGGCATGCAAAGGGATAGGAATGCGTGTGCAGAGAGTAGGGCAAACCCGATTGATGGTGTATGCTCCTGCAACACTCTTTCTCCTCTCGGACATCTCGCTCGAGCTCGGAGTTGTGTGGCCAGCGATTCGGCAACGAAGTTTCGGGGATCATCCCTACTTCCTCGGCCGCTCCCTGCAACTCTCCAGCTTCGTCCATTTTTATGAGACAGTGTGGAGCGAGTTCGCTGGCTCTGAGGCCAATGAAATGCCTGAGATTCCTTGCGTGCGACGGAATGTCTCTCTTAGAGACCGGGTATGCGACCCTTGCGCCGGAAAACGGATCCCTGATGACATGGTGGGATTTTTCCGCCTATGCCGATGCCAACGTGTTCATCGCCTTTCGCCAAGATCACGCTATCAGTAGCAAGCTGCTGGTAGGGAGCGGTGGGTGCGTCGAGAAGATCGTCACTCCGCCCCCCTGGTTTCCGGGCAACACGCATTGAGGTGTTCTTAGCGATGTTGCAAATCTTGCAGAAGGGAGTTGTTGTCGTCCACGATGGCGCAGCTAAAGCTGCAGCCTTGCCAGATGGTCCGACCCGTTTCCAGGTCAAGACCACGTCTCCGAACGGGAGTGTGCCCAAGCCGTCAATGGCGTTGTTGCACACCTCGGAAAACTGGGTGGCAAGTCGGAGGGTGCTTTCCCGGGTGTCCCAGGCCTGGCAATAACTGTTGATGCGAAACTGGATCGGATAATGACTTCTATACAGTTTGGACACTGCACGCAAAAGCCAATCCTTGGGCGCACCGTCGGGCTCGACGCCAATGTCAAGCGTATTATGCCAGTCGAGGGCGATGACCAGCGGGTCTCGCGCCTCCTGCTGAGGCGCACTGAATGCCGTCCCGGGAGGGACGGGGCCCTTGGCAGCTGCAGTGGGCGGCTGCTTCACCGGCAACTTGGGAGCCGGTGGGGACTTGTACCTCACCTGCGGCGCAGGTGAGGGTGGCGCCCGCTTGTATGCTCTGGGCGGTGTCTCAGGCCGCCTCACCCCACTAACCGATTTTGGAACCGACGCTGCGCGTTGAGCTGCAGCCCTTGGCACTGGTGCTGGGGGTGCTGGCGGTGCTCTCAGCGGCGGTGGGGGGATGGCCTTCGACGCAGCGCGATCCGCAGCTGCCTGGTCGAGAACGCTTTGTGGGGGCGCCTTGACCGGGTTCTCCCGCTTGGCAAAAGCAATCCGCGCGGTCTTTGTTGCGGGTGCTGTGGATGAGTCGCGCCCGGCAGGCGCAGGCCGCTTGATGCTGACCTGGTACAAGGGAAGGTTGTCGCCTTGCCGGCGGTGTCCTCTTCCTCCTCGATGAGGACCTCCCCGCAGCAGTGTACCTTCCCCTACCCGCAGTTGCAGGTGGATAGGATGAAGGTCGGGACGGGCTCTCAGCTGTGGTTCTTGGTGGAACCGCTGCGCTTGTAGCTGCAGCCTGATCTCCCGGCCCTGCTGCTGCCTGTGTCTGCGCCGCTTGGAGCTGCAGCCTTGATGGTGGACACAGTTGTGGTGGAGGATGGACTTGATGGGGTGCTTGGCTGTTGCTGTGGCTGAGCTGGTGTTGGAGCCTGCCCTGCCGCGCCTTGAGCTGCGGCCTGCGCCCGTTGGTGGATTGGGATTGGTTGGTGGCGGCCTCGGGCGATGACGGCGTCGTAGAGGTCGGGGTAGATGTCCCGCAGGTGCCGATATCTCTCTTCGGTGAAATCGGCCTGCCACGCCAGGAGGGAGCTCCGATGCAAGTCCGAAGCTTCCTCCCAGGGGACTCTTGCCACCCCAACCTGGAACTCACGCCGAGCCCAACGGGTGAGCTCGTCGAAAGCTTCGTAGTAAAGCTTTCGGCGATATACCCACCCGCCCCTGTGTCCTCTGGCCGAGAAGGCCGGAGCCGGGTCCATGCACGAAGTGCGCTGACTACCGGACTGAGGGGGCCTAATCCCAAAAAGCAGTTACGGCTGATAACCACTCAACAGGGAAAGAAACAACGCGAACCAGAAACCGGGACCCTTATTAACCCCAGTCCGGCAGGCGAGCGCAAACCCTGGATTTGATCTTCTGGGCATCTTGAGCCAAAATGGTCATTGCCATTCGACAAGTCTGTGCAAAGCAAAAGGGGCCTCCAACATCACATACATGCACACCATTCTGGGGTGCCTCTTTGGGGGTCAAGGGGTCGTGATTATTCAACTATGGTGAATATAAAAATAAAAGAAATATTTATTTATACAAACTTAATAACAAAGAAATTAAGGAACCGAAGTCTTCCACTATGACATTTTATCAAATTGACTATGATGAAGAAACAGGGATTTATTCATAGATAATGTTATCTAAATATCTTTAATAATGAACTTCTTAGAGATGTTTAGTGGGACAGGCAGTGTTGGAACAGTTGTAAAAGCAATGGGTTTCAATGTTATTTCATTGGAATTGAAAAATGCTGATATAAATACTGATATATTGAAATGGGATTATAAACAATTTGATAGGAACCATGTTGATTTTGTGTGGGCATCTCCACCATGCACCGAATACAGCAAAGCAAAACTACGGGAATTAGGAATATCGAATATGCAAATAGTATAGTTTTAAGAACTATTGAAATTATCAAATATTTCAATCCTAAGTATTTTGTAATCGAATTTCCCCAAACCGGATTATTGAAAAAAGGAGTTTATGGATGAGTTCGATTTTAAAGATGTAGATTATTGTAAATATGGAATGCCTTACAGAAAGAGAACTAGGCTTTGGAATAACATTACAACTTGGAAACCTAGAGATTTATGTAAAAAGGATTGTGGCAACATCAGGAATAATAAACATATTGAACCTGCGCAGAGACTGCCAAATGGAAACAAGGAAAAATGAGGTGAAAGTTATGTAAAACATAAACAGGAAGATTTATACAAGATACCTAGTGGTTTGATGTTGGAAAATTTGATGAGTCTGGTGGATTAAGGATTTTGAGTTTGGAGTTTGCTCTTTTGAAAAAACAAGGCAACTTACCGCTGATTTGCGTTTGCTTACCGCTGATTTGCGTTTGCTTACCGCTGATTCTTGTTTGCTTACCGCTGATTTGCGTTTTCTTACCGCTGATTTTTGTTTGCTTACCGCTGATTTGCGCTTGCGTACCGTTGATTTGCGTTTGCTTACCGCTGATTTTTGTTTGCTTACCGCTGATTTGCGTTGGTGCAAAATGACTTTGCGTGAGGTGATTAACATATTACCATAATGATTAAAACCATACTATGATTATAACATGTAAAATCTTATATGTTGTAATTATACTATACTTTTGGTTTGTAAAGATTGAAATATGTTATTTTTTCTTAATTTGCTTGTCTCTTTCAAAGTGCGTTGTTTGAACTTGGCATGCTCTTTTGATTTGTTCGTTCTTTGTCTGTTTGTATCTATTTTGTTTGATACTCTTCTGATTTTTTTTATTGTTATGCTGCTTTGAAATTTGTTAGTGTGTGTGTGTGTGTGTGTGTGTTTGAGTTTGTGTTCTTTGATGGTTTTTAGTTTTGCTGTTTTGTTGGTATGCTTGTTTGAATTATTTAATGTTGTATGCTGTGATGTTTTTTGTTGATTGTTGGTTGTTCCTATTTATTTTGTTTGCTTGCTGTTCTTGTTTTTGTTTGCTATTTGATGTGTTGCTGTTAGAAAAAAATAGTAAATAGGACAATTGCTTGAATTGTCCTTTTACTATTTTTCCCCCCCATTATCGGGGCGGGCATGTAAATCCAGCAAGTCATGTGAGGCGTGGCATGGTCATGCTTCACCACAGCCACGGCAACGTGGCCTTCTGGATGACGCGGCAGCCATGCATCTTCAGCGAGAGCTTCACGACAGACTGACGGAACCTCTCCACGATGGCCTGAGGCACGCCGCATGCTTCGTGCATGCATCCATTAAGGAAACACACACTGCACACACTGCACATACTGCACACACTACACACACTACACACACTACACATACTGCACATACTGCACATACTGCACATACCACATACAACACATACAGTACAACTAATGCAGTCAATACATAATGCACATAGCGCACATCATACATCATACACATGCCATCTTCGTGCCCTGTGTCAATGCAAGCCCTCAGGCACAGACACGGCGCTGGTCAGGAGTGCAAATGTCAAGAAGCTTCTGTACCTCAACACTGCAACCCGTAGGTCAGATTATGGCATTCAGAGACCGCGTCAGCCGCCGGCCACGGCGCTTCCGGAAGAATCCCCCGCCAGCATCTCCATCTGGAAAGGCGAAAGTAGGACGAATCTACGTCTTCTACGTCTACGAGTCTATGGCATCGCTTCCCACACCTTTGGGAGGAGAGCTTCGAAGACCTCTCTGCGCTCGGCGGTATTGGCCGTCTCCAACTTTGCCTGACGAACAAAAGGCATTTGACTCAATGTGGCGCGCAATGTGGCGCGCAATGCGTGCTCAAAGACTCGGTGCACATTCAAACGGCATGAAATGGACATAGATGGACATAGATGGACATAGATGGACATAGATGGACATAGATGGACATAGATGGACATAGATGGACATAGATGGACATAGATGGACATAGATGGACATAGATGGACATAGATGGACATAGATGGACATAGATGGACATAGATGGACATAGATGGACATAGATGGACATAGATGGACATAGATGGACATAGATGGACATAGATGGACATAGATGGACATAGATGGACATAGATAGATGGACATAGATGGACATAGATGGACATAGATGGACATAGATGGACATAGATGGACATAGATGGACATAGATGGACATAGATGGACATAGATGGACATAGATGGACATAGATGGACATAGATGGACATAGATGGACATAGATGGACATAGACTGTCTCATAGACTTTGGCTCTGAGAGTGCCTGCAGGAAGCGGCTGCCTTCAGAGTCTTGAGCCAACTCTGCCACCTTTGCGCATTGTACCGAGCGCAGTGCGCGGGGGCCCTGAGGCTGGAACATGTGTCAGGACATCCCTCAACAGCACTTGGCTCTTCGCCCCGTCCCTCCGAACCTAAGGTGCAAAGGGCAAAAGCCCAGTACACAAGTACAAATGCCCCAACTTGCCTCAGCCAAAGCATCCAAGACCGCAGTGTTTCCGAGAAGCTCGCCTAGCGAAACACAATCCCACAGGTGCACATGTGATTGCAGGTACCAACATTCCCAAATCTCAATGCAGACGGGAAGGCCGACAGCCAAGGGGGTGCTGCTCGCAGCTTCAAAGTCCTAGATGACCCAACTGAAAATAGCGTAGTGACTAATCTCAAATGAAGAATACGGCGTATAGCCCATGTCCTTCTTGCCCTTTCCGCGTCCGCTGCGCTTCTTTGCCTCAGCTCTCTCTGTTCGCACTGCGCTTCTCACTTCACGGGGTCGGCCTGAGGAGCTACCTCTGGTGTCTCAGGCTTCGTGCCTCAGCGCACGAGTCGCATGTGGATCGATTCA
Organism: Effrenium voratum; assembly: GCA_963377175.1. Classification (NCBI taxonomy): domain Eukaryota; class Dinophyceae; order Suessiales; family Symbiodiniaceae; genus Effrenium; species Effrenium voratum. Next base: position 209,611 of record CAUJNA010000178.1, on the reverse strand, counting down.
AGCTGAGACAGCTTGGATCGTGGGCCCATCTCCGGAGCTTGCACAGCCTGACTCGAGAACTCGAAAGCGAGCGCACACGCGCACACGCGCACACGCGCAGGCTCTGGGAATCGGACTTGCAAGGAAGAGCCTGCCAAACGCGCGCCGTCTTGGACAACTCCAACGCTTCGGCGCAGGTCGCCGCTTTCTTTCCGCGGATCTCCCTCAAGGAGCCTACGCTATCGCATCCTTGGTTCTGAGCTTGTTGCTCTGACTTCATGGTTACATCTGTCCAGTTCAAAACCAAGGTGAGAACTCTAGGAACTTACATCTAGGGTCAACACAACACCTGTCTCAGAGGATGTGTGACAGGCTAGCCACGGATCTGATCCTGACTCCGAGACGGACTTTGGAAATGCGAGAAGCGAGATATGCCCTTGGATAACCCGAGATAGAGATCGGGCCAGATGTTAGAGACCCTGAGCAAATCTTCACGTTGAGCCGTTGAGCTCCGGGCGAGCAGGTTGAAGAGCTGTCGCGCCCGCTCCCGCGGAGCATCGCAGCCCAGATCTGCGCCGATCCGGGTATTCCTGAGCCGCATGAGACCGAACAGCCAGTTTTGAGGAGCGTCTGAGGGCGCAGCACCTCAAAAATGCATATTCGCCCATCCTTGCAGACAGATAGATCCGACACTTCCCATATTGCATCATACTGAACATATTCTCTCTCTCTCTCTCTCTCTGAGAGCCACGCTGGGCGTTCCTTGTAGTTGAAGTTGAGGATTCCATCCTGAGCTGGGAGCAAGCATTCTGGCCAGATCGACGAGACTTAATGTGCCAAGATACATACTCCAGAATGAAGCGAGCCTTACGCAAAGGGTCTAAGCAATTGGGTGGTGGCATCACATGCTACCGGGGCAAACTTGAGGGATCAACAAAATGCCTCAACTCGATCTCAAACATTAAGCCTCTGTGGGACCAAGTGAAGAACTGCATTCATCTTCCTGCGCCCGTCAGCTGTACATATGCTTTCAAAAAAGCACAAGTCCTGGGTCTGGACTTAAAAACCAGTGGATATTGCTTACATGTGGCACAGATGGTCGGCATATGTTTCCCCATTTGGGTGTGGCTCAAAATTCAAGAGCTAGGGTCACACAAGTTTTTGTCCTTGGTTCATCTTGGTTCCATTTTACCAATGGCTCAGCATGCACGTTTGCTTCCGAGAAGCCATGGCAGCCACATGTCTCATGGGCACTTCACACAGCCCTCTCCGCAACTCCTTGACATCTGGCCAAATATATTCCGGCCTGTCCTTGCCAGGACAAACATTGGATTTGCCTCCACATGGTGGACATGCAGCCAAGAATCGTAGATGTATCTCATTCCCACCACATCCAGTATGACACCGCGGGACACAAGCAAGGAGACCGAGAACTCCACGTTGCCCGTGACGAGCTCTTGAAGTACCCAAGCTGTGGTCGAAAAATTATGAGTGTTCCTATACCTCATGTGCATTCATGGCATGATGCGGTCATGCCAACTCACAAGTGGGCACGCATGTCCCAAATGTCAAGGCACACATCGTCTCTGCTCATGCAGATCCAAGTGTTGGCCCCATACTCGCCCTGGAAATCTCTGTTTGCATGATTCGACATGCATGCATTCGAGTCGTGTCCTTGGTTTTCATTCGCCTGCCTTGGCTGGCTTCAGCACACAGGGATACACGGCTCTCTCCGGCGATGCATAATGTTGAGGCAGAAATTCGGCCATACCAATCTTGGCCGCATAATGCGGGAGGTTGGCCTTGCGGTCAGTAGTCTTGCAGTTTTGCGGCTTGCCCTGTCAACCTTGGAGCGCGCCTTGTTGCCCAGACTCTCGATGACGTGCGGCGGAGACGTAATGATCTTCCAGCCAGCCTTCACCAGCATCTCTTGCAGCTTGGCAATCCTGGCGGTTGGGTTCTTGCTCTGTTCCTGGCAAACATGATTGGCTTGTTCTAGCTTGACAAGGCAGCTCAAGATAGGGGCCTCAGCGACAGTGTATCACTGCAGGGAAGCAGCCAGGCGCTGCCTGGCTCGAAGGAATTTCCAGAGAGTCTCAAGGCGCATCATGCTTGCAGTCGAGGCATTGGGGCCGACATGTTTGCGTGCCTTCATGCAAGTTTCCAACATGGCGGTCTTGTTGCAAACTGTGCCATTCAAATGCTTGCGGATCAAACTGTCTCAGGCGGATCAACACAGCTTAACAAGCACACGCCTGTTGGTGCGATAGGCACAGGTGCGTCGCCCTGCCAGTGCAGGCTGTTGCGAGCCTGCACCACCCGCAAAGCTCACGCGAAAGATTGCACAGCAAACGCAAGAGATCCTTGCGATAACCAGCGATTGCTAGCTTGCACTCTGCCATTGGCATTGATCACGCAGTGACTCAGAACAGCTGAGATTCCAGACACAAATGCGCAGCTTGCGAGCATGATCGTCCCATCCTGTGGCATGCTGTGCGCAGCGCAACCCTTCCGATGAGCGCTGGCCTTTTGGAGGGACCCAGTGGAAGCGGTTGCCCAGGTCCAGGTCCTGCAGGCATCGACGCTTTTGATGAAGCGAAAAACCGCCGATCGTTTTGATCGGCGAGCACCTGAGCACCTCAGGACACGGCACACAGCAGCATGTCTGATTCCTCGTCGCAGTCCGACAGGTCCGTGGTGGAAGAGCTGGCAACCTGAGGGCGCGCTCGACCCCTGGACTCTGCGACTCCGCATCTTGCCACTGCAGCCACGATGCCGAGTGCTGCCGAGGGCAGCCCAGCATGTCACCCTCTAAGTGCGGAACACCTCGGCAACAGCAAAGCCACAAATGTAGCAGCTGATACCGCCCATGCGAGCAAGGCGCAAGAGAGTGTGATCCCCATTCTGGGAGCATGCGGCACTTTGACAAACCGCTGTGAGCAAAAACAGCTGTTGCCAATTTGCCGACGTACGGGCGAGCAACTTTCCAGACGCAACATGATAATTGGCATCCTCATGCAGGTGTCACCCACCACAGCACCACATTCACTGCATTCAAGGCATTCAGAGCATGAAGGGCCCTTGCTGGAATCAAGCGAAGGCCGGCTAAAGGCCATCAACTCATGGCGCAAGTGCACCGCAACGCGCAACGCGGTGGCCGTTTTACATGGCCCTTTCCGCTCTGAGCAAAAGCCGCTCTGCGGAGGTGCCCTTGGCAACACACTCCACGGTGACGTTGGCCAAGCCCGCAGCGTTGGCCATCGTGCCTAGCTCACGGCATCTCGCGCCGGCCCCCCTTGGCCCTTTCGAGTCTTTCGAGTCAAACCGCATGTAGAACGCGCGGATGGCGCAGCAATCGCCTCTTTTCCTAAAGCTCAAGGGCCCTGTGAATCGAGCCCAAGCGTCGTGCGATTCGGCTCCACCATGTGTTAGGGGACAAGGGTCTCATGCATGTTGTTTCACATCCTTCGGGGGGGACTCCTTGTCCTGCAACTCATGGAAGCCTGATTTGCTTAGCGCGTATTGCGCCAAACACAAAATTCGCCGCATCAGCTGGCTGTTCCCACATCGCTTCGTGAGCGGTTCAGCGATCATGTGCTCGCCCGGAACCCAGTGTGTTGTCACTCTGAGTGTCCGAGCGCTGATGCAAATGACACTGACATCAATCTGGGCTCGCCGGCAGTGCCCAGCGTTGCCACTCCTACGCTGTAGCAAATCAAACAGCGCTTTGGCATCTGTCACATGAATGCTCTCAGAGTCGTCCGTCTGCCTGACCGCAAGCACCGACTCGTTGTCCCCGAACCTCGCACCGTCCAAGATGCAACTGGCCGGGTCCAGGATCTCGCACCAAAGTGCCCGAATCCACTCCAGCTCCGCCAGAGCGTCATCCATAGCCAAGGCCTCACTTCCAAGTGTCGCCTTGACCACCCTCTTCAGGCGGTGACTCCGCCAGGAATTGATGCTGAAAGCCGCTGCCTTGCCCGTCTTGATGTCCCTGCGTGCCAGTGCCAGCACGAAGCCACCCTGCGACTTGTTCTCCACATTAACCATTGAGGCATCCGCCACACTCATCCAAATTGCTTCATGAGGATCCAGAGGAAGGATCCGAAGTTCCACCTCAGCTGTGGCCTTAATCTCCTTCGCCCTCTTGTTGGCCAGCAGGATGTGCTCCACCGTTGGTCCTGGTGGGCCCCAGCTCATCGCCATGGCGCATGCCCCTGCAATGTCTGGCCTGCCCTCCTTGCCAACCCAAAGAAGAGCTCCGCCAACTCCACGTAGCCAGCGAATCTCTTTCTCACTCAGCAAGCTGTCCTTCTCCTTGGTATTCCACCGGCTTGAGCTTCTCCTGGATGTAGCGCTCCATGCTCACCCTTATCTCAAAGTCTTCAGACTGACTCAGGGTCCGTCCGATGTAGTCCGCCGAGCTCAGATAGACCTCCTTCCACTTGCCGAACTTGAGGCGCTGCCGCAGTTCTCCCACGCGCTCATGATGTCGGTTGTTGCCTCCCTGACAGAAGTCATCGACATCCAGTAGCACGACTCCGGCAACTCCCAGCTTCTGTCCGCTTGTCTTCTCTCCCTTCTCCATCTTCAGGTAGTAGAGACATGGGTCGAAGACCAACTCGGTGTATTGCAATTCCAGCAAATGCCTCCTGACTGTTTTCCGCCACACCGCCGGTGCATTCACAAGCCCATAGACCGCGGTGATAACCTCCACCAATGCCCATGAAGGTCTCCCCGGTATGCCTGTAGGTGGCATCGTTGCGTAAAGCGGTCCCTGCTCTCGCCCCTACGGGTCTGACTGTCCAAATGCCGAGGACACGTCCATGATGTAGAGCTTGTACTTGCAGCTAGCTATGATCTGAAGGCACAACATCACCGTAGTTGATGATGGGGTTGGCGCATAGCGTTCCAGTTGGGCCGCGTCAGGATCTCGGTGCCCAAGTAGAATCCATCTCGCCTTTGCTTTCCAGTCTTCTCCGACTTCTCCCGCTTTCTTGGTCAGCAGGAATCGGGATGACATGATCCGGCTGGGAAAATCCCTTCGGATCTTGTCCAACTCTTTCTCATCCGTGATGATGCGGATGGCGTTACTGCCCTCCAGGTTTCCGATCTCCACTTCCTTGGCCGCATCGAAGAGGATATTTTTTTTGTCGGTTAGCCGCTTATAGTCCAGCTCCTTCCCACTCTGCTTGGTGAGGTAGGCCAAGATGTCTCTCTCGTTGTAGAGGGTGTCCGAGGTCCTCGCCTTGTGGAAGGTCAGCAGGTCTCTCTCGTTCGCAACAATGGGGAAGTTGGACTTGTTTCCCCACTCCGTCTTGTCATCGGCTCGCCAAACGACAAAGATCTTCGTTCTGGTCGCAGTTCTACTTGCCTGCTGGTTCTCCTCCAGGCTTCTCTTCATGCCCCTCCACGACCTCGGTCGCGGGGCAGTTCCAGCTCCCATGGCTGCTGCTGGCAACTCCACATCCACCGGCTCGTACTCGTCATCCGGGTCCTCGTCATTGCCACCACCGGCTGTCATGCCAGCCGCATTGCCTCCACCGCCTTGGCCTCTGCAGGGAAAGCCTGTCGGCCGTGCCCCTCTCTCCATGTTCGGACCGCGAGGTCCACTCCCTTTGTGAAGGTACTTCTCCGGGCTGCCGTAGCTGATGAGGTCCTCTGCAAGATGAAGCCACCTTAGATGAGCTTCAAAAAGATGCCGAAGACGATCAGCCGATTCAGGATGTTCTTTGTCTCCTTCTCCTCCAGCTCGTCCACCTCGCCGCGGGGCGTCCCCCTCTTGAGGTAGAAGACCACTCGCGTCACCCCAGCCGTCGCCGGGGCTCCGCTACCACTGTAGAACGCGCGGATGGCGCAGCAATCGCTCTCTTTTCCTAAAGCTCAAGGGCCCTGTGAATCAAGCCCAAGCGTCGTGCGATTCGGCTCCACCATGTGTTTGGGGACAAGGGTCTCATGCATGTTGTTTCACACCGCACAACCCGAGCGAGTCAAACCACGGCAAGGCTCGCAGCTCGAAGGGCGGATACAGGAAGGTCCGCGTCGTGGCAATCATCCGCCCACCAGGTCTGGGACAGATTGGAGGATGCAAGCTGAATAATTGAAGCATGTTGAAGCATGTTGAAGCATGAGGCAGGTGGAAGGCAGCATGGATTTCGAGCAAGCCGCGCGAGCCTCAAAGCAAGCCTGATGTTGCGCAGGGCCTCCTCCGCGTTTTCAACCTGCGGCAACTTGAGTCCATTGTGAAGCACTCGGAAGTCTGGCCTTGTGGATGCCCAAGCCCCACCACACAAAGTCCTGAGCCGGCGACTTGGCACGCTCGACTTCAGAACTCTTCGACTCGACATTCGAATTCACGTCGTCGGAGCGACGCATCCAAGGCGCCAGCTGCGCCTCCTGGAAGGGCAAACTCTGCGCATCGCCGCGCAGCAGCCACAGCCCGTCTTGGGGGCCCGTCTTTTCAGCCTCGGCCTTGGCTCGCGCCGCAGCCAACGGAGGCCATAGGATGTCCAGGGCGTACCTGGGCAATTGAAAAAACACTGCCAAGTATCTGATCAGAAGCTGTGCTCCATGTTCCCAACCCTACATGCCTCCAATGTGAAAAGAACCCTGGAGCTTGGCATTGTCTGATGGTGATTTGGTGATGGCCCATCTCATTCCCTTGACTACAGTAGATTGCTGTGAATGTTCATGCATCGATGGTTTGTACTTGGTCAAGCGTGTCTTGGTATCTGTCTCCGTTGCATGTTCTTTGTAAGAGTCAGTTGCAACAAAGGAATTGAGACATGCAAAGGACTCGCGTTCTCCTCTCAACCCTCGGATACTGAAAAAGCATACTGCGACCTAAAAGGCATGACCGTCCCTGTGGTATGTCTTGGAAAGCTGCCAGTGAATGTGTCATTGCCGCAACGCTCCGCTTTGGCAGATTGAGCCTAACAAGCAGTGAAATTGAGATTGAAACGTGAAACAGGTAAGAGACATCTGGCGGCAGTCACTCTCAAATCAATATTGTTTCCATGCCATCTTACCGAATCTTACCCCCGTTTGGCCTCAAGAAAGTGACCCTGAGATCCGTATATCCGGTCCCATCTGCGAACGGCTTGATGGCCCGTATGGCTTGCCTGCACTCTTGCCTCCTAAACACCCAGCTGCACGCGCTTGAAGTGCTCGCTCTGAGCAAAACGGCGCGCCTTGCATGCGGCTGACGTGTCCTCCGAAAAGAAGCAAACCAATGGCGTCAACTGCATCAGTTCTGCTGAGCGGTCAATCCCAAAATTTCAAAACATGCCACGACAAAAAAGGAATGCGTTCAGAGCTGTTCGATATGTCTGCGCTTGCCCGCGCCATGAGCGCATCGCCGCACCCCAGGTCCAAGACTTCGCCGGCTGCCTGGGACAGATTCACGCAAGACGTTAGCGCATCATAGATGATAATTTCCAAAAAATGTAAAAAGTAAAATGAATACATATTCCTACTTACGTACACACAACATGCACAAATATGTCTCTATGATTCTAGATTGATCGCACAAAACCGAACCCGCCAACCTGCAAAACCGAGAGGGACCCAAGACCACTCATACGCCACCCTCTCAATGGACTGAGACCGGGAAGTCAATAGGCACATCCGGACCCCGCCTGGGGCTCCGATTCCCATCGCTCAAGGTATTTCAGCGCCAGCACGTAGTCCGATGCCTGCTCCTTGTTACCAAACCTAATGGCGATCGGAGAATATTTGCACAAAATTGCACAAATTTGTCAATGAAGTGATACATGACATACGTGACATGCACATGACATGACAGCCCAGACGCAAGCGATGCACATGTGATCAAGGCAACTCGAACTCGAAGCTCCGAGACTCCGAGCATCTCCGAGCAGCTTGAACGGCCCACGGGATCGCCTCTCCTCCTCCGAGAACTCTTGCCATGGCTGCCATGGCCGGTCAAAGCCCAGCAAACCAGGGCCCTCCCGCTCGTAGTAAGACCTTAAGACATGGAGCGGCAAGGTGCAGGAAATCTGCGTTTCTTGGAACGCAAACGAGCTGACACACGCTTGCCTCAGATCTGGGTTATATTGCAAGCCAGGACGAACCATATCTGGGATCCTTGGCTCTAGTCAAATGTAAGCTGCATTGAGCCTCAAATAAGTTGCAGCTCTGCCTCCGACCCTCATCCCAAGCTTTCGCTTCTTCTACCCATTCCTCAATCACCATCCTCAGGCTGGGACGTGGCCTGGCCAAATCTCCAAATTGCAGCCGAGTGTCGCATGTCTGGCCAGTCTGGCTAGTCTGGATCTGGACTGAGCCGGAATCACAAACGTCTGTGCATCCCTGGCAATTGCCAAAGCTCATGCTATGCCCTGCATCGATCTATGGAATGCCACAAGCCGGCACAACGCTGCAAGCTGGCCTCCACACGAGCCAAAAGGCCAAGAGTTTCACCGCAACGGCATGGCCACTCTGAAGCCTCATTTCCTGATTTCGACTGAGCAATGTTGCGAGGCCCGTCCTGACCTTTTGGTGGTCGTTTTGTTTGCAAGTGGCGCAAGTGGCGCAAGTGGCACAAGTGGCACAAGTGGCACAAGTGGCCCGCACTTTGGACCCGATTTTTCAGCCCGCTGAGAGCCGAGATGGAAGGCGCTACGCTTGGGAGACGCCCGAGACCCGTCCCGGCACACGAAAAGCGAAAAGGCTAGCCTGCTCCAGGCACACCGACCACTCCCCACGCGCCCGGCCTGGCAATCCGAATGCGGCAAGTGTCACGAGTCATGGCTCATGGGCTCACATTACACCGCTCCCAACCATGCACTGGTCCAGAGGGTAGATCCTGGGCACGGCTCGTTGGAAATCAAAAGCATTGTAGGAACAGTTGCTGGAGCAGCAAACAATGCATTGTCAAAGTTGCTAAATCCAAAGGTGCAAGCGGAGCTGGAAACCTGATTCCGAGCTGCACACCATGGATAGAACGGGACGGTGGTCACGCCAGGCATCGTTGCGGGTGATGTCTGACGGGAGTGGTCTATGGAACAAGTTGGAACAACTTGAAACTCAATAGCATGATAGGGAAGCGCAGAAATGCAGAGGTGCAGAGGTGCAGGAGAAGTACAGAGTGTAGCAGAAAATTCGATCCACCTTGAGAGGAAGTGCAGCAGGGTCAATGCGGCCCGTGAGGAGGTTTGGCAGCTGCGCCTGTCCGAACGCGCGTGTCCCTCGTACGTCCCATGTTGCAACGTCCCATGTCCTGCTGAGGCTGTGCTTGCTGAGACTGGCCCAGAGCTTGCTGCAGCAGAAGGGTCCTCAAGCGTCCAAGCATCAAAGCCCAATTTGAATCATGTCCCAAGAGTCCCATGTCTCATGTACAGGGGCCTCACGAGCATGTCGGCTCCGTGGTTAGCATAAGGCGTGAAGACCCAACGTGGCATTGGCCGAGGCACTGGAGATGTTGCTGATTCTTCTGATTCAACAGGTGCTGCTGCAAGAGCTGCTGCTGTTGCTGCGACAGCGGCTGCATGGGCCTGAGCATCGAGATCAATGAGCACCGGTGCACCCTGTCCTTGGACTCCTTTCAGCCAATCAGTGTCAATAATCATTCCGCGTATAAAAGGTTGATCATGTCTCTGAGGCAAGTGCACCTGCTGGCCCAGGCCCCCAATTGGCACATGCATGGGCATCTGCTCAAAGCCCTGACGCATGCAGCGGGTCAGCTGACATGAGACTTGCGAATACTTGCGACAGGCCTCAGCAGGAGGCATCGCAAGCTCCATGCCTCCTCAGCTGACAGCATCTCACCCTCCTTCACCCAACTCACATGCCGCATCGAATGTTCTTCCCTGCCACGGCACAATCAATGTGCACGGTGAAGTGTGGCTTCCACTACGCTATGCGGGCCAAAACAAACGCGGCCGAAAGTCGATGGACAAGCTCTTCACAGACCGAACATGCCAACGAATGCACTGCATGCGCGCGCTGCGTGACCTTGATGCCGTTCCCGAAGTCCGCCAGCTTGGCAAAAGTCTGGCAGGCAGTCTTTCGAGTCACAGTCTACGGACCAGGCTCGTGCCTCCTCCAACTTCAGGGACTCAAAACGTTCACGTTGCCGGACGGGTGGCACGGGCTGAGCAATTTCCGGCACCTCTGTGTCTTGACCTGAACAGCGCTCGTGGCATGTCGTCAGCAAGGGACTTTCCGGGGACATTGCCATAGCCTTCGTTCGGCTTGCCATTGACCTTGCAACTTTGCAAACGAGGGGCCGCGCAGATTGCGGCAGATTCTGGCAGATGGCTTTCCAGGGACTCCATTTTCGGGAACTTCTGGACTCGGATCCTCGGGCTTGTCCTGGAAAAATGGAAACGGCGTTCAGCCACATCGGATGCCCGCCTCGGCGTCAGAGGCCTTTGCGTCGGCGGCCGCGGCCTTCTTGTTTTTCTTTTTCAGCCTCTTCTTCTGACCTGCAAAGGTCTGGGTAGCGGATGCCAAAACCGAGTCGTATTAGGACGCGGCTCTTTGAGAGACACTCCAGCTTGGCCTTCTGCCCCTGGAAAGCCAGGTGGGCTATCCGAGCCTGGCGCGACTGAGCGGCACCAAACTAAGCCGCAAGACGGGCTGGCTGCCAAGAAAAGAGCAAAAAGCTGCACCTCTTTGAGAAGCTCGGCCAAGTCATGTCGACAGATCAACACCTGGCGCAGCAAACGGCACATCGAGCGATGCCTTGCGAACTGCGGCGGAAGCACATTCTCCAGCTTCACCTTGGAACAAATGACCAAACTGGACTGTTGTCAGCTGTGCCAAACTCAATCTCAGGTAAAGGCATCTGTGTGAATCACGCCGCAGGCATGGATGTACTCCAAGCCTCTAAGGGTGTGCCTTGCCAAGCGTCGAGGCCACAGAAATTCAGTCACACGTCGCTAGGGCGCAGAGGCGCTGAAGGCACTCCGATTTTTCGCCCCGCTTCAATGTTTCGCGCGGGGCTGCGGAGTCCTTACATTCGCGGCATTCAAGCCAAATGGAGCATTAAATGCCAGTGCGATGCTCCTACCCTGACTTGACTAGTGGAGCAGGCCTGAAGCCCTGCAAAGTTGCAATGCACTGACACGGCCATGCTCAGAAGCTCACATTGGCTCGTGGGGCATGTCGGCGGATGGGAAGTCCATCCGTCCGAGAATCGACTGAGGTGCCTGCAGGTGGCAACATCAGATCAAAAGATTGACCTCGCCATTTGCCTAACATGTCCGCACTAAGGCTGGATCCAGGTCCTGCGTGCGATTCTTGAAGTGATGCCTGACTGCTGGCTGCAGCCATGCCAGCTTCCCACCGAATCGAAGTGATGCGTCTAAAGCGCAGTAGCTGCAGCAGCAGTTCTGTGCGCAGCCTGAGCCAATCAGCCGAACCCACGCAACCCACGCGTCGCATAGTCCACAGAGTCTGATACAGCATCTCAAAACGGTGCTGCACTACGGCGGTCACGAGTCCCAAGGCTCCGGGCCTCTGTTGCTTCAAGCCCTGGACATACTGGTCACGCTTCTGCCGCTCCTGCCCGGCAGAGCCAATGCAATGGTTGAATTAGTCATAGACAAGCAAATTGCCTTACATTGGTCAGGGATGTCATCGGGATTAATGTTTGATTCTGCACTCCTGGTCCACCAACGTGCAGAGCTGCGTAATGCCACCTGAAGAACACTGCCCCTTTTGCGTGCCTTGATATGGTCCAGGCCAGGCACTGTGGGACTCTTGTAGCATCTGCCGCATGTTCTTGACCTTCTCACCTCAAACGCTTTTAAACTCAATGAAGTCTGCTTCATCTTCTTCACTTCTTGGCTTCTCAGCAGACTCGGTAGTGTCTCCCTCTTGGCGCTTTCTCAGCCTCCAGCCCAATCCGCGCGACAGTGAGAGCTCACGCTCCACCCGCTGCACGCGCTCGCATTGCACCTGGAAAACTTGCATCAGGCTCTGATCTCTGACGCCAAGTTGCTGGCACTTGGACGCGCCTTTAGCTGGCCGTTCACCTCGTCCATTTCGTCCTGCTTTCTCTCTCGCTTAGTTCTCTCCGAGAGTGGGAGACAGGCACGGAGAAAGCAAGGGGAGAGAAAGAGAGAGCCGGAAAGGGAGGGAGAGAGAGAGAGAGAGAGCGAGGAGAGGGAGAGCGTGAGAGAAGGAGACAGCACGAAAAGCAACCAAAAGTGAGTAAAAGGGAAAGAAAAAAAAAGAAATAACGTGATGCAAAGGCAATCGAGAAAGAAAAAGAGACAAACAGAAAGAATACGCGAGCACGCAAAAGCACAAGTTAATGAGTCTGCGTGTTTGCCAGCCTCTGCCTCTCATTGTCTCTTTCTTCTCTCTCTCTCTCTCTCTCCCGTGTCTCTTCCTCTCTGCGTAGCTGCTCGCTTGTTTGGATCTCCCTGTCTCTGTCTCGTCTCCACAGGGCCCTTGAGTCTTCTACAAGTGGCAGCCACTACAGGTCAGGTGACAAAAGGTGTGCGAGTGCTACCTTTTGAAGCACAGCTTTCACGTGGTACCGGAGCACTACAAGATCCTTCTGACCTTGAACTACAAGATAGAGAATATCTCTAGGATCCCGTGATCAAGGAGTACTACAAGTACAATGTCTCAGTTCAATCCAGCTACATCCGGACACACGTACAGCCGCCCCCTTCGATGGCAGCTACGGCAAGTACAAGGAATGGAGGAACAAATTCATTGCCTACATGGCCTTGCAGCACTATGAGTACGTTCCACTCCTACACTCATCGGAATCATCTACCAGAGCACTGGATGATGCAACGCTATGAAGAGCAGCCCAAGATGCAGAGCAAGAAGAGCGCTACATGCAGATGTCCCAAGACATTCACTACATCCTGGTCAACATATGCTCAAGCGCGGCGAGCACGCTCAGCAGGGATTTGTGGCTTCGAGACATGCCGAAGACAACATGCTCGGTATTCACTGCCAGTGGGAACTAGGTCCGTTGGCTACTTGACGCATTTGCTCAAGCCCAAATTCGATGACACGCCTCGCCCGATACGAGACTGATAATACGTCGGAGCTACCTGATGGAGCTAAGATCGAAGCGCTTCTCAATGACACTACGGGAGCACTACAGCAACATTGTCAACTACGTGCAGGATCAGTCACGACCTACGAAGGAAGGAGGACCATGGTGATCAAGTACTACCGAGCTACCTCAGCGGCCAAACTTCGATCACTACAACATGGACAGTCTTCAGATGGACCAACGCCTATGCACATTGGCGCCTACGGCTACGACAACAAAGGAAAGAATAAGGGAAAGACAGGAGGAAAAGGCAACGGAGTTCAATGCAGTGGCAGAATGGGCCACAAGATTGCCGAGCGCCTATGGCGTGGGCTCTCAGAACGACTTCTATGACCAGAACTGGCACTCAATTGACTTCAGCCAGAACAACTATAACCTGGGACGGCGGCTGCGTCGAGAATGTCAATCAATCTACAATGCAACAGCCACCCAATCCGGTGACCAATCCACCACCAGCACCTAGCCAGCCGCATCTCTACCATATTGCTTGACGGTTGGTGCTACAACGACTTCAATGGTTGATTGACTTCGCCTACTTGACAACTTCTACGGATACAGAGTCGCTGGCGGTCATGACTGCGTTGACATTCAGACACAGATGTGCATGCCAGTTACTGTTTTGGATAAATCTGCGCACATCGAGTACATGGCCAACTGTCTACGTTCTCTTGTCCTAGAATGCGGACGAACCAACGCATTCTTCAGTTTGACAATGAGCCCACGTTGAAGGCTGTGATCAACGCTACGGCAGCCAAGATTGGAAGCATGGCTACTAGGACACGTCTCCAACATACTCTTCGAATCATCAAGGTCCGTGGAAAGATTTCATCGTACACTCTTGGGGCAAGTTAAGGGTGTACGTGAGAAAATGCACTCGGTCTACAAGGTGAGCATCAACAACGGGCACCCACTACTGCCTTGGATAGTACGACATTCAGCTTGGATTCTCAATCGCTAGTTGGTGCACGCGGACGGCCTCACATCCTACCAGCAAAGATGGGAACGATCCTACAAGCATGCAATCTGTGAGTTAGGCGAATGCATCCTCTACAGGATTCCTTCCAGGCGTCTACCTAAGGGAGATCTTGCTCTACCAAAAGGAGTCTGGCTTGGTTTGGACGTTGACAATGGAAAGTCTTTCGTTGGAACTACTGCCAAACTATCAGGAGACTACAGCCTGACTTCAGATACGACCAACACTTACTGGAGAAGATTACTGGTACGCCATGCGCACCGAAGGCTAGAACAAGATCTCATCTGCGCAGGGTCTTGGATTTGTGAACCCATCTTGTGTCGATGGCTTCCCGTACCGTTTCATGAGGTAGGTCGTCGATTGAAATCTCCTTGTTATACGTCATGTACCTTCATGTCTTTCATTTCCTTGTTCATGTTTTCCCTCATCAACTCTTGGTCGTAGCCTCCGTCGTTGTAGACTTCTGGATTTTGTAGTCGGGTGACCTGCATGTCGTCGTTTGTGACAGAGTAGACCATGTTGATTCTCCTCCTTGTAGTGGGTGACTCCATCGTAGTAGTGTCTTGTCCTTGTTGTAGCATCTGGGCCATCAACGCGAGCTGCTTTTGAATGCCTTGTCGTAGCATCTTCCACTGGTCGTAGAGGGACAGGAAGTGGTGACCGTTGCATAGGAGGCGAAGTTGCCATCGGACCTGAGGGAAGTGGTACTGCAGGCTGCGCTGTAGTCATTTGGACAGTCTGCTGCTCCTGTTTCACGCGATCAGGTAGGGGATCCATTCCTGTGGTCATCGTCGGTTCGAGTGTGAAATTCGGCTCGTAGCTTGTTCTAGCCTTCGGAGCGAATCGTGGCAATGGGCTACAACGAAAAGATTGATGACAGCGACAGCATGTACGATTCTACTCCCCTGTTTGTCCTTCTTCGATTGATGTTGGTACTCGCAATTGCTCGCGGTTGGAAGATGCGCTTTAGTGATGTGTCTACGGCATTTCTACATGCGCCCATCACCTCTTTGTCTACCTACATTTGGCCACCAAAGAAGTACTACCCAAACGGCACTACGTTGAGGAAACTGAAGAAGGCAATGTATGGACTACGATCTAGTCCCAAAGCATGGCAGGATCATCTCGCGAAGACCATGCAGGAACTGGGACTACGACGTCTCATTTCTGAGGTAAATGTCTACGTGAACGTTGTGTTTGACCTGTTCATGATGGTCTACGTGGATAACATCATGATCATTGGCAACTCTACGAAGGTGGGCTACCTCTTTGAGCAGATTTAGCAGAAGATCCTACTGAAGGACACTGGTGGACTACTTGAAGGTGAAACACAGAGCTTTCTTAGACGCTTGATCTCCAATTGTGGAAACTACTTGGAGTTGAAATTGTCCAATGGCTACATCGAGAGCGTTCTAAAGGAAGCGGACATGGCCAATTGCAGTCCGGCTACTACGCCAGGAACGTCTACGAACAAGCACACCTCTGAGGATTCAGAATCACTGTCTATCGAGAAGCATCGAGCTTACAAACGTATGGTTGCAAAGCTACAATGGTTGACCTACAGGAGTCCAAACATTGCTTACTCCACCAAGGAACTTGCTCGAGGTCTTCAACAACCTACCACTCACCACTGGAAGAAGGTGAAGCATCTACTTCGCTAGCTGCCTATAATCCAGCTCAGGGACAACAATGTTCAATCTTCATGGATGTCTACGTTGATTCTGATTGGGCAGGATGTCCGATGACAAGGAAGTCTACTTCGGGGTTTGTCATCTACCTCCTCAAAGCCCCAGTACAAGAACACAGGCTACAATCGCCATGTCAAGAGCAGTGAGCGAGCTCTACGGCATCTGGACTAGCGTGAATGAGAGTCTACTACGCAAGTTCTTGATCGAGTCAGATGTTGTTACCAAGGTTCAAATCAGAGTCTACACAGACTCAACCGCAGGCGCAGCAGAAGCAAGGCTGCAAGGCAGGGTGCAAGCAAGAAAGCAAAGCACATGGACATTCGCTTTCTCTACACTCAAGCACATGTTCGCGACGGTTGCATCAGCATGCATAAAGTGCACAGACTGCAAAACGCAGCCGACGGACTCACCAAGCACATCTCGCGCGAAACACTACACCGATTGCTACATGCAGTTGGATTGCACCCATAACATGCTACAGCAGCAACATGTATCACCAGCAACTACAACACAGTCGTTCTACTTTTTGGGCTACATGTCTGATGAGACCTACATGACATGTGTCATCTTCATGTACACGATCATGTACATTTGGTTACTGTTAGGCGAGCTTTCCTTTTAATTCCACAATCACTTCTTGCGTCGTTGGCATGTTTGAACCTACATGCTGATCTTGTGAATACCAGCTACTATCAGTCTGTCAGTCTGTCAGTGCGTCAGTCCGTCAGTCCACCATTTTGTCAGTCCATCAACCCGTCAGTCCATCAGTCAGTCTGTCAGTCCGTCAGTCACTACTCTGTCTATCTCCCTTCGTTTCTGTTTCAGATGCGCCCAACGTCTTTGGCCCCTCTTTCAGTCTTGGCTCCCGCGCCTGCATCCCAGCGAGACTGCTGCGCACCTCCTGCAGCTCTGAGTCCTTCACCTCCAATCTCCGGAATCATTTTCACTGTGAAACTCTTTGCACACTTTATCTCTTCATATCTGTTCATATCTGTTCATATCTGTTCATATCTGTTCATATCTTCATATCTGTTCATATCTGTTCATATCTGTTCATGTATCTGTTCATATCTGTTCATATCTGTTCATATCTGTTCATATCTGTTCATATCTGTTCATATCTGTTCATATCTGTTCATATCTGTTCAGAGCTGTTCATATCTGTTCATATCTGTTCATACCTGTTCATATCTGTTCATATCTTCATGTCTGTTCATATCTGTTCATACCTGTTCATATCTTCATATCTGTTCATATCTCTTCAGTCTGTTCAGGTCTGGTCATGTTGTTATGTGATGTTCATGTCTGTTATGTCTGTTCATGTCTGTTCATATCTGTTCATGTCTGTTCATATCTGTTCATATCTGTTCATATCTGTTCATGTCTGTTCATGTCTGTTCATGTCTGTTCATGTCTGTTCCTGTCTGTTCATGTCTGTTCGTGTCTGTTCATGTCTGTTCATGTCTGTTCATGTCTGTTCATGTCTGATCATGTCTGTTCATGTCTGTTCATGTCTGTTCATGTCTGTTCATGTCTGTTCATGTCTGTTCATGTCTGTTCATGTCTGTTCATGTCTGTTCATGTCTGTTCATGTCTGTTCATGTCTGTTCATGTCTGTTCATGTCTGTTCATCAGTTCATGTCTGTTCATGTCTGTTCATGTCTGTTCATGTCTGTTCATGTCTGTTCATGTCTGTTCATGTCTGTTCATGTCTGTTCATGTCTGTTCATGTCTGTTCATGTCTGTTCATGTCTGTTCATGTTCATATCTGTTCATGTCTGTTCATATCTGTTCATGTCTGTTCATATCTGTTCATATCTGTTCATATCTGTTCATGTCTGTTCATGTCTGTTCATGTCTGTTCATGTCTGTTCATATCTGTTCATATCTGTTCATATCTGCTCATATCTGTTCATATCTGTTCATATCTGTTCATATCTGTTCATATCTGTTCATATCTGTTCATATCTGTTCATATCTGTTCATATCTGTTCATATCTGTTCATATCTGTTCATATCTGTTCATATCTGTTCATGTTCCTTGTCCTTCTCATTCCTGGTCCTTGCCCTTCCCTGTTCTCAGTTTTCCCCTGCCTTGAGCTCGTGATCGCGCTGCCCCACCGTGTAGGCCACCTTGCTCAACCTCGTTGCCGGGACTGGAAGCGGCACAAATCCAAGCTCTGGGCCAACTGGAAACCCAAAGCGTCACGTAGCACTGGGCCCGCTGACTCGTTCTGAAGCGCTCTAGCCTGCGAATCCAAGCTTTGCTGGACATCCTGCAGGGCGAGAGGCGATCAAGAAAAAAATGGCAATTGCCCACTCCTCCATTGTAGAGACTTCTGAAAGTCGAGATTGAACCTGTCACAAGATACAAACATGTCACGTTTTTTGCAGCACGTGACATGCTAGGTGGCGCATAGCGCATGCCATCAGGCCTGTGCTCGCAGAGACTCGTGCTGCAGCAGCGAAGCACGCGATTCTGCCAGATAGGCCTGATATTTCCCGAGCCCAACAAGGGGCGCTCGCAATCTCAGACTCCAATTGCCTCGTGGGTGACGCTGGCTGCCTCAGCCTCGCCGTCACACTCCTGCCTGGCACGGAGCTTCGGGCATCGCAAAGCGAAAGCCGCTGCGCCTCCAAGAGCGAGCATGACCATGCGCAGCCAATAGCTCCTCACGCTATGCGCATAGCTATGCTATGCGCAGTAGCAGAATTCGCATAATTGGCAAAGCTCCAATAGCATTCCAATGCGAGCGATGTCCTCTCGGATGGCCGCTATTTCCAGCTGAGCAGCGTCCATCTCCTCCTGGTGGCCTTGCGTCTCCTAGCATCCGTACATTCGACCCTCCCCTCTGACCCCGTCTGACCCCGTCCTCCTTGCATTCCGCTTCGAAGGCAATTGGGTCCTAGCAATGCGCAAGATGGGCCTGGTGAGGCAGCATAAAAGCCTGGGAGTCTACCCAAAACCGTGTGGGGCACCCGGGCACCATGTGAAGAATCAAAGGCGCGGCCGCACCTTCTGTTTTGGACTGTGCCCTACGATTTTCTTTTCCCAGGTTTCCAGAGATGTCAATTGTTGCTCAAGCGAGCCAAAACGCCTTGTTCGCAGCTGCCCTCCCAAATCGACAGACTTGCCTCTTGCAAGGCATCGGCCAGCAATATGATGCAATAATATGCAATATGTGTCAACAACGAATTGCCCTCAACCCTGTCCCGCAGCAGCCGCAAGGAAGGCGGCTCCGTCTCTGCCTGCTCCTGCCGGAACGTGCAAGATGCAAAAGACATGCAAATTGCGAGATGCAAAATGCCTACATTGCCTACATTGCCTACATTGCCTACATGTAGGCACGCCTGCAGAGCCTTTTCCTCCTTCTCCTCAGCCAGCCGGAGCTTCCCTGAAGGCGCACGCCATCCGCTCGCTCTTGGAAGGAGTGAGGCGGGATCCGAACAGCTCCTCTCTGTGCAGCTCCTGGAGCCGCATTTCTCTCGCAAGTCCGGCCGATAGAACGGGAAACCGTTCAAGAGGGACGAGGGAAGGAGGAAAGAAGAGGAAAGAAGAGGAAAGGAGAAAAGCAAAGAGAAGCAAAGAGAGAAGCAAAGAGAAGCAAAGAGAAGCAAAAAGAAGCAGAAGAAAGGGAAGAAGCGGAAGGAAACGGTGGAAAGTCGGTCCCGCAGGCGTTGATGCTGCGCTTCCAGCGCCTCAAATCTGTCGCTCGGCGCTGGGCGTCGCTCGACGCGAGGCCTCGCTGTGGCTGGACCCGGCGCTCTGCAACTCCTCCTCCAACCTGGCGATCGCCAAAATGTGCCAAAGTTAGAAAGAAATGAACAGTCTGAACCTGTCTGAACCTGTCTGAACAGTGTTCAATGTGCCGTCTCCTCTCATGCGACAAGATTTCCTCATGCCATGTTTAGCTTTTAGGATTCAGGTTTCCAACCTTAACTCGCCCCGACCCAAAACACGTGGCGGCGGCACTCAGCCTGGCTCCGAATTTGGAAGAGACATGAAGAGCAAGACAAGCAACGACTAGCAAAAACTCCAAAGTGTATGACAAGTGTAAACCTCAGCCTCCCGGTGACGGAGGTTGATGGCTGTTACAAGGCGGTCCGTGTGCTGGCGCAGCTGCAGATCCTCGCGGATGTGAAAGGAGTTTGCCCTTTCCGCTCTCGCGGAAACCTTTCCGCTCTCCGAGCATTTTCTTTTTGCGCTGGTTCGTCCGGCCTTGGAGGCGGCCAGCGTCCGGTGCTTGTGCAGCTCCACCTCGCAAGCCGCATCCGAGAGTCTCCGTCTCTCCATCGAGATCGAGCCTTCGTCTCTTTCAGGCGGTGCCCGGGGTTCAGCTTCGACCTGCGTAAGTCGTGCGGAAGTGAAGGAGTCTGACTCCTTCAAGTTTTGAAGGAAGCTGAGGCTGCCACATAGCGGTCGCGGCTGGAACCAGGACCTTACCACAACATCCGTGGCGACAATTCCCGGACTGGCCATTTCCGTCTGAGGGCCGCACCTCCACTTGGACGTGGGCTCCACTCAACGCCTTGCACGATGTCTCGCTGTCGCTGTTCCGCCACTGGCTGAGGGCACGGCACTCTGTACATGGCATGAGCAGTGGACTCTAGGACTTCACATGCCGATTGCTTGTGCATTGCTGTCAGAGCAATACGGTTGTGGGCTGAATGTTCAGAGTTGTTTCGCCATGCACCTTGCACTGGCGGGATGCACAGCGTCAGCTGCATCGTCCGCGCGTTGGCTCACAAGGGCATGCCTTATGCGCGCATACGTTGAAACAATAGCTCCCTAATGCTCCCTACGTGTCGTGCTTCGTTCTACTGAGTCGCCTTCTGCATGTCTCGGGGCCAAAACGGCCAAAACGGCCAAAACGGCGACGCAAGACGCAAGACGGTTGGTGACTCGCGTCATGCACTCAACGGCCTTGAGATCCGCCGGCACATGTCTAAGGGAATGCCCTGGTAGTCATAGTGCTTCACCTTGCAAAACACGCGCTACACATCAACGTTACAAGTGGAATCTCTGCATGCTATCTTTCAGGGCCGGCACCAAGGCAAGAAGGTTTTCCCCCATGACCTGCCAGTTCAAATACGGGCCGGCAACAAGTTTCCACCTGCCAATGCCTCAAAGGTCATGCACTTGTGACGGCCGTTGGGACCAGTATGCCAGAAGTGATCCGTCATCTGCGCCAAAAGGCACCCCGCCCCGCCATGAAAAACACAAGTGCAGCAATGCAACAATGCTTGCAAACCACGTGAGCGTGTAACTTTAAGCATGAGTCAGCATGAGCCCTTTAACGTGCTTGCTTGCTCCCCCATTGGTGCTGTTGTCATGATTCACCTTTTGGAGAAGCCAGTTAAATATAGACTTACCCGCGTTGTGCATGGGAGACATCCTGGCTTTGGCGATAGATCACTATGCGCGTGATTCACTCAGCAGGTCGAAGGTAATATGCAAACTTGGAGCATCCTCTTGGTGCCGGATTCGGGAACCATGCAAGTTACAAGTTGAGATTCCAATGACAAAAAAAGGCACGCCGTGCACGCCGAGCACTGAGCACCTGGACCACAAAAGGCGAGCTCTTGCCGTTTAGATGCATCCTGTCGGGCAAGTACGACCCATAGGGAAACGCAGCGCGCCCGTGGCATGACGGAAGGTGATGCTTGCTTAGCCACTCAGCGCATTTTGGGCCTTTCAAGCAGCATCACCTCATCCTGGGCCTGGCAAACCAGCACCAGAAGCGCGGAAGCGCAGAAGCGCAGGATGTGGGTCGAATCAACTCGACTGACTCTCATACACTTCGCCCACCTGCTCGGCCACACTCTTCTTGGACTTGCAAACCTCCGATGGCAGTGCCAGGTGCGAAGTTGCAACCTTCTGGACCCCGCCTTCATGGCCACCAAGCCGGTGCCCGGGTCCTTCTCGTCCGCACAAAGCCACACCTCGAAGTCGAGGCATTCGACGTGAGACGTCGAGTGTCTGGGTCCGGCCGTGGAGAAGGCGCCCGCGCCCAGCTTGGACAGAACTCGATACCTGCGCGACATTGTTGGGTCTGTGGGGGTCTGTGGGGGTCTGTGGGGGTCGGGTCGCAGGTCGCCGCAGGTCGTGCAGCTTATCATTTCGTTAAGTTCCACACCGTGCGTTGTACAACTGATACGGCGTGACTGGGTGGTAGCCTTGATGCCAAGCTCAAGCAGCTCAAAGGGATTGCAGATCCTAACGCACCTCCTCGCTTGTAGTCCTTGGGGTCATCTTCATCGGAATGTCCATCTGAGGAGCCCTGGAAGTGGCCCCGTCACGTGCAAGGCCAGGCTTCCCGCTGCCTCGCTCCCGCTGTAACTCCGACTTCGGGAGTAGCTGTAGCTTCTGGATGAGCTCCGAGGGCGTGCTGGCAAGGGAGGGAGATCAAAGCCCTCTCAGCACTCAGTACCAACTCACTCGTCCCGGCCTGGCTTCTGCGGCTTCTTCTTGCACTTGGCCGCAGGTCGCCGATTCTGGGCGCGCCGCGACTCGTACACTGAGAGAAAAAGCACCCACTGGCAAAGGCCTTGCGTCGCTGCCGCGGCATCACCAGTGGGAAAATCCGGGAGCCAGCATGGATGCTGGGCCAAAACTGATGCCGAAACTACGCCGGGTCTAAGTAAGTCTGACGGTGAAGCTTGGTGGCTTGATCCTCTGCTGGGCTCGGCTCAACAAAATGCTTGGTGCGTAAGCTTACTGGAAGGTACGTGCATCTTTACTGAGAGTGTCCAGCTTGCATCTGATGGCAACCTGAGAACAAACATGATGCCCTTGAGCCTTCATGCCAGCTTCATAATCACGCAATGCTGTGCAGCTGTGCTGCTGTGCAGCTGCAAGAATCAAGTGATGTTCGCTCAACACTTGTGACGGCACAAGGGCCAAGTGGTGCGCAGCCGCTTTGGCCGCGAAGCCGGAGTTTGTGCCGCTTTAGCCGTTTGGCGCGTGAGACTCTGAAGATAGGCCAGGCAGCTGCAAGGCCAGGCCGATCGCACGTCAGGACCCAGCAAAAACGCTGGTGCACACCCACATGCGCCCCACGTTCTAGGTCCACAGTGCACTCCAGAGAGGATGCTTGGTCAATAATGAATGAACTTCTCAGATGTCATCTTGCAGCTTCTGAAGAAGGTACCACCAATGCGCGACAAAACACAATTCGCAACCAACAACAAATGTTGCTAGACTGCCTGGGTGGCAATCTGAAATGCGTCAGAAGGTTGGATATGAGAAAGCTCCGTCCCTGGTGAATCCAGACTGTTTTGCCATGTTGCGCGTCTGATATTGATGTTTAGGCAGGCTGAGTGAATGCACATACATACTTGAATGCTGCAAGGCCAAGCGGATGGAAGTGCGTATGTGGTGCTCATGGTGCCCTTTTTGTTGTTACGCAGTATGGAACGACTCGGTTTGAACAGGCTCTTAGCCATCCTACAGGTCTCATCAGCCATCTACAGCCGTACAAGGAAAGCCAACCAGCAGTCAGCCTCATTCCGGAGCCCTTGTAGCTGTCCTTCCGGTCCCTTCCCGTGCAAGTCCGCGGGCTGCGCTGAAATCAGCCGTTCCGAGGCGTCCTTTCTGTCCTGCGGTTAGCCCTGGTCCCTTACCATCCAATTTCGACCCCTCCCCGTTCCACAGCCAGCAACGTCGTTCTCAGTCGGCCAGAGGGCCATAGAGGCTAGGCTACAATTCCTGAAACGGGTGTCAGTATTCCTAGCAAAGAAACTGTTTAACTAGCTGGAGGGAAGAGGCAACTTGCAGCGCCAAGGGCAAACCTGCGCCAGTTGCACTGGACGGCTAGGCACCAGAATTGCAGGATGGTTGAGATATCTGAATGACAAGGGGGAGCAGCCAGGACGAAAAGAAGAGTAATGCGGCCGGAGCTGGAGGACAGCTAAAATGCAATCCTGCAGAGTCCAATGGGAACAGACATGCAGGACGGCTCCAATTGGCAGACTTCCTCAAAAACAATATGGATTGCAAGGGAGTTTCCGCAAATACAGGCCCGTTGCTTTCTGTCGATACATGGGCTTTGCTGGATATGGTGCTGACTGGCGCCTCAAAGCCAGTAGCCAGGTGAGGCGCATTTCCCGCGACCGTACTTAGCCAGTACTTTTGGCTCCTGCCCTTGCCCTTGCACAGCCAAAATTGTGAGTCGAAGTCGAAGAACTCAAATTGAAAGTGATGAAAGTGAATCAAAGATGAATCGGTTGACCAAACCTTCAGTTCGTCCAGGTCATAGACCGGACGAGCCAGTAGCTTTTCAGCTGGGTGCATTAACGATCCAGTCGCCCTTTGCGCACTGGCTCAGGCGGCTCAGGCGGCTCAGGCGGCTCAGGCGGCTCAGGCGGCTCAGGCCGTCAATCCGTCAATCAAGCACGCTGGCCGCCCCTGACATCAGGAATGAGTCCCGGGCATATGCTCTGCATGCTCTGCATGCTCTGCACGCTCAACTCTTGGGCTCCTGGCCCCAAGCGACCGTGATGTCTGGGTCAATCTCGGTATGAAGCCGTTTTGAAGGCCTAAGCGAAGGAATCAACGAATCTCGAGAACTCGGGACTTCGGGACTTCGGGACTTCTCGGGGCACCCCGACCCAAAGAACTCTTGCAGAAGCTGCCGTAGCTTTGGCATGCGGGACCTCGGCGGGATTGAAGGCATAAGTGCAGGCTACATTTTGCATGCTGAGTGCCTTGCGCACCTCCCACAAGCACCACATCATTGATGTAGTCGGCAGTCATCATCTGGTCATCCAACACCTGGATCTTTCACTCTTTGCCGTCTTTGCCCCATTTTGGGCCCATTTTGGGCCCATTTTGGGCCCATTTTCGGCCCTTTATTTGGACTCGGCCACGTCCGTCGGACCCAAAGGCCAAGCGAGGGAGCCAGGGGCGCCCGCGCGCCCGCGCGCCTTCTGGACTGGCGCCATGGCCCGGCCGAAGAGCTCCGAGGAGGCCTCCTCGAACTCCCCGCGGCTCACCACCTCCGACCGGCTTCGATGAATTGACTCTAGAGGAACAAAAAAGAAAAGAAAAAGGACAAATTGAAAGAGGGGAGATAGGCCAGGGCCAGGGCCAGGAGGCGGTCCCTACCATCGCTATGCCGGCCTCGTGGTGGGAATGACTCGCTGCTCCGCACGAGCTTCCCACTCAGGCTACCACAACGAGACTCCACACGCAGCTCATTGCTCAGCCTGTGAAGACGAACAATATGAGGCTTCTGAAGGATTCTGGTTCTTGCTCTCGCTCTCCTGATCTTCATGTCCTCTGCCAGAATGTGCAGCCCGGAGCTCTCACAGCTCTCCTTGTGCAAGTGCACGATAGCAGACAGGTGGCTGAAATGGCCCGGCCTTAGCAACGTCTGAGTCAGCGATCTCCGCAGCTCCGCGCTCCTCTCAGGAATGGCCCACTTCCGATCGCCGGCCGGCCACTGGCAGTCGCTGGTCGCTTCAGTCCAGCTTTGACTTCAGCAACAGTTGCATCCTGTCACGCATGGCGAAAAGCACGGCCAACTAAGTCAAATCGATGCCAGCAGCACTGGGCATCAAAGTCCGAACCACCCAAATGATCATCCCCAGCTACGCTGAGGACGCTGACCTGGCCCCAAATCTTGGCCAGAAAGCCAGGCAAAGTCAAGCCCCAAAGCAAGCAAAATATCATCCCAAGAGGTATCAAGTCAATATGCCACGGCGACAGATCTTCCATTCATGTAAAGCAGGGAGGTGTCTAGCGTGCCACCGCCAATATCGTACACAAGAACCTGGCAAACAATGTCCTTTCCAGCCGAGCGCATCACGTGCTGAGAACCCGACGTGTCGCACGCCATCTCCTGGCTTCGAGAAGGCGATCTTGCTGCACAACTTCAAAGACAGGCCCTCATCTGACTGAGAAACAAAAGCCGAGCAAGCAAAATACGTCAGCTAGAATCGTGATATTGGCCCATGGCGTTTCTGAGCTCCTTTCACCACATATTTTCTGAGAGTACATCACAAAGAGTCGACCTGAAGCTTTGTTCTGGAGTCAAGAAGGCAAGGGCTCCTCCAATTTCAGAGTGCCTTTGCATTACGTGTTCCAAACTGCCTGAAACCACTTTCGTACAAGAGCTGTGCCTCGCACAACTGAGAAGCAGAATAAAAGCCGTAGACCAAATTCTTCTTGACTGTCACTGCCAAACAGCCGAATCCATGGCCAGTCCAAACTTGACTCTCTGATGGTCTCTATCTAATCGGTATTGCAAGAAAGCATCAGGTTGCATATCACGCTCATCAGCCAGGCGTTAGATTCCTTGCACAGTCAATGCTGAACTTCATTATAAAAAGGAACGGCAAGCCCTGTTTGAGTGACTCACGCCAAGTTTCGCCGCTAGTAGACTAAATATTGTCCAGGAACCATGTCAGTTTCTTGCAGAAAGGCATTGTGAAAATTCGCATCGATTGGGCTTGCTGCAAGCCAAGGAAGCAAAACATATTTGCTTGCATGCGCTCCCTTTTTTGTCCTTCGATACCAACCAACATATTCCGGCCACTGAGCTGGCTGCGCAATGCCAATCATTCGGGGCAAATTCCGTGGTTGCTTGATCTTCTGCTTCTCTGTGCAGAAAACCATCAACACATCCGTCTCATCGCAGCTTTTGGCACGTTCCTTCTCAGTGGTCACAATGTCTGCTGTGGTGCTACCCTGCTTTGCTTGCCCAGAACTCTGATGGGCGAGTGCCACTTGCATCTTGGAGAAGCCCCGCAAAGTCAGCTGCAAATGCACCTTTGACATTTCGCGCTATGTACAGGTAAGGGGCACGCTGCAAAATCTCAGCTCCTGCTCTTGTACCCGCTTGTTCCGCAATGTGTTTGATCGAGGACATGGACAACGCAGGCCAACATGCCTTGTGTTTGTTGCAGCCCGGCCTGTGGCAAGTGACAACTTCAAACTGTTTGTTCTTGATCAAAGCCTCTCCTCAAGCTGTTTTTGCAGTGCGGTTGGTCAATAAGAGCAAGGTGGATCCAAACATAGAGCAGAAGTCGGCCCCGCTTTCCGGGATGCGATCATGGCATCGCCGACAACTCTGGGGGGGCGACCCGAAGAATCCAATTCGAGGCCCGAGTTTTTATGACCCAGGCCCTTAAGGTCGACACCGGTGTCGCAAAATAAGCTGCACAGGATTGATCGCCGCATGCAAAATGTCTTGACCGTCTGCTCACCAGATCGGGCAGACTGCGAACTTTCAGCACGCGCTGAGTGCGTGCGACACGCGCGGGACCGCTGCACGAATTCAGCGGCTTCATGATGACGAAGCAGCACAGCTTCAAGAGTGTCGGTTTACGTGTCCAAACCACTAGGGGAAACCGAGAATGTGTGTTCGTCATCATGGGATCTATGCCGGTTTGCAAACTGAATAATGAATGCACACAGCTCGCATGGTCTGATAGAAGTTGTGGCTTTGCTTGCCATGTCTTCCGAGCCAGGCAGGTTGCCCAGCACCGACCGATTCTTCGCCCTTCTCCACCGCCTGAATGACGTCATCAACCATGGCTTCTCCAAAAAAGCAGTCGATGCAGGAAGTTGACTCAATGTCCTTCTCTGAGGCAAGCCAGCCCATCCGCTTTGTCTAAGGTCTGCATCGAGGAATTGCCAATCTGCGATGCCGAAATCGTTGCGTCGTACAGCATCGGCGACGGCGATGTTGTCAGTTCCGAAGTGAGTAACGGTAACATGTTCCGCTTTATCTTCTTGGTCGCTGCCCCGGGGCACTATGTGGCAAGCAAGCGAGATGAATCACGATGCGAGGTCTGATTCCTCCCCCGGAATCTTCTCGGCCGATAGCTCTTTCGATGAGGGATGCATGGGATGCCGCATGGTGCTGTGGAGCTGCAATGTGCTCTCGGCATTTCAGGTGCACGGCCTTCCAACACCTCGAAGCCTTGAAGTCCCCGCGGCTGAGCCAGTGGCAGTCTGGGTCTCGCAAAGGAGCAAAGCTCCAACCAGCGCGGGCTTGCGCTGAGGTTCGGTCCGGGAACTCGAGCAAGGTCCGCGCACAGGGACTCCGTGCTCGGCTGTATGAGCACCAGTGTCCCAAGGAGGCTGTGCACTTCGGTCTCCTGGAACTCGCTGCCATGGCCGTTGCCAGACTTCACTGGCACAAGCGCACAAGCGCACAAGCGCACAAGCAACTGAAAATACTGCGGGAATCCATCGCACTCCTTTGGCCCTTCCCAGCACAGGTCAAACACAGGCCATTGCTCAGAGCTGCGTCATCACGCCTTCGTGCAGATTGTAGGCCACAGCGGCAGCCGTGGGCTCCTCGCAAAAATGAAAGAAAACGACAAATTTCAAATACTCTCATGTAAGGTGTGGCACCTCTAGGATTCGCATAACCTTCATGCCGGCTTGCTCAAACGCCTCCTGCGTGGCCTGACATGGCGGGGGGATCACTTTGGTCGCAGTTTTTGGATCACTTTGGTCGCAGCTGAAATCCACTCACTTTGGTCGTAGTTTGAGCATTTGCGGATCACTTCTGTCGCAATTTTTGGATCACTTCAGGCGCAGTGGAAGATAGCTTTTTGAGCACTAACAACAGGACACACGCAAAGGGTGTTGCCTCTCAAACACCTAACAACAAGACATGCCACGTGGGGCGGGGTCGACAAGGATGTTGCCTCTCAAACACCTAACAACAAGACATGCCGGGTGGGGTGGGGTCGACAAGGATGTTGCCTCTCAAACACCTGACAGCAAGACATGCCGGGCGGGGTGGGGTCGACAAGGATGTTGCCTCTCAAACACCTAACAACAAGACATGCCGGGCGGGGTGGGGTCGACAAGGATGTTGCCTCTCAAACACCTAACAACAAGACATGCCGGGCGGGGTGGGGTCGACAAGGATGTTGCCTCTCAAACACCTAACAACAAGACATGCCGGGCGGGGTGGGGTCGACAAGGATGTTGCCTCTCAAACACCTAACAACAAGACATGCCGGGTGGGGTGGGGTCGACAAGGATGTTGCCTCTCAAACACCATAGTCAACGGCGAAGAAACTAGGACCGAAGCGAGTAAGGAAACTAGGACCGAAGCGAGATGAAAACTAGGACCGAAGCGAGCCAGCAACTAGGACCGAAGCGAACCCGCGACCGCCTGACATTCCCAAAATGTTGGTACTCTCTGCACATGGTGCATCTGCCAAGTTACGCAAATAGCAATCCAGCCTTCGTTTCCCGCCAGCCAAACTTTGCGGGAACCTGAGCATGTTCAATCAGGCAATCTATCCAAGGCGCTGAATGAGGCATCGACGCAGATCACTGCGCGAGAAATCTCGAAGCCTGAGCATAAATCTCGAGGCTTCTCGAAGCAAAGTAATGTCGCGTCACACTGCATATTGCATTCTGCATCTTTGGCATCTTTGGCATCTTTGGCATCTTAGGCATACTGTGCATAGGCTCCAAGAGTGTCTTGATGCCTCTGGATGCCTCTTGATGCCTCTTGGCCCCACACCGAGGTGCTGCGCAACCGAGCGCCGCATGTGCGCGACCTGAGCTGAGCTGATTGCTCTAGAGCCGCCTGCGAGCCGAGCCGAGGCACCACCTCCCTGCCGACGTCGATGGGCGAAATCCACCTGACGCATAGCTTGCAAAGCATGCAAAGGATACAAAGCCCATGCTGGCCGAAGCGACCTCTCTTTCTGGCCATCCAGCACAATGCCGAAGCCCGCCTAAGGCTTTGAGCGCTGGCACATGCGGGCACTGGTGCTCAAAGAGAGAATTGCGGGCGAGCAGCGGCCGCGCTCAGGTTGCTGGCGCTGGGCTCCGAAGAGCTGGAGCTGAAGTTTCCCAGGACCTCCGAAATTCGGAACTTGGAGTGCCGAGAGGCATCTGGAAACCACTTGGAAACCACTTGGAAACCGCTTGAAGCATTACCTCTCACTCACTCGGCTCACCCGGTAGGCGTGGGCAGCACGCTCCGCAACCACCTGAAACGTGCGCTCAAAAGGAACCAACGGAACCGTGATGCAAAGCTCCACACCTCACCCAACTCTCGGCCCATGAAGCGCTTAGAGTTGAAGATGGTGCGCTCCGGATGCCGCCCTCACGCAAAGGAGCGGCATGTCGCTTCAAGTTCGGCCAGCCCCCAATGCCTCGCTGCGCCACGGCTACATCTCCAACCAGAACGTTGCCATTCGACACATATGTCACTACTGACCTTAGACAATTCAGATATGTGAGCCACGTTCAAAATACTCCCAGAAAGGCTGAGAGCACGACGGCAACAGCTGCTTTCCAGTCAAATAGTCTGGAATAATGGAGATCGTCTGGCGCGGTCGTCGCCGTGTTAAATATGAGAAAGCAAAGCACAGTAGATCACAGTAGATCACAGTAGATCACAATAGCATCGACTGCATCCAGCACTGGACCCATCCATCCTCCCCCAATATGGAGCCGGCATCGCGCCATCGGTCGCTTTCAGAGCGACCACCGAGAAAGTGGTGCCCAAGTCGATTCCAACCACCTGCAAAGCCAGTTGAGAGTGCTGCAAATGGGCCAGAGTCCATATTATGTTTCTCGTGCCTGGGGCCTGCCACGGAAGCCTAGGGCTGCCAAGATGGCCGAAACCTCATGCTCCGCACTGGCAGTCAGCCGGCTGAAATGGCGAAACGGGGGCCGCGGCAAGCACCACCAAGCCGCACAGCACCAGCAAGTACTGACGATCATGCGTGCATTTGGAATGGCTGAGGTTGAAGAATACACGACAGACTTGCACTGCCGAGCCTGCATTGGCTGGCACGCGGAAAAAGGGGGAATCTGGAAAACCCAACAGTCAAAAGTCTGAGGACTATTCCGTAATTAATCAGCAGGTTTCGGAGCTCCCTGAGACTGCTCCAGAAAACCGCTTGCGACTGAGATTGCGTTACCTTGGTCAAATCCATGAGCCCTTGAGCCTAACAGCTTCGTTCTCACACACGACGGTGCAATCGGACCAAAGTGTGCCCACTGGCAACTTGTTCCGCCGATCTGCTTTGATTTCTGCTACGTCGCATCTCGCTGCCCAAACAGCGTGGTGAGACCATCTGGGCCATGCGGGCAGATCTGTGCTTGATTCAACACATTCACTCGGGCGCAAGAGTGGCATGGTAGTGCTCGCGACAGTTGCCATTTGATGGCAGAACAATGCAATCTGCACAATCCGCACACATTCACGTGCATTCCTTTGGAATGCATCGCGTCTAGGCCTAAACCTACCCCAAGGATCACGCGCTCCTTTTCAGCTTCACCCTGAACTTTGAGCCTCAAGACTGGGCTTGCACTAGCAAGTGCATACTGCAACTGCCAAAAGACTCAAAGTCAACTTCTCCGGTTTTCGAACTCACTGACGTGCCGCTTGGCCGCACTCGACACAATGTGCTCCACGTCGTGGGAGATCTTCTCCAAGGTGCTTGTGAAGCCGGATCGCTGCCTTGGCGCTCAGGGCGACATGGGAAGTTGGGGCCCACCCCTAGCTGCTCAGCCTTTGCGGGGAATGGGTAGCCCATGTCCTCCCCAGTAGACTACCAGTAAGTTTGTGAGTTGCTCGTATCAACAAGCATGAGGCGCCAGAAGTCGGGCTTCTTCTTGCATCCACATTTCTTCTTTGGGCACTTTCCACCTCGGTGCAAGAACATCTGGGACCTGGGATCCCTGGGCTTGCAGCTGTGCCACTGATGCAAGACCTCACTTGCAAATGCGGACATGCAGAATCTAAAAGCCAAAGCACTAGCGCACCGCTCGGAGCAATGCATGGTGCCAAGGAGCCACCCATACGAGCTCACGCTGCAACCATTCACGCAGCTCTCTGTGAACGAGATGAAGCCACCTCAGTGATGAACTCCCAAACACGGGACGAGACAACACCTCAGGCAGGGCACAGCCATGGCACACCCAGCCGTGACGTCCGCCACAGGCGGAGCAGTTCGCATTCGAGCCGGGGTTGAGCTTCCCGCAGTGGACCTGACCAACAAACCCTCACCGCGAACGCGCGCCATTCGTCACGTTCACTCTTTGCGGCTGAAACATGACGTGATACATGACGCGATCACAGTCTTTTCGCCCGGGCAGGCCTCCAGCTTTTTCCTCGAGCGGTGCACACGGCTTGCAGTTGCGCCATGTGCCCACAGAATTGCAGCAAAGCAGCGCTAGGCAAGCTTCTCCAAGCCCAACGTTGAGCGCTGACATGAAACCATCTAGCTTCTTGAGCTCTTTCGCTTCATCTGCCCGTTTTCCTGGGTGACTTGAGGGTGTATACAAACCTTGGGCTCTTCGCGTTTGTTTCAAGCTTTACGAAAGCAAGGATTTGTCTAGCTGGCGTTGGTTTCCAAGATAACCAGCCACTTGCAAGGAAGGCCCGAAGATTGGAGAAGGGCCCCGCTTCAAGGCAACTCTGTCCAAGGATCTGCTTCTCAGGCCGCTATGCGCCGCTCACACGAAGGTTCGGGCGAATGTAAGACACACGTTCGAGATGGCTTTGATAAGAGCGAAGGCTTTGAATCTCCGAAGTGGCCAATCGGAGCAACTGAGCAAACGTGAAGGTCAGACCGCAATCTGAACTCTATACGGGCGGCGATGCAGCGTTGCAGCTATCTTTGCATCCTGTTCTTCCTCCACAGTAAAGCTTCAGCCACTCAACGTTGGGCGACAAAAGCATGAAGCAATCCCGCAGAAGTGGAACAAGAACAAAGCGTGAAGAGCCACACATCTCCTTAGCTTTTTTCTTCATCTTCTTCTTCTTGAGGTTCTCGCCAGAGAGCCAGGAAACAAATTCCTGCAAATCCTTGGTGAAGCGGCTGGAACCAGAGTTGTCAATGCCGCACTGCATTACGCATGTACTGCATCGTATTGCAGGGTGGCTTCTATGACACCGTCGCCATTGACATCTATCTCCGCCATCATCTTGTTCAGCGTCACCTGTGAAGCAAAGCATTAGCTTTTAACATTCTAACTTAAGTGGGGCTGTTGTAGTCTGTGCGTTTGCACTCCATGAAGCTTGGCCACGAGCCGGGCCTCGGTGAACTTTGGGTTCACTTGCTGCAGAACTTCCTTCAACTCCTCGGGGGAAACGCTGCCATCGCCGTTCTTGTCCTCGGCTCCCGCGGCTCCCGCGGCTCCCGCGAGAACTCCCGAAATCCCGAAACCCCGACATCCCCCGAGATCTCGGAGCCCGCATCGTGATCGCATCGTGCACCGAGGCTCCCAGGCCAGGAAGGTCTCGACCTCAGCAGTCGCCTCCCGAGCCTCCCGAGCCTCCCGAGCCTCCCCCAGGCCCCCAGGCCCCCGGGCCAGCTGACTGAGGCCCTTGTCATCACAGTCCGCCACCTGAATTCCGGGAGAACTGGAGGCTCAGAATTATTGCTCAAACCAGTCAGCGCAGCCAAGAGACTGTGACGTTGGATGCCTCCCAGTCACAAAAGACTGTGTTTCGCTGTTTCGCCCCCTTGTGCAACAAGACAGCTCACGAGCCTGCAAATGCAGTGTAAGCGGGAACTGCTTGGAGTCAAGCGAGGCTGATTTATCTTTCAAGATGTCCTTGATCGCTATGCGATCGCCAGCTGTATTCGTAGTATGATATTTTAGGCCTGGCGCAGTCAAGCTCCGCTGTGCACAAAAAGGCCAACGCACTGTGCCTTCCTCCTCCTCTTTAAAGCCGCGGCGCTTCAGAATCTTTGAGACCTCTGCCTTCCAGTCCTCGCTCCAACTCACCTCCTCCTCCTCAAGCTCGCTTGACATGGGCTGCGCGCATTCATGACACCGGCCTTCTTCTGCACACCCTTCTGAAATGTGGCCTTCCTGCAAAGGGATGGAAAAACAAAGGAGCTAAGTGCGTGGCGCTAGCAACTTCTGCCACTGAGAAGCACTTGATCCACAGTGGCCAAGGTATCTGAGACCAACCAGACGATGTCTTCGTGGTTGACCTCTCCTCAGTCGAAAAGCCCCCGCCAGCTGACAGCTGACGCCATCTCGGACGAGTAGCCATCTTTGTCTTGGTCACACTGGTTGTAGAGCTCCTCTGCCACTGCTTTGGAGAAGCCGGCCTCCATCCTGAGCAAGCCCCGGGCCGTGAGCCGACGCTTCCGTGCGTCTTGAAAGTGGCAGTGACCTGCTTGCAGGAAGCGCCTGCCCCTATAACCGCCATAACCCAAGTTCCTAAAGTGTCCTAAAGACTCCTTCTCTGCCAAAGCCGAGCATCTTCCTTCTCACGAAATCCTCCTGGCGCAGATCGGCAAGGCTTACGAGCTGAACAAGCCGAAGTCGGCCAAGCCACGCGGCTGAAGCGGAGGCCCTGCTCTCTTTCCGCCTGCCTCTGGGCCTGCAAGGCGACTGCAAGGCGACTGCAAGGCGAGAACTCGAGGCGAGGGCGCGATCACATGCTTCATTCCCTTCATGTCGCAACAGTTTCATCATGTTTCATCCAGGATGCTCAATCGAGAAAGAAAGTGTCCATCATGTCTATCTTCTGGAGCCCCACATTTCTATAATTATCTTCCATGTTCTTGACAAGATACTTCTACTGAATAAATCCCTATCTGGTCCGGCTTCATTCAAGCCTTCTTGCTGCCGCCTCACCCATCCATTATCATCCTATCTGTGACTCGAGGAACTACCATGAGAACTGGAGATATAGGGAAACAGAGGAAAATAATAGATTTCAAAAGCAATTATTATCTTATTGTTTCTCCCAAGGCACTGTTAAGTCGAGCCCGGCGCGAGCCCCTCGACTGAGTCTCCATCACTCCCATCACTCCCATCACTCCCATCACTCCCATTCATCAGATTCATCTCTTGACCTCGCCTCCTCCGCCGCCTTGGCCTCTTCAGCCGCCTTCCTCGGGCAAAAGATCTCCAAAGACACGGACTTGACTCCATGCGTGGCTCTCCTCGCTTGGAAGACGGCTAAACGCTCCTCGCAAGCAAGCTCAGGTGCTCAGGTGCTCGGGCGCTCAAGCGTCGCATTACACGTCTCCTCACTTGCCAAGACGTTCTTCTGGTGCTCCGCCACGGCCATTTCCAGAAGTTGGGGCCGGTACTCCTCTGTAGACCTTCTGTGCATGGCGCCATGGCGGGATGCTGGGATGGCGGGATGGTGGCATGGCGCGTCACTCTTCGCCGAACAGCTTGCCCGCCTCCCGTCATGGCCGTTGACCCAGCTCCAGAACTCAATGATCGAGAGCTCGCCGTCCTGGCCACAGTGCATTCCCTTTGCTCTTCTTGCCCTTGTCTCCCACTTCAGTCCTTATTCTTGTCGAACTGGCAAATCAGAGTGTCAACTTGCTTGTCATCCCAAACACTGAGGATGGTCAAGACCTTGTCGCAAGGGCATGGAATGTGCAAAAGTGCTTCTCCATTGCATGCTGTGCCACTCGCTTCAGCTCCTCTGCATCAATCTTCCCGCTCTTGTCAGCATCTAGGAGCTCGAATATCAGCTTCACCTGACTTAGTGAATGCCTTCTTAAATCCAACTTTCAGCGGAAGTCTTTCTCTAGGGCCGCCTCCTCTCCCTCGGTTTGGGGTTCTTTGGAAGCTGACGCTTCGGTCATTGACCTCACAGACTTCAGAAGCTTCGCGGTGCTTCGCTGTGCTTCGCTACATGCGACTTAACGACGTAATACAAGTATATACAATTCGCGCGATCCGGAGGCACCAGCGCTCAACGCCATGGGGAAGCACCCCTCTAAACCCGGGAGCCTGAGCCATTCGGATCAAAGCGCTCGGTGCCATTCGGTGCCCATGTCGGCTCTCGCAGCGCATCTTTCGCGCATCTTTCTTCGCGTACCGCTTCGGAGATGTCGTAAAGTGGGAACCGAAAAAGGGGATTCGCGGATGGATCAGCCCAACCTAGATTCAGTGCCAGCGCTCGGCCAGCTCAGATCACCGGCTTCACAGAGTCCTGAGAACGGCGTCTCAGAAGGGAAGCCTGTCCTCTGCTCTGGGGCTCCGACTGACTTGCAATGCACGTGGCAAATGCCAATTGCACCGAATTCTGTGGCCAAAATGCGAAGGTACCACACAAATGTTGTGGCAAAATGCAGAATGCGAAGATACGACGTTCGGGCCAAGCGTGCAACATGCAAGGTCATTACGTGGGCAGCTCTCAGAGCTCTCCCCCTGCGTGGCACAACACATGGCTCTGCCACAGGAGTGCTCACGCAACGCCGGAAATGTGGAATTCGTGAATTACGAACTGGACTCCGGACTCAACAGGATCTGGAAGCATGCACCAAGCTTTGCTACGGTCCAGAGCAATGTGAACAGCACATCATGTTGGGCATGGTGATTTTGGGCATCTCGTGTGGAGGGGCTCAAGACTCACAAGTTTGCCCTGTAGCTAACTAAGCTGGCACGAAAAAACGTCAGCTGACGTTCATGCTGCACAGCACGCAAAGCAACTGACCCTGCTTCGTCAGGGCTCTGCGGCATGGACCGGACCGGCTGGCGCCATTCGACTGAACAGAAAGATGGCGGACTCGGACGGCCATCGAATCTTAACAAAAAGTCCTTGAGACACTGGAATGCCCAGGTCTCGCGCCTTGCACGAGAGTTCGTGAGGCAATGCTCGCACTCCCGCCGGCGCCTATCTATTGAATCTATTGAAATTGAGCATCTGTGCCGTTCCATCGCATGTCCGGACGCATCAGGATGCAGGCCAACTGACGCGGTCTTCAAACGGATGGATGGAGATTTAAACCTGGGCAACACCGGACAAGCGGCCCCAACTCATACGGGTTGAGAGCGCCTCAATCTCAAAACCATGCGGTGCCATGCGGCGAAGCAGACATGGTTGAGCAAAGTGCGCCTCAGCTTGGCACTTGCAACTCGCCGTTTTGCGTATTTGCAGGTGCTCGTGTTATTCGTGTTATTCGTGTTATTCGCGCTATTCTGGGCCATGCTGGGCCATGCTGGGCCATGCTGGGTGGCGCGCATGCTGGATCGCGCAGCCATTTCGTTGAGCTGCCAGGCACCTGGGCTTCGACTGTTGGACATCAGCGACTGACGGACATGAACTCGCAATGTGCTCGCAATGCATTTGTCTCAAACAGAAAGCATGGCATTTGTCTCGACATGAAAGCCTCTGGAGCAAACTTCAGGGCCGCATCTCTCTCAACCGGGGCTCGGAGGGGAAATGTTGAAAGATGGAAAGGAGATGGAAAGGAGACTGATAAGACTGATAAGGTGCTGTTTCACGGCCTAGAGTTTAGAGGCATGTTGGCACTCCAATCCTCATGGGCGCTCGAAGGCACGGGCATTCAGCAACAAGCTCCAATCTCCTCGCAGCTCTGCTCCTGAAGTCGCCATGTCTCAACTTGCGACCTTCCTCTGACTCTCCTGCGTATCGCAGCGCCGAGGGGAAGCGCTTTACAACTGGCCTTGGAACTCGAACGCGGAGAACAGCAAATGGATGCCACAAGGCCCAAACTCCAGGACTTCCTTGTTGTCTAAGACCTGCAATTGCCCAGTTGCCCAGAGTCCGATGCTTTGCCAATTGCTTTGCTCACACCTCTGAAGCGGCAAAAGCCAGAGCGGATGCATCCTTGTGCGCGGCCACCGAGACAACCTCGGGGTCTGCTCTCAAGTCCTCGCAAGATCGCCAGGGTAAACGTTGTATTGAGATCCCTATGCCGCAAGTGTCTCCTTGGATGCGAAGCGCAAAGCTCGGGCTTGGTTGGAGACAGCGGCCAGCACCTCAAGCTCTCAAGATCCACATCTACTCTCTCCGGTGCTGAGGTCACCACAACTTCCCTGTCACGCTGCAACTCCTGCGGAACACATCCCTTGACGTCCCTCTGTCCTTCCCTCTCGCTTCCCTCTCGCTTCCCTCTCGCTTCCCTCTCGCTTCCCTCTCGCTTCCCTCTCGCTTCCCTCTCGCCTCGGAGGCGTGCTCCAGGGCAGCGCCGTGCCGGATCACCGCCGCCAGGACCAGTTCCTGATCAGTGACTCAGTCGGGGTATGACTCAGTGTCTCCGTGACTCAATCGGATGTCCTTGTCTGCTCGAAGCGCAACTGCCGCGTAAGCCAAGGCAGCACCTGTCTGCCGAACCTCGCTCCAGGCCAGTCTTGAGGGTAGAGGCCTTTGAGGCCGCTGCTGCAGTCAGCACCACATCGCGGTTCGCTTGCCTTGCCGTCTGGACACGGCATCTGCCAGCCGTAGGGCATCACCGGGGCTCCAGCATATCCTCAGAGGCGAACTTTAGCGAGAAGCCATGCTTGGATACGACCTCAGTCACTCTCCAGCACGCGCCAATAGCCGCGACCAAGCCACAGACTGCTAGTACGATCTCTCGGTCGTCACAAACGTGCTCGGGGGCACACCGGAAGACATCCTCATGCTTTGAAGGCAGAATAGCAACGCGAAGCTACCAAGCCTGCGGGAACTCGGAGTTAGAAATGCGCTCAAGCCTGGCTCAAAGGAGAGATGAAGCAATGCAGTGGGCCAAACTTGACTTGCTAAAGGATAACAACTGCACCGCACAGCCCCGCCACTCGGCGAATTCCGGATTTCGCACGAGCAAGGTCAGCTGCATCTCAGGCCCGTCACTCAATACACCTCATGTGATTTCAGCTCACAAAGATACAAAAATCAACACTCGGCATGGGCCAACTCTCCGGCCCACTGGGCCGGCCGCCCAAAGAATCGGTCTCCTCAGCTTCAAACTGGAAATCTCCAGACTGAAGCCGGGGCTGTGACCGGCTGTGACTTGCGCGCCTTTTACCCCGCTCTTGAAATCTCCACAGTTCCATTTGGCGTCTGGCATTCCAAGCATTGCTAGACTCTAGATTCTAGACCGCTCACGAGGGACACAAAATTGCTGCCCAGGCTCAACGCGGCCGATGGAAGCAATGGCCCGCAACAATCCGGACACAGTTGGTATGTTCATCATGTTTGATCTGTGAGACTCTGTTTCTGTTTTCTGCTCGATTTTGCTCGACTTGTTCTCAGGTTCTCTCTTGTTTCGACGGTCAATGAATTACGGCCTTCGCTGAACTCCCGGCCCCGGCCTCAAGCCGGTGCTCTCAGACTTGTAAAGTTTGCCTTGTGGATCCCTCAGCGGTGTAGGGCGCCGGGAAGGGGAAGTTGGGCATGGCCGGCATGCCTGGCATGCCTGGCATGGGCATGGCTGGCATGGCTGGCATGGCTGGCATGGCCTGCATGAGGGCATCCCAGCCCTCTTTCTCCTCTGTCGGCCAGGACAAGGCCCAGGGCGCAGAGCTCGCGTAGCTGCTGGGCCAAGCCTCGATGTCGTTCTCAATCATGCCCTCCGAGTCCCCGTACACGAAAACCTCGATGTAGCGCCCCCCCACGTATTGGTGGTTCAAGGCCTTCTGCGCCGTCTCCGCATCCTTGCGGCTGCGCATCTGCACCACGGCTTGCCCCGAAGGTCGGCCGTTGGCCTTGGGCAACAGCTGGGCTGAGTGCGGGCCATCGTAGATGGTGTCAGCTACGTTGTGCTGTGCGAAGAAGGTCAAAACGTCTTGGACCGTGACGCTGAAGGGCAAACCTCTGAGCCTGAGGGCAGCAACCCCCGTCTTGTC
This sequence comes from Effrenium voratum, assembly GCA_963377175.1. Classification (NCBI taxonomy): domain Eukaryota; class Dinophyceae; order Suessiales; family Symbiodiniaceae; genus Effrenium; species Effrenium voratum. The sequence goes on along the minus strand of CAUJNA010000178.1, from coordinate 170,369 downwards.
ACTCTCCTCCTCGTCCTCTCGGTTGGCAAAGGGATGGCTTTGGGGATGCAAATGCGCGTGACTGCGGGACACAGGTGCATCCGTCGGCTTCGGCTTCTTGAGCGGCCGGCTTGGGCCCTCCCAAGTTGGCCATGTAGGGAACTGGGGGAAGCCGTAGCTCGACATGCTCGACCAGCTCGCCATGAAATCCATGTGCATGGGAGGAGCTTGAGGTGACGCCCACACGCTGGGAGTGGAGATGAACTGGGATGGTGGAGACTTGGCGCCAGGTGACATAAGCCGAGCGTCTGGGGTAGAGGGCACATTTTCTGGGATGGTCATGGTCCAGGTCATGTCCTCGGCGCTCAGCCAGCATACTGCCTCCATTCCTTTGGGCCCTTCGACCCGAAACTCATGGGGGAAGCATGCGAGGAAATGCTTCAAGCCCAGATTCGCTCTGCGAAGGTAGGCCCTCGCCTCCTCTGAGAGCGCAATGCCCAGCATGCTGAGCAGAATTTGCTGTTGGCCACGCACACTCATGTGCCCTCTGCACTCCTTCAGAACCCGTTGCCGTTCAGCTTGTTCTGTTGCAGCATCCAGAGGCGCACTGATCTGTTGCTCTCTTGCACTCTCTTCTTTTTTCCGATTTTTCCCGTGGCGGTCGTAGGCCAGCACCTCAATGTAGCGTTCTCCCATCTGCTTCTTGTGCAAGGAATCCCTGCACTTGTGGGCTGCCTGTGGAGACACGAAGAAAACACGTGCGAAGCCAGATGGTCGTCCATCACGATTTGAGAGCAGGCAAATGTTGGGATTCTTCTCAGAACTGAGGTTCTGAGCATGCTCTCCAAGGAAGCGCTGGACATCCTCAATGGTTGCTCGGAAAGGAAGGCCACGCAGCTGCACGGAGGATGGGTTGGAACTGTCCTCATCACCCACCACGTTGTTTTTCTCGGGTTTCTCATCTGCGGACCCTGTCGGCACTGGACCTCGGGCAGAACCAAATGACATGCTGCAACATATGAGCAACGGACTGCACACGGACATGGAACTCCAGAGACGTTCAGAGCTATGCGTTTGCTAATGCGTTTGCTGCGTTGCTTTGCGTTTGCTCCCGGCCTGGCAAAGCCGGACCGGTGCTGACAGCGGCTTGGCCGGGGCCGGCCGTAGGCCCGGGGCTGGGGGCGGCGACACCGGCAAGGCCAGGGCCGCCGGGGCCGGGGCCGGGGCCGGGGCCGGGGCCGAGTTTGCCCACGGTGAGCATCACCGTCTCCTGGCCCTTGGGCCCTGAGACCTCCAGCACGCCAGGGAAGCCCTGCAGCCAGCGGCACACGCTGTCGTCTGCGCGGTTCCGCAGCTGCCCGGGCATCTTCTCCAAGATCTCCACAAGCGGCATGGACTGGCTGGGGCACTGCCCCAAGATCCCCAGCAACCGCGCCAAGATCTCACCCTCGTTCAGGGCATCATCCTTTGTCGAGTCTTTCTCACTCGCGAGATCCTCCTCCTCGCGGCTCTGCTCGCCCATTGCTTGCCCCTGCAATGGTTTCCCTAGCTAGCGCACCCACCTGCGTTGGCTCATGTGCTTGGAGCTCACAAATGCCTGGGTGTGATTCTTGGCTATGAACGTGTGAACTGGCGGGATCTGCGCTAGGAAAAAAACAAGTAGCCGCGCAGTTGAACAGCTAGCTGCCGGCAATTCAGACATATGCCAGGGACCTCCGAGCGCCAAGCAAAAGCACAAAAGCACATGGAAGCCGACAACTGCCCCCCACGCGCTGCCTTGTGCCTTGCCTTGCACACCGGGCTCCCCATGGCTGGCCTTTAGCTCTTGGGTGCCCATGATGAGTCTCTGGTCGCGTCGGGGCCTAAGGGCAAGCACGAAGGCACGAAGCAAGACAAGGGAAGACAAGGGAAGACAAGGGAAGAAGGCAGGAAGAAGACATAGGAAGACGGTACGCAAAAAAGGAATTGAACCAGTTTGCGGCCCCGAGGGCCACGCACTCCCGACATCTCCTGTGCTGAAAAGAAGTGAGCAAGCGGCAATGAAACTTTCCCAGCCATGAAGAATACAAAAGACGGACCTTGCCTCCAACACCTTCTTAGCATCTGCCCCGCACCAGCCTTAGTCTGACAAGGCCATTCGCATAGAGCTGCAAGAGGGGCTCGACCCTGCTGGCCATCCACCACCCAGCAGTTTCCGCCGAGGCCATGGATGAAGATCTGGCATGCCGGTCCGGGCTCGAGTCACATCAGTCACATCAGTCACACCAGTCACACCAGTCACACCAGTCACACCAGTCACACCAGTCACAGTCACGCCCAGCCTTCAAAGCCATGACCCAAGCACCTGTGACTTGCATTTGCACAGTGTTCTAAGTGCAGTCAAAGCATGTAAGGCAGCTGCTCTACCTGGAAGGGATGGCGCGGGCGTGACACGGGACGCAAGGTCGACCATCTGAGACTTCTGTCTACCCAGGGCTCGCCCATCAGAGCCATGGAAGCATGCGCACAAGCAACTCCGACAGACTCACCCGCTCCAGCTGCAGAGGATAATACCTATTTTGAGATAAGTTCTATCTCTGCCGGCAGTTGGTTGCGCTGCTGGAAAGCGCAGTGTTGTCAAAAAAGACTGGATCGCTTGGCTCAGTTGAAGAAGTAGCTGGAGAAGAGCACCTGACGAGTAGGGCGAGCAATCTCAACGGCGGCTGGCTGGATGCGACTTGAGCCAAGGGGCCGAGAGGATGCAGATCAGCAGCAGGCCCCAGTACAAAGAGGTTCGGTTCAACTCGACCTAAAGGTAGTGAGTGTTGGATGGTGTCAAACCAAGGCACATCAAGGGCCCCGGCCGGGAGCATGGCATCGTTGGGGCGGGGCTCAGGCAGGGCCTGCGCATCACCCTATCCGATATCCTTTTCTCCTTTCGCCCTCACCTTTGGACAGTGACACCAAGCGCGCGGCCTTCAGCACGATCGGAGACTCCATGGCCGCCATCTCCAGGGTGCTGCCGGCGAAGGCGCCCTGCGCTTCCCGCCCTTCGCCAGGCCACCTGCCACCTGCCTGCCACCTGCCACCTGCCACCTGGCCACCTGCCGCGCCTGGCCGCGCAGTGCCGGGCTCTGGATCACGAAGACCTGCGCGGCACACGGGCGAGCGGGCGAGCGGGCGGGCGGGCGGCAATGCTCCGGGGCCTCTTGCTGGGGCGCGCTGGAAGAGAAGAGGTAGAGGCAGGCCTCCGTGCCGCGGCATCGGCCCGTTCGGGTTGGGAAAACCTGGGCCCCCTGCAGCGGCCGCCAGGACGAACAGCACAGGCCGGGGCGCCATTCTGACTGGAGATCAACCTCGCATGCGCCGTCCGGGAGCAAGGTGTGCAGCTGATTCGGACTGCTTCTTTTTGATCTCCCCTTCGGCATAAAAAGAAGGGGACGCCATGGGGAAACAAAAATGAAACAGAAACAAGATCGCGAACTTGTGGGGCAAGGGGGTCGGGGATTTGCAGCCTTGTGTGATGTTTGGTGCTTGTTGGGCTTCCTCAAAGTTTTGCTGCATTTCACTTGAGAAAACAAAAAGCAAGAAGACCAAAAGCCAAGATTGCAGACCCCAAGGAGAGGCCTTGGCAAACCTGTGTTTCGTGCATAGAATTTGTGGACTTGGGATGCTTCGTGGTTTGGATTTGTTGCTTGCTTTGGGGGCGGTTCTTTTGGTCCCCAGTCTCACTCCGCTATCTCGTCGATTTGTCTCTAGCGTCTCCATCTCCTTCCTCAAGCCCGGTGAGGCTTCTCAACTGCCTCCAAAACTGGTCAGCATCTGTCAGCCAGTCCTCAGCCAGTCCTCCTTCAGAGGCGCGTCCTCAGCCAAAGGAGGATGCACGGCAAAGACGAGCCCAGAAAAAATGTGGGCTTGGCAGACCTCTCAGACACAGTCAGTGAAGCTTTCGCCCAGTTGGAAAAGGGTGTGACTGTGAGGGATGTCCTTTTCAGCGGCGTGGGTTGAACACGCCCAGATCAGGCAGAGGGTCGGCTAACGCGGGAGGAATCCCCTCGTCAGAACTCTCCGCTTTCAAGGCTCACAAAGGATTGTGGCGTCATTGCAGCGGGAAACCTTTTTGTGGGTCCTGCGCCACATGTAATTGCGCAGATAAGTCAAGTATGAGTGTACCAGGCGTTGGCAAGTTCGTGTCAGTAACTGTTGTGGTTTGCCTGCTCTACGATCTGGGTAAATCGAAAACTCCGACGTGCAATTTGCTCCCAGAATCCTGCGGATTGCCCCTCTACAAGCGGAACGCTCAAGCGACTGTCAAAAAGTGCGGTATGTTTGGGGAACTGAGAGGCTTGACTGCGCAACCGCCTACGACGGAAGCTGATAGACCTGACTGCCCAGCCGTCTACTAGACAGTGCACGGCGTTGCTTTGCAATTCTTTCCTGACAACCAGCTTGACCTACCGCGGGAGCGGGTCCGGGTCGGATGCTCTGGCCAGTCATTACCTGGAGCACGGGGGCCGCTTGCTTGTGATACTACGGCGCCTCCACAACATTTCAATCGTAAACCGAAGGGACAGCTGCAAGGGTCCGGCTTTTAAAGGCTTGGCGTCCGAATGAGGCGCCGAAATGAGCCGCGCCCTTGACGGAGAAGTTGGCAGCTACGTGCATTTCGTGATTGGTACTCTTTCGCTTTGCCCCCTTTTGCTTCAATTCTATGGTTTGCCAAGGACCGGTGAGTTGCAGGGCCTCAAGAACTCAAATTCAGCCATGGGCAGCGCAAACTCCCTGGGGTCATTCGTCTGGGCTTGACCAAAGGAGTCAAACGGCAAGGTGCTGCGAAAGTGTTTCAATGGAAGCGGGTAGCGCGGCCCTTTCACAGTCGCTCACGGGTAGAAAGGGCTTCAAATCCAAGAGCTGTGTTTGGCCACACTTGAGGCCTGGCGGCGCCACGCGCCGCTTTCTGGTTCTTAACCAACAGGAACGTTGATAAGCAGTCAGCCCATCATCATCCTTGAGCTGCAGGCTCTGCTGCCGCAGCTCCTGGATCATCCTCATCTTGGTCACCGACCTATCCTCCACTGGTATATCGCTGGCCCGTCTGGACCCTATGACCGGCACCTGCTCCCAGGACCGCAGCTTCTCCATCTGCTCCGGCGCCCGCAGTTCGACACAACTCAATGTAGCCCGACAGCGCACCGCGCCAGACTTTCGAGCCACGCAGGGATGCATTCGCCAAGCGCGCCGTCCCCATCAAGCGGTTGAAAATATTGTGCGTTCCATGGAAATGGCAGCAGCACAGTGGAAAGAGCGGCAAGCCTGGCTTTAGCACGTGGCTCGTCTTGGGCTCATAACCTTTGTGCAGCGGGTTCGGGATGCTTCTGTTTATCTCATGTTCTTGAAGTTAACAGGGTGAATTCAACAGCCCGAACAGTTGGATCAAACCCATCACAGCCCTCCGTTCCCGCCTCGGACTCACACTCTCGGAAGCTTTCAGCTTGTTTGAGCCAGTGGTAGTCAAAGCTGTCTGAAAGCATCCTGGTCGCTTGCCTTTGCAGCAGCTGTCACTCGCACAAAACAACATTCCAGCCCTGGAGACCCACCCTTTGCCCGGACTTTGCATGCATCTCAGCTTCCGCTAGCTAGTTAAATTCCGACAAAAAGCTGCAGCTGTACATTTCCGGAGTATCCACGATCGCTGTTAGTCCGCAAGCAGCAATCATGGCCCGGGTTGTGCAGCTTCCATCTGGCCCCCATGGCCAATCATGCACGTGGCTCAAGTACTAGATCTGGAGGTTGATGCGTGCGAACTCTACAGATCAACGTAGACGACCTCTGCATCTGAGTCAAAGTTGAGCGAGCAAGGAGGCTGCGAATGCGGGCGTGCAAGCTGCGGAGATGCCTCGGCCTCAGCTTCAGCGATTCAACAGTTCAGTACAAAAGAAGTCAATCTGCAGGATTAGCCAAGTCACAGCTTCACACTCGATGAATGTACGGCGAACAGCGCACCAAGGAGGCAAGGGAGATGGTGCTGACTGGAAGTGAAGCCAAGCATCCTGAAAGCGAGTTTGCAGTTCTGAAGCGCAGTACCCCCTTTGTGCGTCCTCTGCCAGGGACTCGTTCTTCTGATCCTCACATGTCCTTTGCAAGCACTGCAGAAATATCGCATTCACATGCAGTGAAAAAAGTGGGCCTCCTCTGCAGGCTGTTCTCGTTGCTGTTGGTGCTTGCATCCTTGAAGATAGACGCCAAGACCTTTCTTCGCTGAGCTGGCACACCTCTGCTGGTGCCTGGAACACTCTGGGCATTCTCATTCTCTTTGCCTTTGAAGAAACCAGCAGGGCTCTTGTCGCTGCTGATGGTGCCTGCAGTCTCAGCAGAAGATGACGGGGCTGCCAAGACCTTTGTTGGCCGATCTGGTACACCTCTGCTGGTGCCTGGAACACTCTGGGCATTCTCATTCTCTTTGCCTTTCAAGAAACCAGCAGGGCTCTTGTCGCTGCTGATGGTGCCTGCAGTCTTCGCAGAAGATGATGGGGCTGCCAAGACCTTTGTTGGCCGATCTGGCACGCCTCTGCTGGTGACTGGAACACTCTGGGCATTCTCATTCTCTTTGCCTTTCAAGAAACCAGCAGGGCTCTTGTCGCTGCTGATGGTGCCTGCAGTCTCAGCAGAAGATGACGGGGCTGCCAAGACCTTTGTTGGCCGATCTGGCACACCTCTGCTGGTGCCTGGAACACTCTGGGCATTCTCATTCTCTTTGCCTTTCAAGAGCCCAGCAGGGCTCTTGTCGCTGCTGATGGTGCCTGCATTCTGAGTGATAGTGATTGATGTCGAGACACCTCTGCCCGCACCAAACTGATTCTTCTCAATCTGATTCTGTTTGCCAGCAGGGGCGACTTTTGCTGGAGTGGTGACACCCACTGATGGGGCCACCTCAAGGATTGTCCTTTGTGTTGTGATGCTCAACGGTTCACCCTCGACACCAGCGAAAGTCTGCATCCCAGCCTGACAGGCTGGCGGGCTTGAGACAACTCACATGGATGCAGTCGCCTGAAGCGTTCGGAGGTTGCCGCGCTTCTTCTGCAAGCCACGCTGAAGGCCGATGTACCCGGATCCAGTGCTCTCGGCCTGGCCAATATCAAACGTCATCCAAGCAAAAGTTCATGAAGACGCATGGCAAATCTGCGAAGTGCACAAGGCTGTCTAGAGCATCTAGGGCCGGGAGCTAGAAAGATGCGAAGAACGTTCCCAGCATGTTGTAAGCGTGTGATGCGGAATCTTGTTCGTGTGTCTGTGTTGCACGGTCGTTTGCTTTCCGCAAAGATTCACCGAGCATGTGGAGTTCTGCCTGCTCGAAGAAGAAGTCAGACTGCAGGCTAGGAAGCTGCAGAAGCTCTGAGAGAGATGCGCAGCCAAAAGCAGTTTCACTCAGCTCTGCCCAAAACCGCTCGCCTGGCCCGCGTGAGCTGATTGACACAGATTGACTCATGCCAGCTTGGCTTTGTCCACTTCAAGCCAGGAGACGGAAGAGGCGCTTGATGTCGCACACCCACAGAAGACCGCCGGCATCCATGGCCAGCATCCGCAAGCAATCACGGAGAACACAATCGCTGGCGACCTATCGACCAGCACAAAGACAAGCTCTCAGCTACGCTAAGGCGGCCACGTAGCGCTCTCCGATCTGCACACCTGTGGGCAATCGCCTCTCCAGGTTGCACCTGCCATTCACAGGTGTGGATGGTGTGGCATGTTTTGCTTCTCCTCGAGCGACTGTCGCTTGAGGCCACGGCTTACGAACGTAGTCCTCCGAATCCATGTAGGCTACCAATCGACCATTCTTTAGTCCTTGGGGCAACACGATTGTTGCGCCAAAGGATCCACATCGGTGAAACATTGCCAAAGCCCGCGTTCCCCGCATCGCGCCTAGAAGGCTCTTAGAGTGTGCAATGCGCACAAAGGCCAGCATTTGACCAAAAAAGTACGGCCTCGCGATGGTTTCATTGGCTTCGACATGCTTCCACTTCAGGTGAGTCAGGCCTGCTGGCGCACAGCCATGAGGCAATTTCAAAGGCCTGGAGAGGAAATCAAGGCTGACTTACACTCCCAGCACATCTCTGGGAAGACCCACCCTCTCGGATTGAATTCTGCGGGGATGGGGATGCCCCAGAGGAACGTGATTTTGGAGTGTCGCTAGAGCGAAGAAAAGAAAAGTCGCGGAAAAACGAAGACAATCGAAGACAACTCCTGATGATCAGCAGCCGCAGCCAAAGGCCATCCCCCAGACAGCAGCAGCTCGCTGAGAGAGTCCATTTCCTGTGGAGCAAAGCTTCGAGCCGTGTGGCAAAAAACAACACAGTATACAGTACAGTATACACAAGTATCACTGAGCTTCGCACTTCTTGTGAGAGGTCCAGCGTCTGAATATCTTGAAACCCTGGGAAGCCCGCCGGCTCATCCTGAGCTCAAGCAGAGAATTTCATGCTATCTCCAAGGCTAGAAAATGCCAAGTTGCTGCCAGAAGAACACAAAACTTGTTCCTGGAGCAGGTGGCACAAAAGTTGGAGACAGGAGCCGCACTGCTCTGGCAATAGATCCAGCATCATGGTTGCTCGTGACGGCATCGTTTTCAGAACTGTAACAGCCCCCGCAGGCACGTCGTGTCTTCGGTCTCTCGGAGAGTTGCAACACTTGATAGCGCTGCTGGAAAGCGCAGTGTTGTCAAAAAAGACGGGATCGCTTGGCTCAGTTGAAGAAGTAGCTGGAGAAGAGCACCTGACGAGTAGGGCGAGCAATCTCAACGGCGGCTGGCTGGATGCGACTTGAGCCAAGGGGCCGAGAGGATGCAGATCAGCAGCAGGCCCCAGTACAAAGAGGTTCGGTTCAACTCGACCTAAAGGTAGTGAGTGTTGGATGGTGTCAAACCAAGGCACATCAAGGGCCCCGGCCGGGAGCATGGCATCGTTGGGGCGGGGCTCAGGCAGGGCCTGCGCATCACCCTATCCGATATCCTTTTCTCCTTTCGCCCTCACCTTTGGACAGTGACACCAAGCGCGCGGCCTTCAGCACGATCGGAGACTCCATGGCCGCCATCTCCAGGGTGCTGCCGGCGAAGGCGCCCTGCGCTTCCCGCCCTTCGCCAGGCCACCTGCCACCTGCCTGCCACCTGCCACCTGCCACCTGGCCACCTGCCGCGCCTGGCCGCGCAGTGCCGGGCTCTGGATCACGAAGACCTGCGCGGCACACGGGCGAGCGGGCGAGCGGGCGGGCGGGCGGCAATGCTCCGAAGCCTCTTGCTGGGGCGCGCTGGAAGAGAAGAGGTAGAGGCAGGCCTCCGTGCCGCGGCATCGGCCCGTTCGGGTTGGGAAAACCTGGGCCCCCTGCAGCGGCCGCCAGGACGAACAGCACAGGCCGGGGCGCCATTCTGACTGGAGATCAACCTCGCATGCGCCGTCCGTGTCAATGATCAAACCAATCACAGCCACTCCGTTCCGGCCTCAAACTCAGACTCTCGGCAGCTTTCAGCTTGTTTGAGCCAGCTCTGCAAACGGTGCCTGCTTACGTAGCAAGCTAGAGCCTTCTTGTCTGCTTCCTTTCCGCTGCGCTCAATGCTTCGAAGGCATTGAGGAGCTGCTCTAACATTGAGACCGTGCCTGCTTAAGTCTTGCTGCTTTGTTGAAGCGAGAGAGCCGCCAACAATCTTTCAACATCTTTCAACTGTCTCTTGGTCCTCTTGGCATCTGGAGGCTCCAACTCCAGCCCTGGAGTTTGTCGAGCCACTTGACGCACATGCGCCACCTCAGCCACAGTGTGTGAGTTCTCGCCTAGCTCACGGTTGGCTGTCTGAGTCACGGCGGTAAAGGTCAACCCAAACAGGCGCTGGACCTCCCAGCGTGACGTGTGAAACAGAGTCACTGCGTCCCACTGTCCCCACTGCGTCCCATCCGGTCCTTCCACTGGATCAGCTTGGAGCGCGGTTCAGCCTGCCCTTCATAGAGCCTGGCGGACGCCAGAACTTGTGCCAGTTCCATTGCCGCGCAACGCATTCCGGTCACAGCCATCTTTGCTCCTTTCGCAGCTTATGTACAATCCGGAGCGGAGACCCTAGCTCCCCTCCCCGGTGGACCCGATCTGCCGGGTCGAAAATCCGAGCTCCTGGCTGAAAGCCCCTAGACTGCAAGCTTGGGCTCGCACCTCTTGAATTCACGGCGCCATAGCCACTTGACCGCTGTAAATGGGGTAATAAGCCGCTGCAACTCCAAAGATCAGCATGGCAGCAGCTGCAGCGAACATGATGTACGCAAAGATTAATGCATCGAGACCCAGCACTCGACGGCCTCGATTGCTGTTAGCATCCTTGCCGATTGATAGCTTTCCCTTGATCCCCACCGCTTTCTTAGCGAAGGCATCTTGGGGCTTCACGATGACCACAGGATCGGCTGTGCCAAAAGGCCGCCCGAAAGCAATGCGCGTCCAAAATTCATAGGACATGTACAGAAAAAGCAGCACGCCAGCCAGGGCAATGACGGTATTCAGGAACATGCCCTCCTGCTTCACTTCTAGATTCGACAGAACTGCAATGCCCTGACCGCTCAGCAACATCTCCTCGCGTGTCGCTGAGTTGGCCAATCGTGAGCGAGACGCACGTGGAGGTCCCGTGACCGAGGTAAAGCTGAGGCTACGCAGATGGCAAAATCTCCAAGCATTTAGACAGCACACGATGCCGAAAAGCTTCCGGCCTGCCATGAGCCCTTGGAAGGTGCTTGCGAACAGCTTGAGGCTTGATTGAGGACACGGAAGTTGAGCAAAGTGGCTAAGAGGCCTTCTACTGATCCGTGTTTGCCTGTCCCCCATTATTTGCCGTTGCTCGGATCCAACTGATCCAACGCCCACAACGCACTGTCAGCTTCCCCCAGTGACAGGCAACGCAAAACAGGCCAGCAGGACGCAACCACGGCTCCTCGGTGTGAATAGACCGCGGCGCGGTATCGAAGGCTTGGTGCCAGTGCCAATCATGCGAAGCCATGCGAACAAGCCATGCCCGCCATGCCCGGCACGCCCGGGCCATGCCCGGGATGCATGCGGTTCTTATTTCACTCGTTCCACTCATTTCACCAGCCCAAGCCTGCCTGTCAGTGCTGCTTGCTCAGGGATCGCCATGGCAAAGCACACGCTCGGTTGAGCGTTGGTGGATCTTTGCGGCAAGATGGTGACACTAAACATGCATCCCAAACTTGCGAACATGCAAAAAGGCAAAACACATGGCAGAATGCGGTTGCCACACCATACTTGAGCCCTCCAAGTGAGCCAAAGTCATAGTAGGCAAGGCAAGCAGAATCTGCAAGTTGCGAGCGGTGTCTGCTAGTTGTACACACCATACTGGCATCTCGATGTGCAAAGTGCTCTGAAACTGAAACAGACTCTATCATAAAGTACTCAAGTAATCGTTTGAAGCTCTAAGGCTCTGCCATAACGCATACGAGCTACCATCCCAATGACGCTTGCTGAAAAAACGTACGCCCAGAGTCTCTTCCGTCTCCCGCAGGCACGTCGTGTCTTCGGTCTCTCGGAGAGTTGCAACACTTGATAGCGCTGCTGGAAAGCGCAGTGTTGTCAAAAAAGACGGGATCGCTTGGCTCAGTTGAAGAAGTAGCTGGAGAAGAGCACCTGACGAGTAGGGCGAGCAATCTCAACGGCGGCTGGCTGGATGCGACTTGAGCCAAGGGGCCGAGAGGATGCAGATCAGCAGCAGGCCCCAGTACAAAGAGGTTCGGTTCAACTCGACCTAAAGGTAGTGAGTGTTGGATGGTGTCAAACCAAGGCACAACAAGGGCCCCGGCCGGGAGCATGGCATCGTTGGGGCGGGGCTCAGGCAGGGCCTGCGCATCACCCTATCCGATATCCTTTTCTCCTTTCGCCCTCACCTTTGGACAGTGACACCAAGCGCGCGGCCTTCAGCACGATCGGAGACTCCATGGCCGCCATCTCCAGGGTGCTGCCGGCGAAGGCGCCCTGCGCTTCCCGCCCTTCGCCAGGCCACCTGCCACCTGCCTGCCACCTGCCACCTGCCACCTGGCCACCTGCCGCGCCTGGCCGCGCAGTGCCGGGCTCTGGATCACGAAGACCTGCGCGGCACACGGGCGAGCGGGCGAGCGGGCGGGCGGGCGGCAATGCTCCGGGGCCTCTTGCTGGGGCGCGCTGGAAGAGAAGAGGTAGAGGCAGGCCTCCGTGCCGCGGCATCGGCCCGTTCGGGTTGGGAAAACCTGGGCCCCCTGCAGCGGCCGCCAGGACGAACAGCACAGGCCGGGGCGCCATTCTGACTGGAGATCAACCTCGCATGCGCCGTCCGTGTCAATGATCAAACCAATCACAGCCACTCCGTTCCGGCCTCAAACTCAGACTCTCGGCAGCTTTCAGCTTGTTTGAGCCAGCTCTGCAAGCCACTCCCATGGGCTGGTTTGCCTAGGCGCAAAACGCAAACGCTCTCAATCCATGATCGAGGCCAAGCTCCAAGCTGCGCACTGCGCGCTTGCAAGCACGGCCGGCGATTCGTTCGGTCCTCCCCCGAATGAGTTCCACGGAAATTTTCGTTGAACCTGGCTCTCAACAGTCAGGTCCCGGGATTCTCTCCGAGCTTCAGGCCAGCTTCTGGACCAAGCTGGGTAAGTGCATCGATCGCAAAAGAACACATTTGACAATATTCAGGCGGTGAGAGGTTCATTGCCCATTTGGCCAAACCGCCTGGGTGCAAGCAAACTGTGAGCCACAATCAAAACCTAGTATGCAACCAAACGTTTAGAACAAGTGGGCGGCTGTGCCTGTTTGTGGCCCCACAATGGTCTGTGATCCTGCAAGGATTTCAAGTGTTGATTGCGGCTCAAATGTCTTTCGGGGTCCGTGACACTGTACGCAAGTTGCTTGCAGCCGAAAACTCGGAGCGAATCTCCAAGCCCGACTATCGCTACTATCGCTATCGCTCCTCTCTCCTAAAAGACTTCAGGGTACCCAGCCCAGAGGCCCAAAGGCCCCATGCGGCCCCACGCCTCGCCTTGCAGGTGCAAGGCCTACGGCCTGTGAATTCGAACAAAAATCTATCGGGATTAGGAGGATCTGGGCACCGCGTTTCAGGCCAGTCACTGGAAAGAGCAAACAGCCGCAAGCTCGGCAACAGCTAAAATGCTGCAAGACAGCCAAATGCACCAAAGTGTAACTGTAGCCTTGGGTGATCCTCATAGATTCTAGAGCGGTGGGCCGGGCTGTTTAAGCCGGGTCACACTTGTCTTATGCCTGTGGCATGATCCAAGCGTTTCACCTTGCCCTAGCAACCTAGCAAAGAATTCGGCTCTTTCAACGCTTTCTGCCTGCAAGTCTTCGCATCAGGCCTCGGACCAACATGGAGCCAATGAAGTAAGCTGCGCCAGCTGTGCACAAGGACACGGTTCCGGAGAAGGGGCCAGTGCTCGCCTGGCTGCTTTGCAAGGCTCACACTCGGAACCTTGTTCATTCCAGTCAAGACCCTCAAGTTCTCAAGGCCATGGCCATGAAGTGGCCTGGAGAATCGCGGATCCCACCAACGGCCCCACGAAGCAGCCCACTTGCGATGCCAAGAGAAGCCCTGCGACCAGTCGACCACGCACTGCAGGCTCGAAGGTAGAGGACGCGAAGGGGAAAAGAAAGTTGAACGCAGCCGCCTCGGGGCTTCACGTGATCATGAATTCGACGCATATGCGGCATAGACATGAACACATGTCGGTCCTGCGACACAAGGTGCACACCCCCCAGGACTCCGATGACGGACAGGTTCTCGACTTCCAGGATGGCCATCACGCAGTTGCAGGCCAGGAAAAAGCTGAGACAGCACACCCTCAGCTGCCCCTCGAGTGCGGTTGACACGGGTTCCTTCTTGCTGGTCGTCTGCCCCCCAAACATCAGCGCCATAGAAATGATGCCCACCGCCTCCACGCCCCACATCAGCACAAAGGCGCCGCCGGACCCACCACTGCGCCCGAAGCGGGACATGATGGTGGGCAGCCACACCTTCACCAGCTGCGACGCCATGCCGCACAGGAAGAAACAGACCAAGAACCGCAGATACAGGCGCCAGTTTGCAGTGATGCCACTAGCTTTGACCACCTCTTCAGAGGAGTCACGTCCTCGATGCAAATGGGCACATATGTCACATATCGCATGGGCTCAATGGGCGCAATGGGCTCAATGGGCTCACCAATCTTGAGGAATGAAGTACGAACTTGTAAGGCATCTGCCAACACGATTCTACCACAAGAGGCTCAGGGCGTATCCGGGGGGAGGCATTTGTCCAACTGCCAGAACGGGCATTAAGCCATTAAATGCCCTGAAATGCCATTACATGCCATGAAATGCCTTTTTTCGCTTGCAGTCCGAGTTGCGCTCATTGAGGTTGGCGCCCAAGCGCTTCAGCTGCTTCTCGGCCTCACGGAGGTGGCCCCGGGCCAAGAGATTGCGCGGGGATTCCGCGAGCAGCGCAGTGAGGACGAGGAGCGCCGCCAGCACCGGCAGCGAGGCGCCGGTGGCGGCCCGCCAGCCGAAGCGCTGCATCCATATGGCGTAGCAAAAGGCCGCGAGGGGCCACGCGCATTGGTAAGTCACCAGCAGCCGCGAGTGCGACTGAGGGAAGCACTCAGTAAGCAGCGTGGGCAACGCCACCAAGGTGGCACCCAGCCCAAAGCCACCCATGAAACGGCCCATGGACAGGGCTTGCAGCGACGGAGCGGAAAAGCACGTCAAGACCTCGCGTGCAAGCGGCAAATATCACTGACATAGCTCGACAGGGATCGGGGGATCGGATCGGAACACCCGAAGCGAGCGCTCGCTGTCCAAGGCACCCCGCAAAGGCCCAGCAAAGTGCCGAGCCGCGCCACGGTGCGGCGCCCCAAGCGGTCCGCCAGGCTCCCCGCCATGAGAAGCGCCACCGTCTGGCCCAGAGTGGAACAGGACGCAGCGGCTGCCAGGGCGTTTGGCGCCAGAGGGCCCCACTCCTCCTCTGCAACTCTGCAACTCTGCAAAAAGGGCCACGGCCTGGAGGGCCTAAAGGGCCTGGAGGGCCTGCAAGGAGGGGCAAGGGCCTGGTGAGAGGACAGTCCTGGAACCCTGGAAAGGCAAGGCCAACGGGGTCATTGAGAGCGCCGAGGCTGAAGAAGGAACAAAAGCCAGCTGCAAGCATTATGAGGTGCTGGCGCTGGAACGTTGCACCTGGCTGCCGATGCTGCCATGTACTTGCAACTTGCTTGCAACTTGCTTGCGTTGCTTTACCCCCACCTTGGATCGCGGAGGCAAATTGCTGCTGCAGGATCTTTTCGTCATAGTCCAAGTTGATCGTCCTGGCTGCATTTGGCTCCGAGATCTCTCCCCGAGATCTCCCCTGAGATCTCTTTCGAGATCTCTCCCCGTCTCTCCCTCGCGCCTTGAGTTCCAGGTCGGGATCCCGGTCTTGCTCCAGCGCGGCGACTTCAGCCCAAGGAACGCGGCTGCCGTCGCAGTGAAGCTCGTAACGGAGCTCCACATGGGAGAGACTTGCTTCAGCGGGGTCAGCGTTGGGGTCAGCGTCTGCGACATCGAAATGCTCGAAGTCACAGGGAGCCTCAAGGCCATGAAAGGGTCGCCCCAATGCTCGACTTCCTGGACTTCCTACGCTGTAAGATATGCCTGAATGCTTATTGTGCGCTGTACTCATGACAACATATGCGCAATTAAATGTGAGAAGTGCATGATATGCTGAGTTAGCAATCTTATAGTCTATCACCCTCACCAAGGCTGCTCTGACCCAACTGCAGCCCAAATCCATGTGACACGCGCATGCACAATTGAATGCATTTCATAATACTTGCACATCTCCTTTGCTTCAAATCTGAGGCGAATGTGCCGATGCTCATTCCGGCCTTTTCCGCTAGCCGGGCTAGCGCATCTTGAAACCGTCTGGTGACACATTGTATGCAGGCGGGCAGTGCCACGAGCCTGTTCTACGGTCCCTTGAAGCCCGTAAGCTAAGCGGAGGAGCTCTTCAAAGGTGCTGTCTCACTCCGGCACGCAAGGATCGAAGGATACCTCAACCCACAGCCGAGACTTAGAGAACTCTAGAGAACTGTCACTTGAGCACGGGGCCCACAATCTCGAACTCGACAGGTCGTGCTCCTAGGGAATGTCCGGTTCGCACGTAAGGCGTGTTGTAAGGCGTGCATGGGTGCGGGCGAAGCCAGGCAATGGATGGAGCCGATGTGCTGCCACCTCAACCCGGCGACCGACAGGGTCCCTCGCAAGCTTCGACAGTCGCTCGCTCGTGCTTCTTGCCCCACTCGCTGCAATTCGCTGAGGCTTCAAAACGGCCGGCCTCCTTCATACGCCCTGCTCGGATCTCCGAGAGCGGGAAGGCGGCGTGGGCCACGAGGTCGTCGCTGGTCAACCTGAAAAAGTATCTAAGAAACCAAATGAGCAAATAGAGGCCACGTGTTCCAAGAGACGCGTGTTCTGAACAGATTGATCTAAGTGACCATAGTAGCATTAAGGACATTTCAGGACGTTGAGATCCCAACGAATCGTAGTCCCACAAAAGGACGTGAACCCATAGCTCCTCCAAGATGCCGAATTCTCCCACTACAAGACAAGGCTCGAGCTCCTCTAGCGGCATGTCTTCAAACTTCTTCGGAAAGGCCAGCGCTATGGATTCATTCCAAACAGGATTGGAATCCTGAGGGCGAGATTCTCAGAGCATATCATGAGCTCCAAGTCTGCCCTCACCTTTCAACACTTTCAGTCCTCCAGCACTGTCAAAGACTTTGCGAATCTGCGGACGGCCGTCTGGCACGCAAGGCCATTCAAGTCAAGTCATGCTAGGCATGCAAGGCATAAAGCTGCGAAGCAAGAGTGCGGGGCCTTCCGGTCTTTGTTGCGGCCCCGCATGACTCTCTCCTCGACCTGAATTTGGTGCACGTTTTTTGGTATGCTCCATTTGGTGGCCGCTGTCCAATAGTCCAACTATGTCCAGTTCTGGATTGGGGCTTAGCCAAGTGCCCCAGGCTTCTGCTGCAGCGGATTTCCGCCTCAGAGAGCTTTGGGCGCAATGAGAGGCGGAACTGACTTGAGCCACGACGAGCAATGCTGAAGGTCACGTAGGGGTCGATGATCTTCTTCTGCTTCTGAGCCTTCGTCGCCGGCTTCTGAACCTGATGCGTTTGAAGGAAGACAAGCAGGCAAGAAAGCAAGACACCTGAGGCGGCCGCTGCACGGTTCGGGAGCCGCTCCGCTTTAACCAGGTTGCACATGACTGCGCCCCGGTCCAGGTCAGCTGCCTGATCGGGGATCCACAGGGCACAGGCTACGGCGGCTACGGTACACGGTGCACACGGGGACTGCAAGCGTCGCCTGGATCACTGCCTTCGACTGCATCTTCTGCCGCGTGAGCGCGAGAACCTGGCAATAGCAAATCTCGGGCTACGTCCAGGCGGACCAAACGCAACTCACATGGCGGACCCGTCTCAGGCCAGCATCGGGTCCCTCTAGCATCATCCCAATGTGGTGGGCAACCTTGGAATCAGAAATTTGTGTGTCCGTTGCTCCAATTGGTGGGCCTGGGTCACGTAGTCGACATCCTCTTGGCTGAATGCAGAACCTGTCCAAAAAAATATCATGGGTGTGTAACACATGTACCCATGAATCTCCCACCCTCATGCTTGTTGATGCACTTGATCGCACCTTCAACTCACGCGGTGTGGAATGCAGGCCATGCTTGCCATGTTGGCCTTGACACTTCCGGGAGGTGTCGAACAAAGGCACCACCAGTTCAGAGCCTCAAGCGCTTCTGATCCGTGATATTTGACTTGTGTCACCCGTGCGCGACATCACCTCAGAGGTCGGTGCGAACATTCATGCCGCTGCCCTGGTAGTTCTGGTGCCGCTCTGAGCGGTACCATCCTCTCGACACGCTCCACATGCTCAGCGCTCATTGCGCAGTTTGAATACAGTCGCCTGACTCCTGGTCACGGACATCCACGTTCATCACGTGCCCAACCTGCACTGCCTGCACATGAAGCGAGCAAAATAGGGTTTTTGTGCGGGGTGAAGCGCGGGGCCTCTCCGACCACGCCCACACCTTAGACACTCGCACAGCTTGCAGGATCGATTCATAAAGCGCGGTGCAGAATCCTCTGTCCCCTGAGCCTCAGTCCAACAGGAGTGCTGTGGTGCGGGAGCGGTCCGTCTATCACCTGGTCGTGTCACGCGCTCAGCGCTGGTGTGGCACATGAGGCAAGCAAGCTCCGGGCCTCGGAAAACAGCTCTTGTCTCTCCGGGTCGAGGAGCATCAGCGCAGTGGCCTCGATCCAAATCGACGTCCGAAGCCGCTCTCGGCTTGCGTTGAGCCTCTGCACCAAGCACAGTTCGGATGCCCTCCAAAGCAGGCACGAAGAGCGTGGCCTGCGTTGGCACCGTTGGGACGCAAACCGACTGCAGAACACGCCGCGCCATGCGCTGGGAGGCCGCAGAGGTGAACTCCGGGGAGCCTGTGACAGGCGTGACACCCCTCCGCACGCCAACGCTTCGCAGGGGCTATGAGCCTCGCCTGTGGTGCGCATCGACTTCTCGCACTGCTCAATGACCTCAAGTCTCAAGGCGAAAAAAAAAGAAAGAAGAAAAGAAAAGAAGAAACACACCAAGAAAAGAAAAACCCTTGAGACTTCGATTTCTGTCGATTCGACTTCGGTTTCTCAGGTCCTGGCCTCCTTGAAGGTCTGCTTGTCGTCACCGACCGCGACCGAGATGTGGGAGCCTCTGCTGGGGCCCAGCAAGGCTTAAGTAGCTTAAGGTCTCAAGGTGGACCTTTTCCAGCTCAAGGTGCATATTGCCGACAGCACGTCCTCATCCTTTTGGGTAAAAGTGCCGCTGTGGTCCTTCCTTGCTCTTGTGTAAACTGCATGAATGTGGACAAGCCGATAAGGAAAACGGGAAGACAAGGACAGGGCTTGTTGATGACCGAAATAACTCCGTGCACTTCTCCACCTCTGAAGACTGGCATACCTTGCGCGAGCAAACTGAGACACTCCTACCCGGCTGAGCTCCCGACATAGTATGCTCTGCACAGTGATGCCAGTGTTCAGAAAGTTATCATGGAGCTCCGGATCATACATTGCTTCATCCTGACAGCTTCCGGTTCCGTATCTGATTGTCGTCTTCAGTGTCGCATCTAGACAGTTAGCCCAGAATTGACCAGCTAAAGTAGCGCAAGTGCCTTTGGCTCATTGTCGATGTGTGGCAACGCGAGTTGGCAAATGAAACGAGAGGCACATCTCGTTGGGCGCACAGCGATTCCTTGCTGCTATCCTCGCACCCAACCAGGTCTTGTACGCTTTAGAAGGGGTCGATGTTTTTAATATATTTGTTGAGGTTTTATTGTTGGTCTTGGCCAGTAACATGCTGTATTTTACAGCATTTTCTCACGAAATGTACGTATTTGACACTGGCCCGTCAACATCATCAGCATCGTTTTCAACATCCCCCGCATGTCCAGCCAACATCCCCAGCATCACCAGCAAACCGGCTTCCTACATCCTCAGCATCAGTTCCTCTCCGGCAAGGTAGGTAGGGATTTCTGTATGCATGCTAAAAAGCAGCAGGGGTTCCCCGGATGATGATGCAATTAGGGGCAAAACATCTAAAAAGTAGCGGGGGTTGGGGGGAGCCCCCATGATGATCGAAAAAGTGATGATTCAATTAGGGGCAAGAAATCTAAAAAGTAGCGGGGAGGGGGGCGGGGGGTTGGGGGGAGCAGCCCCTCCCTCATGATGATCGAAAAAGTGATGATTCAGTTAGGGGCAAAACAATGGTTAGTAGCGGGGGGATTGGGGGGGGGGGGGGGGCGGCAGCCCCCCATGATGTTCAAGTGATGATTCAAATAGGGGTGCAATGACTCAAGAAATGGTTGGCGGGGGTGGCTTGCCCTATGATGGTCGATCAAGTGCATACATACCGACATACAGGGATTACATCGATGACATAAAATGTTGTATTTTACAGCATTTTCTCGCGAAATTGGATGCTCAAAAAATGATGATTCAAATAGGGGTGCAATTAAATCTCTGCAAGAAATCTAAAAAGTAGCGGGAGGTTGTTGGGCGGCTGCCGCATGATGATCGAAAAGGTGATGATTCAATTAGGGGTGCATTCTAATCAAAGGGGGGGGGGCGGGGAAAAAATGTAGAAAAGGCTGATTCTAGGGGGTGGGGGGGTAGATGATTGCCTGTTCTGTTGTTTATTTCACAATTCAACACGTGTACCACCTTATTCGTTTTTAAAAGGCTGATTGTGGGGGCATGAAATAACGATATGGATGTGGTAACGAATTGATGATTTTGTCCCCTGTTTCGTTCCAGATTTCAACTTTCAGTTTTATTGATTGAAAGAGGTTAGGACTTTCTGTGGTTTCATGGGTTGGCTTTTGGGCGGTTGTTGTGGTTTGTCATTTCATGAAATGTTTATAGGTTAAAAGTTTGCTATAATTATAACATATAATAATATAAATGATATAATTATGGTTTAGTTTTGAATTATAAAGGTTTATCAATAATTAGTTTCAACCTTATGTTTTTTTACTCCTTCAAAATTCATTCTATTTCTGTCTTCATCCATATCACTGTATATTTCTTGCTGTGCCGCTCTCAGTACATCTTCTATATTATACTTGGTTACATTATCTACAACCTCATCACTATGAAAACATAAATAACGAATGTTAAATTCATCGTCTTGATGGTATCTTACAAATAAATTTACCTCAGCTATTAACGTTACTTCATAACCTTCATCGTCTACAATACCATCTAACAAACAATCTAAGTTTTCAGTTTCATTAAAAACTATATCTTCAATGCTTTTAATGCTAAAAGGTATATTTCTTGAAATGTAATACTTAATTATGTGTCTCTTGAAATCATCACCACCTACAACAGTGCAGTGCTTTGTCTTTCTTTTTGTTTCAGTTCTTTTAAATTTATATCGCTGTTGTATTCTCTTTAATTTCTCAATATGATTTTGTTTTATATTCAAATACTCAGGTCCTCCTAATTTATATGAAATTTATTTTTTAATACATCAACAGGTAAGCTAGTCCAATTCTCACTCATTGTCTCTTATTATATTATATTATTTTCTTTAAGTAGTTTTTAGCTGGGGGTTTCAGGTTTCATTTAAATGCCTTGTTAGATTATAAAACGTTGTTGTAACCATATTATAGTTATAGAATAATATGAATAAACCTATTTTCAGTGTTTCCAGTCTCCTATGTTGTTCCAAGAACTGCTTAAGATGTTTCTGATATTATACCAGGTTGAGTTAACGTCATAATCTTTCATTGGTGCTCTTTGTTGTATTAAATAACGCAACACTGATATCAAAGTATAATACTTACAATGCATTGTTGTCATTCCTCCTCTTTCATTAATACTATTACCATTATGTTTAACGAGTTCTTCTTTCGTTTTGTTTTCGTAAATCTCTTTTATCCATTGATGATTTTGTTCTCCATACTCGGCGAACATATCTAGATATATATCTTCCAATGTTTTATCGTTTTTAATTATTTCAATGACTCGTTTATACGATGGATAGGGATTATCCTTAATGAAACTCAATATTATCTATCTATCCTGTTCCAGCTCTTTTTCTGTCACTCCTATCATTGGCATTTCACTTCTTAATATTATAAGGTGTCTTTTATTTAAGTATTATTATGTGTTTCCTTGGTTTAATCATATTATGATTAAATAATACGAATAAACAACAGTTAATTTGTTCCAAATTCAACCTCACCAGCGATACAACAACTATAACAAGACATACCATACTCACAACAACTATATACATATCCTTTTATTAATTGGTCTGTGTAGCCCCCCGCAGAATGGTGATTTGAACCAACCTGCAGAGGATTAATTCAAGGTGTGTCACATGCTAGGTGGTATTGAGAACCCAAATACTGAGGGTATAACAGTATAACAGACCCAAATACCGAGGGTATAACAGTATAACAGACCCAAATACCGAGGGTATAACAGTATAACAGACCCAAATACCAAGGGTATAACAGTATAACAGACCCAAATACCAAGGGTATAACAGACCCAAATACCAAGGGTATAACAGTATAACAGACCCAAATACCGAGGGTATAACAGACCCAAATACCAAGGGTATCACAGTATAACAGACCCAAACACTGCGGGTGTAGCATACTAGGGGTATTTCATACCGAGGGTATTGAGAGCCCAAACACAAATTCCTTAATCCGTCAAACTCATCAAAATGTCAAGTATTAAATCAGTAGGTAACGTATACAACTCATCTTGTTTATGACTGATGTATCCATCACCCCAATCAGCCTTTTTACCACTTGGCAACCGTTGATCAGTTTCAAGATGTTTTCCATTTCTTATCTTGCCACAATCCCTTCTACATGATGGTCTGGGTTTCCACGTTTCAATGTTAGTCCACAACCTCGTTCGCTTTCTGTAGTTCATACCATATTTACAGTAATCCACATCATAATATTTCAAACCATTCAGAAAGGGTTGTTCCTTCAAAAGTCCAGTCGCAGGGTTTTCAATGACCCACCACTTCGGTTTGAAGTAGTCGATGATTTCAAGGGTTTTCAAAACAATACTATTAGCATACTCAATCTTTCGGACACCCCTCGTCTTCGCTATGCTGTATTCTGTGCACGGAGGAGATGACCAAATCACATCAAAATCATCAACATCAAACTCTTTGTAGTTCCAACTCAGAATATCCTGATTGATATCAGCATTTTTCAAGTCCAAGGAAATCACACTGTAGCCCAAATCACGAGCGACCATACCAACACTACCTGTACCACTAAAAAATTCTAATAATTTCATATTATTAGAATTATTTAGATATTTATTTTATTGTATAGTGTCCATATGGTAAAAAAGTAAAGGCATCTAAGTAATGTCTTTTATTCTCATAATTACTGAGTGATTGCTTGATTTGAGACATTGAATATATTTGCTGTGTTTTGCTCCTGATGAAGTTGTAGGAGATTTCGTGCTTCTTGTTATGATGCAGTGCTTCATGATAGTTCTGATAGGTCAGTTCCTGCTTCACCTTATGTTTCACTACACCTTTTGATTTCTTGTGTTCCTCATCTTCACCATGAATTGTGAAAGCGTATGATTTAGGTTTCAACCCGATGAATCGAGTAATGATTTTACCGTTGACTTCATCTTTGTACATTCCTAAGACCTTCTTGTTTGTTTTGTCGTGGCATGGATGTTCAACAGGATAATCGCTAAAATCCATATGCTGCTTGATACCTTGAAAATCCTTGTAGACATCATCAGTGAAGGTTTGAATTACATAACTGTCAGTATCTGTATCTATCAATTTGATATTTTCATGATATTTCTTTTTCAATACACCCATAGTAAAACTCATACATATGTAATTTACTCAAATCCAATATTGTCATTCCTAAGAATATGGGTTTATCCAATTTCAAGACCGACTTTGTCTTTTCCACTCCTACCAGATTTTCATTTATGATAAATCTATTTTTGAATGTTGGATTATTCACACATTTTTCATACCTAACATCATTATCTACCAGTTCAAAATCCATATGTTTTCTTTTGTCTTCCATAGTGTTTCCAGACACTGCGTTATTCATTAATTTGAACAGGTCTTTCTCAAAGTCACTCTTCGCTTCTTTCCTCTTAGCCCGCTGTTGAAATCTTACTATCCTATGAACCTTGGTGAGTTTCATACCCATTTTTAGATAATACTGTAAAGTCTTGATATGAACCACATATTTTCTTTATCTTTCAAATTTAATATTAACTTGCTGGTTTTCTCGTCCTTCGGTTCTTTGTTTCCATAGTAAATTTTGAAGATTTCCTTTTGATATTCTGAAAGCATGTTAGCATTGACATTCATGATTTCAGGTGCTAATGGATAGTCCGAATGGTAGTCGTGTAGTGTTTCTGGATATTCCAAATCCACTTCAAGGATGAAAGCATACTCATCTTTTTCATCCCACTTTTCACTGTTATGTGTTTTCTTTGCCCATTGGATGTTCTTTAAAGGCAATTTTTGAGACTTTGCCAGACCATACAGATTGTTAGCATCTAAGTAATTGATATAACTTGACGGCTTGTTTTCATCGAAGGCTTCATCCATATACTTATTGCTTGCCTCAGCCAGTTTATGACTGACCTGACACATGCCTCCTCTCATTCCCTGTTCAACCATCTCATACATTTCTTTATCGTGCAACTGCTCAATTTCAACACCAGTTTTCAACAACATAGCTTCCCAAGCGAAGTTAGGAAGGGTATAATAGTGTGCGGGGTCCAAACCGTAGTATTCCATACATAAGTCTCTAAAGTTTTCAAAAACATCAGTCAATAATAAAACATCGGTTCTCCAATACAAATCGTGATATTGTCCTAATGTTCTAATAACGAAGTGTTTCCAAACCTTTTGTGCCCTTTCATAATCTTTGTCACTGACATGTTCCTCACTTAATTTACTGTAGAACGCTTTTGGTGGTAGTTTTCTTTCAGTAAATCTGTCAAAACTATCAAAATAGTCATAAGGATAAATCCCCTTATCAGTCAACAAGTCCAAATCTTCATCGGTTTTAACATATGGGTTTCTAACACTATATCTAAAATTGTTCTTCCAGTTCTCACGCCTTTTATCATCTTCATACTTACTCAACTTTACCAACTTATCCAACGAAGACGATAAGAAGCTAAAACTGTCCTTGAAACAAAGGTTTTTAAAACCAAAGGTTATGAACTTCTCGCTGTTCTGTGCGATGCAATCGATTTTAGCATTCTTGCTCAGTTCGTGTGCCTTGTTGATGATTAAGTGAGCGTCATAGTTTTTCAGGTTATGAAGGAAGACAGGAATTTTGTAATATCTCATACTAAAAGCAAGATTACAATCATCATGAGCACAACCTCTATATTTACCAGTAAAACGGCAATGGTCACGAACCTCTTATCTCCTTCTTGAAAGCCCTTTCCACAAACGAAACACTTAGTAGCTGTGTCAAAATCTGATTTATCGTCCTCAGTCATGATTATCTCTTTCACTTCCTTCATTTTCTTTATTACATCATCTCTGACTTCATGCATTTTCTCAACGAATTTATCCATACAATCTTCGCCTCTGTATAAATAGGGCTCACTGCTTCCAGTGATGGTATTGACTACATTCATCAAAAAACCACAAGGGCGATGATTTTGATACGATGTTGTTGTCGCTTTTATCGATTTGCTTTTAACATCAATGGGTACTGTTAGACATTCAAAGTCTGCATATATGACATAAGGCGCTTTCAGTTTCTTAAAATGGTTCTTAAATTCAATGGTAGCTCCTACCTCTGGCATTTCTATTTGTTGTCCTTCAACCGCTAGACAACCCTGTTCTTCGTGTTGTTTTAATAACTCTTCTGACTTGAAACCGTGTGAGCATGTCCTACAGTGATACTTTGGTCTGCCTGTTTTGTTGGTTTGGCTTCCCATCAATTTGTTATAGTTCTTGATGTAGACATAGTGCGAGTTGCCATTTTCTCCAGTCAACTTTATTAAATCAATCTTTTGCTGTGCTTGGGAGTTGTTGCTTCTTTTGTATAATAAAATTGTTTTTCTATTGGTATCAGGATTGATGTAATAAACATTGACCGATATGTGTTTGTTCTGTTCTTCAAACTGTTCAATCTCATCATTGCATACAGGAAAGTTTATATTGTCCCATTTAATAAACTTGTCATCAACATACTTTTTATAATGATACATATCACAGGGATTGTCTTTTTTGTATATCTCATAAAAACCACATTGAACGGAATATTTGAAACACAACTCATCATTGTTTTTAATATTGATACAAGCTTTCTTGTTCGCCACCCAGTCAGGCAATGGAATATAAGAAGAGCCACGGGTAGGATTGTATCTGTCATAACTTATCACCAGACTTTGAACTTGAAGAAGAACCAAACCCGATTGAGTTAATTCGGCTATCTCAATTTGAACCTCTATGTCGTGGGCTATGTTGTCCAAAACACTGTTTATCTCTTCAGGGTTGTGGACATTGTATCTCCTACTTCTCAGCCTCCGCCGTATCTCTTCGTTGTCAGTGTTCTTTAACGCCAAATCCACTTCAACAATGATTTTCATATTCGGGCTTCTGTTAAGGAATTCCACCATTCGTTGCTTGTGATATTTTAAGTATGATAAGCCTTTCAACCCTTTCAATCTTGTATCACTAACTGAATATGTGTTGGCATATCCTTTGAAGGCTTGCTGTTCATCTTTGATTTTGGATTTGAAACGCTTGACATAATCCTGCAAGGGTCTTCCTCGTGTTAGTTTGATGAAGCTAGCCCCTTTCATTAGAAGACTATGTTTTCTGAAGCCGTCGCTTCTCGCCACTTCCTTTAGTCTGGTACTCAACACCTTCGAAGTGGGTTTGTTCTTACTGTATCTGTAGGTCTTGTCTCCTATTTTGAGTTTTTGTGCTTGTTTCCTTTCTTTTTGTATTACTTCGCCTTGTTGACTATTTATAATGAAATCTATGATTTTTTCTTCTGACACTGACACCATATATCTATACTCTATATTATATATAGTAAATATTTCTTTAAGTAGTTTTGGCTAGGGGTTGTCTGTTGGAGAAACTGGGCTCTGGGTTGAAACTCAACGCATTAATCTTATGAATGAGTTTTAATAAGATTAATGAGTTATCCTTTCATAAAGGGAGGTTTTTGTTTTTATTGCACACATTGCTTTTCTTGTGTTTGGATAGGTTGGACTTGCTTGATATCGTCCTTCCGCAGTCCTCGCAGGTGTAAGGCTGTTTTAGGTTTTTGTTGTAGTAGTTCTGGTGGTAGGTCTTCTGGTCGTCCTTCCATCTCATTAGTTGGCCGTCGCTCTCGCTAACCTTCTCGCTCATTCTCTGTAAGACTAAGTCGTTTTCCGCTTTCATAAGTTCAACCATTACATCAAATTCGTCATTCGTTATTCTCTGTTTTCTATTACCATTAATGAAAATTCCTGTCATTTTTACTATATTATCACGCTTTCTCTTTAAGTAGTTTTATTTTTCTTCTTGCCTCGGCTACTTTTTGTATTTGTGCTTTCTGGGCTTCTGCTCCTACTTCTTGTTTCCATTTGTTCCCTCGTCCATTCACTACCTCGTGCTATTTCTTGGGGTGAGTTGCTCCTTCTTCTTGTTTCCAATTGTCTTCTGTTCATTTGATTACCTCGTGCTCTTTCTTCTGGTGAGTGGCTTCTGCTCCTCGCTTCTACCTGTCGTCTTGACCAGAAAGAAGCCCTCGGTTGTTCTTCTTCTTGTTCTCGCGATTGTTCTGATGAAGTGGATGACTTCTTACCTCGTTGGAATAGTTCAAATACGCTCTTGTCTTCTCCACCTAAAAATATGTTTCTTGACGACTTTATTTCTCGACTTTCCTCTTTCTTCTCTTCCTCTTTCTCGGTTGATGCTGACGATGATGATGTTAAATGAAGACTTTGTAAATATTCCTGCTTTTCGTCTTTTGGTTCGTCTTCTGGTTCATCTTCTGACTTTCTATTTTCCTCACTTTTGTCTGTAATTACATCACTGAATTTTTCATCATCTACCTCCTTTGCTACATATCGCGTTGTTTGTGTGTCTGCCTCATTGTTTTCATACAACTGTGATGTTGGCGGTATTTCATCAAACATTTCTGGTGTCAATTCGTGTAATAAAACTTGTTTATCAGTTTGAACCCTAGCATTCAACCGTAGTCTCCTCTCGTATTTTGAAAGGTCAAAATCGTCAAAGTCTATATCGTAAATTGATGTGTCAAATGCCCGTCTTTCGGGGATGAGTTCAATTTTCAATCTGTGTGTCATCGCTTCTTTCAGCATTTCATCAAAAGTTGTCCTTCTTCTTAATCCATAATATTTATCAATCATATT
This sequence comes from Effrenium voratum, assembly GCA_963377175.1. Classification (NCBI taxonomy): domain Eukaryota; class Dinophyceae; order Suessiales; family Symbiodiniaceae; genus Effrenium; species Effrenium voratum. Next base: position 142,404 of record CAUJNA010000178.1, on the reverse strand, counting down.
TAAATATTATAGATTTTTTATTGTTGAGTTGATGAACTTGGTTTCTGTTTGAAGTACTTGTTATAAACGTTGTCCTTGTAATATGTTTCTAACCGAGTACGAATTCCTTTTCTTTCTGTTGTGCTTGCATTGTTAGAATCATCTAATAATTCTTTGAACTCATCGTATTTATCAGCATTTATTACATTGAATTGATGTAGTTTTGAAATTATATTATCCGTCATAGTTCCCGGAGTTTTCGATAAGTACACCGGCCACATCCACTTTATGGTTTCTAAATATTTTTGAAAATTTGTTCATCATCCACTTCTTCGTTTTCTACATTTTGTAATTCCAACTCGTTCGCTTTTTCGCGCATTTCCATTATTTCGATGGTAGAAACTGTTGTTTGTTTATCATCATCATCATCATCATCATTGTCTTTACCCTTTTTCGCTGTTGCTGTTTCCTCTATGGGTTCTAAAGGTGGCAGTTCGTCATCTGATGTCATTGAATGAACTACTACCCCTTCAGGTATTGAACTTGACGAAGCCTTGTTTAAATCTTCGTGTATGCTTGGACTGAGTTTTTCCCTTTTCTCTCTGACTTGTTTATCTTGTTCTTCAAATGATGCTTGTATATCATTTTCATACTCTTCATATTCTGTCAGTGGACTGTCTGGTGTGGAGAAAGCGGACTTTGAAGACCGGCTGGTTATTCTAGAAGACGATGCTGTTGTCTCTGCTTTTCTTAATTCCTCCTTTCTTTTCATCGTTTCCTGATTTAGCAATCCTAAGCTGTCCTTGTTGTCCCACTGACTTCCATATTGGTTGAATCTGTATCTCGTCGCCTTTCTATCTATTGCATCTTCAATTGACGGGCGGTTTTCATCTTCTACTAATGTTTCTTTTAACAATTCATCATAAGAAGGTCTTAAGTGTAGCTGTGATTTTAATGAATTTATGGCATGTGGTTTGGTTGTATTCAGTCTATTTATTGGTTTAATCATATTATATTATATTATATTAATGATTTGGAAAATAAATTAATCCGAAATATTCTTAATCATTTCTTCTAAATGTTTCTTTCTTGCTGTGAGTTGTTCTGTTGTCTGGGTTAATAGTTCTGTCGCTGTGGGTTTCTTAATGGTTTCTTTAATAACTTCTTGTTTAATCTCATTCTTAATTTCTTCTTTTACTTCTGGTTGATTTTTCCTATTATTCTTTTGTGGATTAACTGGTAATAATTCAGTAGGTGCCCCTTTACAATTTTTAGGATGTGAGTGTCTCAAACTTTTCAATGTCATCTTTTTAGAGCATTGTTCACATTCTACTAATTCAACTTCTTTTTTAGTTCTTGGTAATGCTTTCGCTTTTGGTAATGCTTTTGCTTTTGGTTCAGGATTGACTTCTTCTGGTTTAACTTCTTCTGGCGTTGGTTCATTAACTGTTTCATTTTGTTCAACAACTTCATTGTTAATAGGTGCTTCTTCTGTTTTAGTTTCATTATTAACATCTACTACCTCAATACTTGACATATAATATATTCTATATATTTTCTATATGGGAAATTTATAGAAGATATTTATTGTTTGGAGATGTGATATTTTAATTTTCTTTTTTCAACTATATTTGCCTTGTTCTTTTCATACCACCCCTTTTTGTATTCTGTTAAGTGTTCTTTGTTTTCATTATAATATTCTTTGTATTTGATTTGTATTTTTCCTTATTTCTTTCCGCCCATTCTTCTTTATAGGTTGCTATTTCTTCCTTATGAGTTTCTCTATATTCTTTCTGCTTTATCAACTGTTCTTCTCTATTAACGTCTCTCCATTCTTGCTTTGTTCTACCGGCAACTACCTTATTTATACAATCAGTTGATTGTTGATGGTGTCCTTCCCTTGCTTCTAATTCCTTCTTACTATTACAGGGGTAATCTTCTATCCATTCTATCTTGCAATTTTCAACTCCAAACTCATCAAATAAGTTAAAAACAGTCAAATATGATTTGCAGTGTCCTTCATTGTATCTTTTATAATCTGAACGATGCTGAACCATTCTTCTGGATAATGAAACTGTTGTGCTTCCTATGTAGCATTTTGTATATGCTTTATCACATACTTTATAAATTTGACCTTTTGAATATCTGTTTTCCATAATGTAATATACTGTTTTATGTCGTTATATGTTGTTTTCATTATCAAATAATATCACTCTTTACGAAAAGGAGACTAAAACTACAATTCACTCCATTCAAATTAACTTCATTTCCTAATGAGTTACTAATCCAAAAAACTAATTGTTTAAAGCTTCTATTTGATACATCCAAGTAATCAAGAGGGTTTAATTCTGAGTCAAAGACAATTCCCGCGTGTGGTGCTGTGACTGGTACTTTCTTAACAACTGTGCTATCGCCAGTTCTTAAATTTACTTGATTATAATTAGACAATTGAGACGAATGAATATAGATATTTCTAACAGGTTGAAGATTAATAAACCCAGAAACATAAGGATTATTATATTGATAAACTGCAACTTGATAATTTCCTAAAACTTCACTAATCGAATGTAAATTATTAACATCAAAACTTCCATTCCATATATAATCATCATATATTAGTTTCATTTGTTCATCAGTTAATACAGCGAACTTTCTATCGGCATAGTTTGAATAAATTGTTATTTTATTAGTTTTTACACTGTAAAAAATTTCATAAGTATTTCAGAAATTAGCATTATCAACAATACCATTTATTTTTGATTTTATTTCTGTTGCCAGTTCTGTACCAGTATAAACTCCTTCTGCCAATGCAACAGCAATCCAATCGACGTTAGTATTATCTTCATCTGGAACTAATGGTGAAGAATAAAAATAAAGTATATTATTTCATCCTGACTGAATTGAATACCAAGAGTTAGGCAATGTTACTTCATGAATATAACAATGAACACCATTATCTGTTTGTAATGTTTCTGGCAATTCAACTTTGAAATTTGATGATGTACCACTAATTCTATGAGCGCTGTCAATATAAACTTTTTTGTAAATCAACATAATATATTTAAGTAGAAAATAAATTTTCTAATGAAAATTATTCTGTTGCTTAGGACTTCGTCGTAAGTCAACTTTTCTATATGAAAAGTTGCTTAGAGCAAAGCTGTAAGTCAGCATTATTAATTAATTGAGAAATTGATTTGTAACTTTAGTTATATGATTAATAATACAAAGTTAATTTATGAAATGAAGCATGGTAAAATTAAACATTATCAACCTTACAAGAAATCAATTAAAATGACTGACGTTATGAAACAAACTGACAAAGTACTAAATAGTTATTATCCTAATTCAAATTTAACTGATGCACAAGGATTAAGTAGAGCATATGGCAATGGTAACGGTTTTTATATTGATGGTGATAAAATGTATGTAGCAGGAACATTTGGAAAAGGAACGTTTGGAGGTGCTGTTAATGACATTCTGGCATATGTTGGACTACTGTTTAAAATGACAAAATATTCACAACGATATAAAGACACATCAAAAGCATTGGATGAAAACAACGAAGTTAAACACCTTATAACACATAGTCTCGGCTCAAGTGTAGGGGCACAAATAACAAAAGATTATCCTGAAAGAGAATTAACTTTAACCACTTACGGTGCTCCATTTATATCACGAAGGTCTAAAAGTACTGATGATTACATTAATTTTAGAAGTATCTTAGACCCTGTTAGCATTGCTGACCGTGGTGCTATAACTGTTTATACTGGTTCATTAAATCCATTTACAAACCACGATTACACAACTGGATATGGTGATATGCGGCGTGATGTTTCAAGAAGTGTTGAACCTGTAAGTGCGATAATGTAGTTAAATAAGTACTTAAATATATAAATATATAATATGATATATGTATAACCAGTTAAATGAAAACTTGACAGAAAGTGAAACAACATATAAACCATTAACAATTGAAGACAGATTAAAGTATTTAAATAGAGATAATAAACGAACATATGTAAAATGTCAGTGTGGGTGTTTCATTATTAGGAGTGTCAGAGTTAGACCTGACTATATTGGTTATAACTGGATTATTTCAATTTCTAATATGTTTGTACCAAAATATCAAAATGGTTATTTCCTCATCAATGACAACAGAAACGAGTGTAATCATAGTCAATCAGACCTTGATGAAATAGTAAAAAGAAAAAACATAAAACTATTTTCATATTATTATTAATGATACATCATAAGAAATATGACAATGAAACAACGGATGATATGATTAAGAATGAAAATAAAAAGTATAAGAAAAGTTCATATGAAGAAATTAGAGAATTAGAGTTAGAGAAAGAAAAAGGCAATACTCCAGTTGAAGATAAGATTAAGAAAAAGAAAATGAAAATATTTAAAAATAATAATTCTAATCAAAAGGATTATACGAAATTACTCAATTTGTAAAAACTTTTTTTTAGAAATTAATGAAATTACAATTTCATCAATTTGCAAATCATAATTCTTAATTATGATTTAGACATTAATGAAATTGCAATTTCATTAATTTGTAAAACATATATAAAATATGATTTAGATTTTATAAATGTTTTCTAAATTGTTAATTGCATACATTTATCAATTTAGTTTAAATTACTTCTGTATTATATATATATAGTAATGGAAACTTTTAGTGCTGAAGATATTCTAATTGACAACCTCTCATTCAAATTAAATAAAGGTGCAAGCTATATCAACGACCGTCGTTCTGTCTCGTTTTTTCCTTCTGGGAGTAATATCTACACTCCTTCATCAGGCCAGCGTGTGTTGAAAATAGCGTTAAATGCTGAAGATAATAGTTGGTTAGACCCACAGAGTGTAATGGTTTATTTCACTGTTGAAAACACTGACACGACAGACAATAAACGCTTGCGCCCTCTGTCTCCTGCTTATTCCTTTTTTAGAAGAGTAAGACTAATTGCTGGTATTCAACTTGTTGAAGACATTGATTACTACAACCGAAATCATCATATGATGAGTTGTTTGATGTCAAAAGGAGCAAGGGACAATGAAGACGCCCAGAGTTTTGGTTATAGATATGATGATGATTTAAACACACGTCGTGCAGTTCCTGCATCGGGTCATATTGGTCCTGCATATGACGCTTACACAATTCCAGGCTTTAGGAGGAAAATGGTTGTAGGATTTAAACCGATGCTTGGTTTATTCAATCAATTTAAGTATATCCCGTTAAAAGCGTGTCCTCTTGTTTTAGAACTTGAACTAGTTTCAAATTTTACCGATTGCGTTGTTACAGCGGGCGGGTCGAGGTTTCCAGCAAGTGGCAACGCAGACTCAAGCCTTCATACAAATGAGCAGTTCTCAATTAGTAACGCATTCCTTCAAACTGATTTGGTCAGCTTGGACAATGACCTTCACAATAAATATGTTGCTCACCTCCTCGATTCGAAAGAATTACCTATTACTTATAATACTTATATTTGTCAATCTAATCAAGTTCCTGATGGTTCGTCATCAATTAACACTACTGTTGTTCGCTCAGTATCTAAACTCGTTGCCGCGTTCATCAGTTTCAACAAAAGCGGAGTAGGCGATACTCACGTTATGAAAGAATACAACAATTTCTATCATCCTATGTATAATTTGAGTTATCAAGACAGTGGATACTACAATCCCGACCTTGGTTTAGAATTTCAACTTCAATTAGGTTCAAAACTATATCCTGAGTACCCTTGTCGTTCATTAACACAAGCATTCTATTATTTACGAAAAGCATTAAATTTACCATTGTTCCATCAACACCATTTATCAATTGAATACTCTGCTTATCGTGTTGATAAGTTTATCTTTGCTATGAATTTCGAAAGGGTGCCGGATTCTTCATATTCTGGAATTAACACTAAAGCCGGACAACAGCTTCTAATTCGTTTGAAACCTATTGGAATTATGGCAACAGCAAATATGCCTGACACAATATATATAACATTAGTATCAGAACAAATATTATCCGTTAGAGACGCCGGAGTGCAGATACTTGCTTAAAAATAAATAAAAAATGATAACTAAAAAAAATAAATATTATCATTTTCTACTATTAATATATAATGCCTTCAATAAATTTAACAAACTTTGAAAATGTTGTAGCGCACACAATTAGCGAAATCAATTCTACAAGCGGGGTGACAAACATTAGAAACATATACGCTAATCAATCAGATATAATTGATTTACTCAACAACAAAGCAGACCAAGTAGATACTTACACAAAGGAGCAGATAAATGCTAATTGTTATGATATAACTCAATCATACAATAAGACAGAAGTTAATGCATTATCAAATAATATTAGTTGAAATACATGTTTAATGGGTAATCTGGCAATAACTTCAAATACAAATTTTAATAATATTTCATCAAATACAAATTTAATAAATAATTAAAATTCTACTATGACAACTCATTTTAATAACATTAGTTCTAATTCTATCTTAATTAATACAAATATTAATAATATTTCATCTAATACACATTTAATAAATAATTTGAATTCTACTGCGACAACTAACTTTAATAACATTAGTTCTAATTCTAATTTAATAACAGGATTAAATAATACAGTAAATTCACATATTACTACAATTTTAGTTTTACAGAATGGAGGTTCATTCAATGAAGCAGATTATTATAGTAAAACATCAACTATTAATTTCTTATCAGAAAAATTAAATACATCAATATTAAATAACACATTAATTCATAATATAACAACTACTGCAACTTTCAAAATAGCAGAATTTGGAAATTATAATAATTTCTTTGAAATGTGTAATAATTATTTTGATAGTTATGATTATGGAAGTTTGGCAGGTTCAACAATGTTGTTAAATCAGCGTGGTGTTGGAAATGTAGAAATTAATAATTCTTCAACTTTTCGAAATGTTAAAATATGATTAAATCATAATACTACAATATTAAGTAATTTACAAGTATCTGGTTGATTTTCGCGCTCGTCTATTTTAGATATAGCAGGTTCTGATGCTAGATATGTTTTACACTCAGATGGATTAAGTGGATTAATAATGGGAAATACAAATACAATAAATTCAATAATTACTAGTAATAACTCACAGGATACATCATTAGGACAAAAGTTAGACAAAGTTAATACAACATTACAAACAGTGACTTCACCATTAATTATTAGTTTAACAGATAATACTAATCCAATTTTTAGAATACAAGATGCTGTAAGTACTCAACGTTTAGAATTTAAAGAGGTTGTCAGTTGGACTCTTATCAAGGGTTAGCAGGTGCTACTCCTTATAGATTATGGTTAGGATGGAATACAGGAGATGTCATTATTGGAAGGCCTAATAATGCTTCAAGAATTACGATTAACGGTAATGTTCATACTTCATACAATTTTGCTCAAGCACACGGAACATCATATTTTGAAGGTGCTGTTTATATGAAAGGATTTTTTTTGCAAATAATGATTTTTCAACAGATATTAAAACAAAAATAGATAATATCAATACTTCAATAAATGGATTAGAACCATACTTAGAAACATATACACCAGATGCAACAGAAGGTTTTTATATACATCATCCTACTTTTGTTGCGTGTAGTGTAGGAGATATAACTAATGCTTCTAATCTATATTTTATGTGTGATGGATTAGTTAATAAAACTATTTTTAATAAACCTGTTGATGTGTTAGGTAATATGTTTATACAAATGCTGCTGTTAATTGTGATAATGTTAATATTGATACCGATGGTAAATTAACAATTGATACAAATTGTGAATTATATAGATATGTTAGTGCTTTTTCATCTTTTGATATGAGGAATAGTGATGCTAATTCTTCAATTAGGTTTATCTGTGGAGACCTTGCTGTTCAATCTAACATCGTTGGAGCAGTTGATATTTCTAGCGGATGGACTTTTAATACTGCTACTGCTGATTTTATGGGTAATTTATTTGCTGATGATGTTTATGTTAAAACTGGTGGAGCATTAAGAAGTAATCATATAGCGCCTAATAGCGGAACATTAGTGACCGTTGATACTAACTTAGCAGTTCAAAATGCATATTTAGCAACTAATACCATTCAATCATTCGATTTAACAACGGTTTCATTTTTAAATAATATTTCAATGACTACTGGAACAGACATAAGGATGGGAACAAGTGAAATATCAACTTATTACGATGGAACTAGTTTATCTACAATTGATGTAATATTCAGAACATCAAACACTGCATTTAGAGTA
>CAUJNA010000178.1:75000-134031 GCA_963377175.1 Effrenium voratum | reverse complement strand
GCGAGTTCAACACCCGGCGCTAACTGTGGCTTGTGCTTCACCGCAATGCGATACGGAACAAAACAACGACCAGGGACAAGCTGCTCGTGATTGATATGCAGACAACGCATGAGCAATTTCAAGCGGAGCAACGTTTCCAAAGCAAGGTCGTTAACACACTTCAACTCTATGCGCTCGTTCGACAGTTCTTCAACAAATGCGGCCAGCACGGACTGCATGTCAACATCCACGGACCCGACGTGAATTGGTCGTGGTCGTGGAGACCGTTCCCGCGCCGGTGCAGCGACCGGTACGGGATGAAACTGCCAAACTGCGCGTTCAACCCAACCATCAATTCGCACACATTGTAGCCCCGGGTCAACTCTATCCTAAACTTTGAGCCATGACCCATTCTTCAGAAACCAAGTGGAACGAAGCCACTTGCTCCCAAACGGTGTCATAACCGCGAGTGGAGGTTTCACACGCATCAATCTGGGTCCCTTGGCAACAACAACCGGATCATGTCCTTCATGCTCATGCAATCCCTCTTTATATGTTAATCCAGACCACCATAGGTCCGGGGGCATGATCGGTATGTGTGTGTACGGAAATGTTGGAACTCCGTCAACTGTCCCCGAAGCGGTCTGCATGGTCCCCTTTATGGGATCACACGGGGGTGTGAGCGCCTTGAGGGTATCCGGGTCAGACAGCAAGCTCGGGTCTAGTAGACCAATCTGCAAACATGCATGTTTCCATTTGCGCCCATCATTGAACGCCTTGGTGTAAATATCGGCCGCCATCCTGTCTGTGACCTCATACGCCAAGTACATGTAATCACGTGTGAACATCTCATGCATCCACGAAATGCTAACACCATGGCTTCTCTCAAGGTGGCGCATCGTGGGGTTCCTCCCCGATCGCACGACACCGATCATAGCCTTATTATCGTCATAGAACACAAAGTTCGGTGACTTCTTGAGAATCCGCTCTACCAGCTTGAGAGCGTGCATACCCATCGATCTCATGGCAACGTCGGCCGCAACAATCTCGGCCTCGGGAGTGGAGTGACTCACACAACCCTGTCTTTTAGAGCTGCCAGACAACGGAAACCGGGTATTAGGCCCTTGTATATTCAAGTGTCCACCGGAGGTGGAACGCAGCGAGTCAATGCATCCCGCAAAGTCAGCGTCCGCATACAAGGCCAAGTGCACATCGTCCATAAGGTCTCCAACCCAACCGACCATGCGCCAATGTTTGGTATGATGCACATAGCACATCAAGTGATGCAAACCCCGATCATCGGAGTCAGTCCACCTATGCACGTTCCGTGCTAGGCGATTCACTTGCCGCAACAAATCGAAGCGAGCAATCCGCTCACCGTACAGCAACTTCATCAGTACGCTAGCGGCATGCGGAGCAAGGTGTCCACGCACGGGCTCCTTCATGGCCAACTCAGGAGTCCCTCCCCGTTGGTCCGGCACTGTGGCAGAACCGTCGGTGGGCACAAGATTGTTACACCAATTGCACACGACTGACGGCCCCTCTCTGGCAGGCATCCGTGAGACGTGATTCTTTGTTTCTTCATGCAACTCAGGGGTGACAACCTTATTCAACTTCACGTCGCCCGCCACTTCAAGATAGCGGTCGACACAGGAACTTAGGAACTGTTCCATGTCATAGGTCACCGTTGTTACTCGGTGTCCGTTCCCGAGAGTGACGTTTCCCTTGCTTTGATTGCAACCAAGGTACATGTCAAGTCCAGTCTCGGGCTCAATCTTCAAACGTGTACGCAACATGCTCCACCCTTGGGCAAGGTTCTTCTGCGGCCCTGCCATTTTTGAAGTCGTCGACATACACAACCAGAACAAGCTGGAGCTTTTCGTGAATGTACACTGAAGGCCATTCTTCGCCGATGGGCTCAAAACCAACGGCACGCACCGACTCATCGCAGTGCTGCTCCCAAACTGTTCCCGCATCTGGGTGTCCGTACAGCGCCTTCCTCAACGGGACGACTGGTCTTCTGTACTTATCCCATTTGCATTCACTTGGCACGGCCTCCGGTGGCAATTCAATCCAACACGGCGTGCCTCTCAAGGTGGCCTGTATATACGCCTGAACAGCGTCGGCCATCTGCACATCCCATCCATCATGACAACCCAGAAAATCCGCCCAACGCGAGGCTTCAAATGAAGCAGGGGAGTTCCCCAAATCTTGAAACATCGCAGCCTCAAAGCTTTGGTTCTTCACTTGGTTCCCCAGCAACACGCCTCTACCCTTGAACTTCCTCTTAGGATCACCAACAGGCAACTGTGAGTGCTTTTCAACGCAAATGCCATGTGCGCGAGCCATGTGTATTTCCTCCCCCTTCGCTTTGCTTCTCTGGCTACAGCGTCATATTCACGCACCGCGCCAAGATCGAAGACCCCCTGGTCGATTAATCCCGACCACTCTTTCTTCATTGATGCCAATGCGTCAGGGTTGGTCAACATCTCTTTCCGGCCTACCGGCCTGGATACTAAAGCGTCGAAGAATCGTACAACTTTCGCAGCTTTCTCTCTGTGCTGTATTCGCTCAGAAGTCACGCACGGCATCGATGGGTACTTCTTGGCTTCACCGTCTTCGCCTATCGCAGGCATTTCGAGTGGCACTTTTCCAGAAACTATCTCAGCAGACTCCTCCCATTCATACCAGGTGAGGTCCGTCGATTCGTCGACCGATGGATCCGTCCCCGATGCCGTTTCAGCTTCGTCATTATGACTCTCCATGACTGATGCAACCGCCTTCGTCCAGATTGGAGTCGACTTTGATCGCTCCTCAGACTTGAACTTCCAGGCATAAATTACCACCAGACACTCAAATTCTTTCTCAAGCTGAACGTTTCGTCTCATGACGTCTTGGGACTGTTTGGAATCCATGAGAACAACCACCCCGTCGACAGGATTAACAACAATCCTGACCCATTCAAGCTCAGCCAAGTGCTTCCCATCCATTGGGTTCTTGATCTTTGATATGTTCTTCCGCAATCCCCAATTGTACTGCCATTCTACTCCACCCCAGCGGTTCCGAAGCATCGCTCGAATTCTCTTACCACCGGGCATCTGTAATGTCCGTGCCTCTGCCGGCGCGGAAATATCAGACTCTTTACTCTTGGGATCTTCCTCTTTCCTTTTGCCACCGCCCTTCACTTCGGCCTTCTCTTCCTTGGTGTAATATTTACTCATCATCTTCCATTCTTCAGGAGTGAACTCTGGAGGTCTCGATGTCTTCATTAGCCTGAATCCGTCCTTCCCGACAGGATACGGTCTCCCGGCCTTGTCGATCTTAACCTCCTTGCCATCGTCGTTGACGTACGTGATACCATCCCCGGGTAGCCCAACTGACACGTGTGGAAGGTCGGACTTCGCAACCTTTTCATCGCCCTTAGGGTGTCCATCTCCTTTCCCTTTTGAGGAGCTCGGTCTAGCATCTTCTTCTCCTGCATGATCCCCCCGATCTCCGGCGATTACCTCCGGGCCATCGTCGAGCAGTAGACCAGCGATCTGATCGACTTCATCGTCAAGCAGTCGCTTCTCGTCACTCTGCAGCAATTCAGGCTCGTAGTCCTCATCCTCGATCAGGCGGTCACGTGCATCCAGACCGATTGCATCGATAGACATCTCTATTCCTTCCAAAGTCTCGTTGGCAACCTTGTACTTCTGTTGTGTTGGGAATGTCAGAGGAGATTTCAGAATCATCCTCTCCGTCTGATGTGGCATTCTCAACCGAGGTGGAACCTTTGCCTTCTTGATGTTCAGCTCTGCACCCGCAAATGCAGTAAGTGCCCAAGCACGATACTTGTTTGCCCAATGCATACCGGTGCTCAACACATATCCAGCAAATATACCAGTTTCCCCTCTCGGTTCGAACTTCTCCCTCTTTCCCCCTCGTGCTTCGCTCGGCTTGAAGTCCACTAGCGCACCAAAAGGTATCTTCTCGCCCTTGAACTCCTCGCCATGCAGCCTCATCCATGCACTCGATCCGTTCACCACTTCGATGTTCATGAGATGGCACAGAGTGGTGATGGCCTGCACCCAATAACACGTGGGTAGACCGGCATGTACTAGACAAGCCGAAGTCTGGTCAATGATGAATTGATTTGTTCTTTCAGCAAGGGAATTGTTCTGCGGCCGTCCAGGCAGCGTTAGGTCGTGGTTCAGCTTCAGCTCCACGCACGCATTGATCAGTTCCGGGCCGTCATCTGAATATACCTGCTTGATTTTCCTCCTCCCGCAGAAGTGCTTGATAGCCCTGACTACTGAGTCAGTGTCTCTTCTCGCGGTGGGATAAGCCATGATAATTCCGGTATATATGTCCCGGATGATGAGCGCATACCTGCCTTCCACTTCTTGATCTCCTGATGCCGTCACAAAGTCGAACGTCACCAGGTCACCGAACGTCTTCACTTCTCTTTTGAATGCTCCCGTTCGTGATCTGAAGTGTCTCATCTTTGCCTTGACGCATGATTCGCAGAAGGGATTTCGGTATCTGTTTGTAAGCAAATGAGCTATGGAGTTGGCGTCCTTCTTGAGGACTCCCACTTTCCTCTTTATTGATGATCCTTCGTACACGTCTACTTCGATTCCGGCATCTGGATCATCATCGTCAGCCTCTTCCTCGTGAGCTTCGGCATCACCATGTCGATGCGGGACTGACCCAACATCTACAGGTATTTCCTCAGCCACGGGAGGCGGACGTACCGGACCGGCTCCTCCGGGTGGCCCGAAGTCGAATGCCCCGTCGTGGTGTTCGCCCTCGGCTTCTGCGGACTCACCGACAGCGGCGGGTGTGACGTCGTTCTCATCGTCACCTCCCTGATCTGCCTCGTCGTTCGTTACCATCGCCAATACTTCCGAAAAGTGCTCCTTAAGGTCGTCTATCGTAGGGCGATGCCTGTTACTCCGAAGTTTACCATCACTCACTAGGTACGGGATGTCGTCCTTGACCTGCAAGTGCACGAATCCCAGCTTTGGCGTAACCATGAAAGGTAGTTTACCAGGCATCCAGTGAAATGCATAACCCATCTTCATGCATCTCCTCCCCACTGACAATACCGTGGGTGTCTCATCCAACACATGCGGCTCGACAGTCTCGTCCAACTCGTCCACGACTATCTTGGCCACATCAGATGTGGAAGTGGAACCATACGCGGTCTGGAACACGATCTCGTCGTCATCTTTCACGATGTCGACACCCAGGCTCTTCGCCTTGGCTCTTCCGATGAGATCATGACCACATCCGGTGTCCATCAACCATTTCACCCGTTTGCTGATGCACGTTGACATGGCGAAAACGTTCTTCGGCATACCATGCTGCTTCTTCCAGTCGACAGCCGATTCCTTGATCTCGTCCTTGTTCCGATCATACTCGAACATTATGCTGCTCTCCTTGGTCACCGGGAAGTAGTGCTTCTTATATATATCATCCACTACTTCTCTCAGTATCTTCGCACGTATCAATGATCGTTGGACTTGATAGGCTGATAATTCACGATGATCACTGCTTTTGAACTTCTTCTCGTCGACGTACACGTACTGATAAGGCACATTCTCATTGTCCTCATAACCGTACCATTCTCCTTTTCGTTCCCATTGCCTTCTCTCGTCTTCGAGGTAGGTGATCTCCCCGTTCTCGTCGACGTCGAGCACTTCCTTGAACCACACCATTTTCTCGGGGATCTCGGACTCGCCAGACCATCTCGATGATTCGCTCATCGCGTCGTCATCGTGCTCGTGGTAGACAGTCTCGGCTTCGTCCGGTTCGACCTGATCAACGTCCTTCTTGAATCTTACCTTCCCTGCAGGAGCCGATTGCTTCAGGACTATCGCGGGCATTGCGATGGCCCTCCTCGCAATGGCAGGCGCTGCTGCTTTGGCGGCAGCCTTCGACTTGGCTTGCGCCTTGTCATTTGACGTTGCTGGAGCTGAATTGTTCTTGATGAGCTCATGCCTGTACTTACAAGCGCTTCCCCTATCGCACTTCCCCTTCTGAAACGCGAAGCATGCTCCATCATCCCTCTTTGGTGACGATGATCTGGACTTGGTTTTGCCCTTTCCTTTCCCCTTGGACATGCTCTCCAACTTATGCTCCGTCTTCTTGCTGTGGGAAAAAGTGCATTCATTCCCTTTCACGCACCCCTTCGCCGATTTGAAGTGGTACCAGCAGGGATTATCCTTGCTTCCGCCCGGACTCTTGCCTCTGTCGCTGGCACCGTCGGACTTGCCGTTCTTGACAGCGTGGCCCTTTGCCTTGGCTTTTGGGAGCACAGGAGCGGCATCAGGTCCACCGGGTTTCCCCTTTCTGCCCTTGCCACCCTGGTTCTCCTGTTTGCCAGTTGCTGGAGCCGCATCCTTCCCGCCTGACTTCATCAACGACTTGACCGATTTCTCCTTCATGTCGAGCATCAGGTCTTCCCGATCTGCCTTGATCTGATAGTCGATCAACGCCAATAAGAATTCATACGTCTTCTGAGGATGCTTGTCCGGTAGTCTATGGTAGGCATTGAGGCCGAACTCCATCTTCTTGCTCCCTTTGATCTTCCTGTAAAGGATGACTCTGAGAGCCAGCTTACTGGGTCTGTCCTCGCTCCTCATCTTCAGCAGCAAATCATACCATTTGTTCCTGAACATGACCAAGTTCTTGTCGCCAGGAAAGTCAAGGTTGAATATATGCTCGATGTGGTAGACAAGATCCGTTCTATCGGAAGTTCTGAATGATTGCATAACTAATGCCACCAACTCTCGTCCCTTCACGATCACCCCTTGTTGATGACGTAGTTCAGAGTGTCGTGTAGCATCGAGGTATACGTCCTTGGCTTCGTCAGGTGCTTGTTTCAGCATGTTCTGCATGCCCATGGCCATCTTAATATCTATCGTAGCAAATCTGTCGCCACCAGAATCGCTAAGCAAATCCAGGTCTGGGTTCAACCCAAGAGCCTGCTCCAGCCATTTCGTCCATGCGTCGGTATCTGGATCTGCACATGCGCTCAGAACATTCAAATAGCAGTTGCATCTTCCAGGTGTCAAGCTGATGGATCTTTGGCCAGGCCGGAATAGATACTCTCTCGGCCTCTTTCCTCGAGATTCTCGGTCGATCATTCTTGATCTCTCGGTTATCTCTCGATCTCCTTCGTCTCCACCGTGTCCGATCGTCTTCTTCCTCTTCTTCTTCCTCGTCTTCCTCATCTCCTTCGTCGTCGTCATCCTCATCCTCATCATCGGGTGGATCATCCGGAGGTCCTCCTCCGCCACCAGCGAGGCTCAACTGACGTCGACCCGCTCCCAGCCCATTCCCATTGGGCGGGAATCCACCGTAATCCAATGGGGGCGTAGTACCGTTGTTTCCCCCCCCATCACCACCACCAGTCGTAGTAGTGGATTGTGGGACAAGCCCAACAACCCCTTGCATCTGGGATAGGTGTACATCGATCATTGGATCACCGAAAGACGGAAAGAGGATCGAACCTGGCATCAGCGACGAATTAGGGATTTGATTAGAAGACGATGACGGGACTGACCCAGCCACCTTCTTGTCTATCCTATTTGAATTAGCCTGGGTTCCTCCCTCAGCGCGTTTCACTACTGCTCGTTCACGATGTCCATCATTGCTGCTGGAGGCTTCCTGTGTCTCCAGCTTCTTGTGTGCACGTAGTTCCTCGTTGTCAGCATCGAGTTGGCGTACAAAACTCTCTTCTTGCTTGAGCGTCGCCTCTCTTTCTTTCAGTTGTCTCTGAAGCTCATGCATCTCCTCGAGGTACTCATCGTACATTCCCTTATCTGTCAATCTCCAGTACTCAGCCTCCTTCGACTTCTCGTCCATCGTGCACCGTTCCTCTTGTTTCTCTTCTTTGACCTGGGCTAACTCCAAGATCGCATCTTGACGATGACCACCTTCGACAGCAATCATCTGGTCCTTCATCGACACGTCGGACTCATACTGTTTGACGATCTCTTCCTTTTCGCGAAGCAAGCAATCTGCTCTCTTCGATTCCTGTTCGCAAATACGGTAACGTCATTCAGCCTCGCCATCAGCTGTTCCCTGGAGTCCTCCAAAGAGTACGTCTCGGGGCGCTTGACGAGTGCATGCTCCAACTGTGATTTCAGACTTTGGACCATCTCCTCCTCGTTGAACTTCTCGATAGATGTAGAAGATTCTATGCCTCTGATCTGTTGCTGATAAACTGATATCTTTTGTGAAGCCTCACGGTGTATCTGATTTGCACGTATAGCTGATTCCTGCGCGGCCGACTTCTCGCTTGCCATGTAGGATTTCATCAATGCAATCTCCCGCTTCTGCTCCATGATAGTTCCTTCAGCTTGTCTCATCTGTTGCATTATAATATTCGACTCCAAGTCTTTCTTCTCCCCGTACTGAAATGCGTTCATTTCCACCTTGCGCATCTGTTGGGCTTCTTCCTCAAACTTGCGCCATGCCTCAGCCATGTGGTGTTTGTGGTGACTCACTAGATGTCCCGACTGCTTGCTGGCAATCTCGCATCGTCTTTCCAGCTCCTGGATCCGGATGGTGCTTCCATAGTCTTCTTGGTTAAGATTCGCCATTGCTGCCGACATTTCATCATGTGTCTTCTGATATTCCCCGATCTCCACCTCCATCTTATTCTTCTCTTTGATCACGGCGCGAAAATCTGCACTGGTGGGTGATTTTGACCTCCCACCCTTCGATGTCGATCTCACGCCCTTCTGCGACGTCCGTGGTGTCGCAGGCGAAGATGATGATCTTCTCGGTGGTGATTCTCTTTTCTTCGACTCCTGATGAACATCGATCTGCTTCCATGATCTTGTGGGAGTAGATATGTCGCTGAATAGCGCGGAACCTCCGCTCCCAGGTTCATCCTGTGAATCTGCAACCATATCCATCACCGCAGGAAGAGCCATCAATCCATTGGATCCCTCTGAGCTGCTGTTCCCAAAAGTTGCAGTACTTGGGCTCGCCGAAGACGCCATTGTACTGTGTAGGTTATCGTTCCTTTATTGTCCCTGTACCCGCAATAAACCAGCTGTCTCCCAGTCCAGTGTAGAGCTTGTAGTTACGGCTGATAACCTGTCAAGAGACGGCAAGGTGACGTCCCGTGGGACGCTATGCACCGAACCCTCAAGCTGTAATACCAACCACGTAGAAAGGTGTATACGGACGATGCCGTTATAGCCGAACCCGTGTACACGTTGTAAGGGAGAAGGAATGATAGTTACAACAGTAGTCCTGACAAATGCAGCGCAAGCGAAGTGTTTTCGCTCTCAATGCCGATCACGTATGTATGCAGTCACACATCAGATCTTGAACCTCAATTGTGTCTTGAGCCAAATGGCGATCAATGGAACTTGGGAAGCAACACCAACAAGGACCTCAGAACAGCTACCCAATTTCGGCACGGGGCCTAGAGGGTTTTAACAAGAAACTTGGTAGATACCCTAGCCATGATGAAAAAGGGGGGGGTTTCGAGCCTCCTATCGAACCGCCGGGACCCAACCGCGGCACAATGCATGCATGCTCCAATCTTGCAGAGTGCAGAGTGCAGATGGAGCAGGCAGGCCACACGCATCCCGACAAGTCCCCCCCAAAGTCCCGAGATTTTAACCGGGAAAGGGGGGAGCGCGACCCAAAATCAACCCCCCAGAAACCCCCCAAAAGCACGGAGGGGGAGACCGACCAGGCGGGGGATTCCCCAAAACCCCAAGGGGACCTCAGGGAAACCAAGAGTCGGCCGCAGCCACTTTTTCCGAACCATGGCTGAGATGGCCCGTCCTTGCAGCCACGCATGTGTCCTCATGGTCGAGGAGATCAAACTGCCGTGACGTGGCTCCAACGCCAAGC
This sequence comes from Effrenium voratum, assembly GCA_963377175.1. Taxonomy (NCBI): domain Eukaryota; class Dinophyceae; order Suessiales; family Symbiodiniaceae; genus Effrenium; species Effrenium voratum. Next base: position 124,185 of record CAUJNA010000178.1, on the reverse strand, counting down.
AACCAGAAGAACCCACGTGCGCCACCAGAATGGAATAAGAGAGGAAACAGTGGTGAAAACCGAACCCAATAAGGAAAACCCTTTCCCCCTCCCCGGGGCCAAAGGCACCCAAGTCCCGGGAGGAAGAAATCACACCACTCCCACATCCGACAGGGTTGTGAGACAAAATCTAGCGGCTCCCTCCCTTCAGGATCGCCTCCTTCGCCACCGAGTGGATTGCCGCCAGCCCCGACTTCTCCGGGTTGCTCAGGATGACCGACCACACGGCCGTGGAGACATCCCCCAGGCCGTTCGAGGAGCTGAAGCGCATGCGGGGGGTGCTCGCGTCGCCCAGGACCAGCCGCTCATCCCTGGGAGGCTCCGTTGGCTCCACCCTCTTGTAGAACTCCATCCGATCGCGGATCCACTGATTGTACAGCTGCTCCGGGGCTCGTCCATCACCAACTGCAAGCAGGTGGCCTTATCCCTGTGCCACCCCGTGATCTGGAGCAGCCTGGTCCCCCCGCGGCTCGCCTTCCAGAAGCCCTTGCAAAATCTGCACATTTAGCCACCCGTGGTCTTGAACTTTTCCTTGCTCACCACTTCCCAGGCACTGATGCTTGGCAAGACCAAGCCACACTCCACGGAGGCCCAAAACACATGCTTCGCCTTTGGCTTGTTGATGTACTTTCGGCCCGCAACCGCCGTGACCGTGGCCGTGGTGATGGGCGGGTACCGCCTGGTGCCCTGGTCTGGGGTGCGGAGCGTGGTGTCTGCCCTTCCAGGACCTTGGTTTTTGGGTCCGCCTCCTTGGCCGCTCCCCCCCCGGGGCCAACGGCACCCAAGGGGGGGGGAGCAACCCAGCTGCCGGATGAGGTCCTGGGAGTAGCCCAACCTGTCATACAAGGCCCCCGCCGCCTCCTGCGGGACCTGCTCGACCCAGTCGTGGACCACATTGCAGCGCCAATTGACCTTCACCTCCACCATCGACGACTTACTCAGGCCCGCCACCAACGGTGTAGACCGAGTCGAAGGCCTTCAGCAAGGCCAGCGGGAGGGTGATCCGTTCGTCGCAAACTGCCCTGAACCGCAGCGCCTCCTTACTGTCATGGATGGGGGCCACCGGCATCTCCATCACGGGCAACGGGCAGTTAACGGTGAAATTCTTTGCCGCCAAGAATGTCCCCATCTCCTTGAAGATGTAACTCCACTCCTCCTTGCTGCGCGGCTTGGGGATGCCCAGGCTCTCCAGGAAGGGCACCGCCTCCACTTGTCCGAGGTCGAGCCCTCCGCATTGCGTCTTCACAATCAACGGGAAGGTGGTCCAGGCCGAGTAGATATACTTAAATGTGAACCTGTGGGCGTACAGGCTCGCCAGGTCCCACGTTCTCGTCTGTCTGGTCCAAAACACCCCATCACCCTTCGCCCAGAAGATACCCTGCTCCGGTGCCGGGCGCTCGCCCCGGTTCACCTGAGCTCGGATCTCCAAGGCCGTGTAGATGACTGGGTCGATGTGGTCCTGCTCGCATGTGAATGGGTGAGTCCTGCGCTCAAGGGCCAGGAGCTCCTCCGGCGCGAGCTTAAACTGCTGGTCCGCCCCGGGCGATCTCACCGCTTGCGTGCTTCTTCCAAACCCCCCCAAACATCCGGAGCCTGGTGCCGCTTCATTGCCCAGAGGATAAGGGACAGCTTGCCATCCTCAGAGTCCAGGTCTTGCTGGGACATGGGCTGGTTTTTTTTCCCAGGGCCGGTGGCGGGGCCGGTGCCTCCAGCTCGGGCATCTCCTCCAGCAGCCTGCACGGGTTCTGCGACGCTCTGAGCATCTTGATGTAGGGGACATACTTCTCCTTGATGTCCCCCACCGGGGGGATGTCGTTGGGGTCATCCAGCTCCAGGGGGCAGAATAGGCCCCTCTCCAGGACCTTCCTGAGATCATCCGGCCACGCCGACACTTCCAAGGGCTTGAGAGTGTTGGTTGAGCATCCATGCCTGGTTGGTGTCCTGGGTTCGCTTGTTTGCCGCCTGAGCCTCCTGACTGGAGCCCATCGCCTCAGCCAATGCCTGGCTGGCGTCAACGCCCTTCCCCTCCAAGTACTGGTCTCTCAGCTTGGCCTTGAAACGCTCCAGGTTGACCTTCCTGAGGGCACGGGCTCCCTCATTGGCCACCTCATCTGACGGCAGGGCCTGCATGCCCTCCTGGAGGGGCGCCAGGATCGCCATCTCATTGTCCAGCATCTCCTCAGTGACCAACTCCTTGTGCCGCCGCCTGGCCGAGGCCTCCTCCGGAGTCGGTTCCGATGCTCCCGCAAGGCCTTATGCAGCTCCTCCTTCTTCCTGATCGCCTGGTCCACCTGGGGATGGTAGAGCTCAAAGCTCTGAGCCTCCGCCTCCTTCAGGGACCGCTGCACTTTGACCTTGATCTCCTGGCTCTCCCGGACCTTCAACGCCTCGTCGTCCGCCTCCATGGACAGGATCTCCTGCCGGATGTCCACCCGCCTGTTAAGCGGGACCGCATCTGCCATGGTGATCTCATCCGCCGAGTCCGTTTTTGGAGGGGCTCTCCCCAAGACCGCGCCGTCCACCAAGTTGCGGTCGGCCTGTGCCAGGGTACCACCGGGGCCAACGGCACCCAGGCTTCCCCATTCCCGCTGCTGGATCCAGGTCGCAGACCCAGCACTGCTTGGCTGCCTCTGGCCACCCCGTTCCGCACGCCTTGCACATGAACTTGTAGTCGGAACGACCTGCGTCGAGCCTGTGCATGCGCTGGGTGCCAATACACGCCTTGTTCCTCTGGAACTGCGAAGCCCAGACCTCCTCCGATCTTCATCGGGACGTACGCCTCCAGGATGCGGATCACCAGGTCCTCCGTGAGGTTCTTCCCCACAAACTTGTGAAACAGGGAGACCGCCTCCTCCACCGTGATGTCTCTCAGCAAGGTGGCCGCCGACGCTGGAAGGACTGGAAACAGGTCTGGGAGGTCCACCAGCTTGAAGTACCCGGGTTTTCCGTCCACCGGCACCAAGGAGACAGGTTTGTTGGCCTGAGACGTAGCCTTCTGAGAAGCCGCCACGAAGCCCTTCAGTCTCTTCGTGGGTGGCGTCTGCGCCTCCTCCGGTGGTGTGGCCCGCTCCGTGCCGTCCGCATCCCCCATGTCCTTGTCGCCCGCCTCGGCGGGGCCAGGGGCACCCAAGCCGGGAGTCGGTGTGGCAAATGCCACTCGGAGACGCTCCAGTGCACTGGAGAGGTCCTTCATCACATCGGTCGCCGAAGCTGACGGGGGGGCCTCGGGCTCGTCCAAACCAAGCCGGCCGCCACTGCCGCCTCCCGTGTGCGAATGTCCTGGGCCTCCTGGCTTGCCATTTCAACCTCCTCCACGGTGAGTGTCTGGTCGTCAATCAACTCAAAGGAAGTGGCCGAGGTTGCCGAGGAAGCCATTGCTTGGTCGGTGTTAAGTTCGAAAATGCCAAAGATCAAAGTTTTTCAATCAGCTTGGGTTCCAGGAACCCAGAACAATGCTTGAGCCAAAATGGCACATGCCATTGTGGTCAAGCATTCCACACACAGTTCATGTTTCCACATGCGTTTCAACATTAACCAAAAATGACAAACCACAACAACCGCCCAAAAGCCAACCCATGAAACCACAGAAAGCCCTAACCTCTTTCAATCAATAAAACTAAAAGTTGAAATCTGGAACGAAACAGGGGACAAAATCATCAATTCGTTACCACATCCATATCGTTATTTCATGCCCCCAAAATCAGCCTTTTAAAAACGAATAAGGTGGTACACGTGTTGAATTGTGAAATAAAAAACAGAACAGGCAACCATCTACCCCCCACCCCCAAGAATCAGCCTTTTCTACATTTTTTGGGGGGGGGCACCAGAGAGGAACTGGCGATGCTGAGGATGCAGGAAGCCAAAGGCCAAAACCAATTGGGAAAGCAAAGGATGCGAAAGCCAAAGCCGCAAAAGCCAAACAGAGAGGAACTGTAAATGCAGAGAATGCGAAATCAAAAGCCACAAGAGCCACATTAACCCACGAAAAATCGACAAAAGCCAAAAAGCCGAAAAGCCACCCACCCTTTAAAAAAATAAAACTTAAAAAAATGGCCCTCCCTTTAGAAGCGCGGCTTGCTCGGCGAGGCTTAAGACACTCAAAGGCCCAAACGCGCAATCCTTGTGCCCTCGCAAGAGCGCTCAGCCTTTTTGCTAGTGCGCCAGGCCTTTCGTATACAACTCATTTCAACCGTTGTCGGATCGCATGTTGTCACCGTGGCCTGTCTCATGCTTCATACGTATCAACTGCTCCAGACAGCTGGGGCAGGGTCCATTGGCTGATCTTAAAGCGTAAAGACGGCATCCACAGGCATCCACACCGATTCACCTAGGTCTACCGTTGGCTCTGGTCTGAACTCTTCAGGTCGGCAGTTCCCTCTTTGCTGCTACGCCTACGGCCTTCTTGAGACAGGATTTTGGAAAAATGGCACTCCTGCTTTTTGCGGCAGCCTCCGCAATGATACGATTAAATTCGTGGTTTTCTTACTTGTGGCATCTACGCTAGCATGTCTGAATGCTGGCGCTGGCCCCTTTTGCACTGAACAACCAGAACCATTTCGCGTGATCCACACACCGATTCTGTGGCAGTGCTTTCCAACATGTGCCCGCGGCTGATTTATGCTCCTTTCGTTGGCTGTCAGCATGCAACACTCACGAGCCCTGGTCACCACATGTGCTCGAGTCGGGAGAATCGTCCAGAACCCAGTTCAAAGCACAAGCAGCTAAGCAGGCAAAAAGACACTCGATTCGTCTCCTTGATGTCAGCAATGTTGATAAAATTCCCGGAATGCGCAACGTGGCCTGCCAAGCCAAACATGGCGCAAGGCTCCCACAGCCTGAGCCCCACGACGTCACGAGCACACCCCTGAGCACCGGTGCCTATGACGCCTTGGTTCAGCTTCCAGTGGAAGGAGGGCGGCAGGTTCAGTGACTGGTGCGAGGAAACCAATTCGTCTCTCTCCTGGCCCGAAAGGCAGACAAGCCGCGCAAGATTCAAAAGAGCCCAAATTTGCGCAAATGGCCAAAATTATGCCAAAAGGGTAAAGACCCAACGAGCACAGCTGGGCTATTGCCTGCTATGGGTCTCATCTGTGTTTGAGGCGCGGGCTTTCACGTTCCTGGCAAGTTTTATTGTTGGGTCTTTTTTGCTGTTCTCATCTTCTGAGGATGATTATTGCTGTCATTGGTGGTCCATGTTCGAACGTAGCGCTCTGCTCTCAATGCCTTGAATGAGTCTTGATAGCTTCAGCTTGCGCTTCCTCCAGTCGATTTCATTTGGAAAGCAAGTTTTTGTGTTTATTGCGCAGATAACACGTTCATTTCTTGAAAGCCACGCCCACTCTATCAAATGTCCTTGGCATAAATCAAATGTTAATCCTGGCACTACAAGAATTTGCATTGTAGGGGGCGCATGGCATGACTGACAGACGGAGGTCAACCAATGTGCTCAGGAAAACAGCTCAGAAATCGCAGCAGAAGCCAGCCGAATTGCCACGGCCATGCGATGCCATACAATCCACTATTTGGTTTGGTGTGTTGGTGTCTGCAAACATGACTGGCATCAGGAGAGGGACAGCAGCATGTTATGTCCAAGTGCAGGTGTTGCGTATGACCGACATAAAAATGGGCTACTGGCTAGCGCATTCCACCTGTTGCAGTTGTTGACGATGAGATTGACAACCAGGTGTCTTTGCAGGGAAAAGCCGTCTTTTGCTCACTATCTTGCCATGAAGACCTGGCCTTTACTCCCTCCCGGCTTTGCATGGCGTTGCCCTACCATGTCATGCTAGTCCAGGGGAACAAACGGTCCAAAACCTCCAAAAGGCTTCAGGGTCCCAAAAGGTTTGTCTTGACAGGGACGAAGTGGGCCGGTACTGCCCCCGTGAAAGGGCTAGCTGGCCCATGTCATCAAAGACAATCTGATCTACAATGAAAAACTCAATTACATTTGCGTCAAGGGCCTGACCAAGAGAAATTCGTACATTGCCCAAAAGGGTCAAACGGGGTGGGCCTGTCAGCCACATCCGAGTCATAATTGGAACCTAATGTAAAGAGGTCGACAAAATATGAGGGCGCTGAAAGATGACGTCGACACCCCTGGCGATCACAAGGTGCAGTCAAATGTTTTGAATACTGCGATATCCTTTTTGCACTTGACGTGCATCGAATTTCATGCCCCGCCCTGCCGCCCTGCCGCCCTGCCGCCCTGCCGCCCGGCCGCCCTGCCGCCCTGCCGCCCTGCCTTGTTCAGCAGTAGCAGTCCCACGGCCTCTGCCTGGAGAATTTCCTGCACCTGCGCAGTCGCACTGGAAGAATCGCATGGAGTTGCGCGCGCGTTCCAGACGGCCTTGGAGATGACAATCTCGAAGGCCTCTTCGCGCTCCTGGCGGACTCAAAACGCAAAGTCCAAAGTCACAAAGTCCAATCAGGGGAACAAAGCTCCCCTCGCCTTGTCCCGGCGATGCTGCACTGCCGCATTGGGATCCATCCTCAGTGGCTGACACAGCCTCAAATAGCTGTCACCCAAAATGCAGCTTGGACTGCACGGGGAGAAGGCTATAAGCAACCGGCACCAGCAAAGGACAACATCCAAGAATGCAGCCAATGGTGATCCCGATGAACTGGCCTGTGGGGCAAGCGCACCCCAAGTCGCAAGAACATTGAAGAGGAAATGTGTATCTTTTGCTCAAAAACCAATATTCGTTAAATGTCCAGGTCAGATTGGCTGAGTCCAGCCTATGTTTTTCCATCGGATGGTGATGGGCAATTCTTGCTGGGCTTCGGTGAGCTTGGGCTCCTTCTGCTCCGCGACGCTCACAAGCGACGCTCGCAAGCGACGCTCACAAGCGACTCACAGCGTTTGCATTTGGGATCTCCTCAAATCCCAACGCTTTGCATTTGGACTCCAGCCACTGGCCAGACCAAATGCCGGCACCATCACTTATCCTGGAACTGGCTTCGCTGATCGCAGTTCGCAGGCGGCCAAGGCCAGGACGTGTTGCCGATTGCAGCCCTTGCGCAAAAAGACATCGACTCCAACTGTGAGGCTCTTGAAATCGAGGTCCGAGCGCTGCCATTGTGCTGAAATTTAGAGCGACCTTCCATTGCAGTACCACAGGCCCCCTCCAGAATTGATGCCATTGCAAACACGAGTGCAGGCCGAGCGGCGCATAGCGTGCTGTCAATAAGATCACCGAACACAATCATCAGGAAATTGTCCAGGAACCCAAACCTGTCAACGAATGCAAAGACCTTAGGCCTTAGGATCTTAGGACATCTTAGGACATCTTAGGACATCTTAGGACATCTTAGGACATCTTAGGACATCTTAGGACATCTTAGGACATCTTAGGACATCTTAGGACATCTTAGGACATCTTAGGACATCTTAGGACCTTCGAACCTTACTCGGTTCACAGGCCAGTGGTGCCCGATGAAGGGGACGGCGGCTGCCTGCAGGCACCTGCGCCAGAAGGGAGCGAGCGCGAAGCGAGGTGCGCTTCCGCCTGTGCAGCTGCTCCCTCGTCGGTTCCGAGGAAACCGAGGTGCCCTCCTTGGAGGCATCTACCTCGGAGAAAAGCCTCTGAGAAGAGTCTGAAAGAGACTGAGAAGACTGAAGAGAAGCCATAAGAAAAAGCCGTGAAAAGACACCGTGAAAAGAAAGACACTGCCACACTCCAAGAGAAGAAACTGAAAGAGAGAGGGAACCTTCCGATTGCACCCGGAGTTTGGAGTTCGGAGTTCGGAGTTCCTGTGACACATCCTAAGCACCCGGACTTTAGCACAACTTCGACCTAGGAAGCCAAGCTTTGCGGCAAGCGCAGCACGTGCGCATGCAGTGCAAGGGGCTGGGTGGCAATGGCAACCTCGCAGCCAGGCCGATGTGAGGAGGCCTTGCACGTGCGGTCCGAGTGAAACGGGAAACGCTCCTATGCATCCTATGCCGCCTCCCGAAAGCATGCCGGCTCTTGGTGCTCAAGTCTCTTGCCAAACCTCGCAAGTTGCGTTCTCAAGGCGCACGGCTCAAACGGCACTCGCCTGCGCTCCTGGTGAGGCGAGCGGGCAGCATGGCCTGGTGAGACGCTGGAGCTGAGCGCCTCTCTCTGACTCAAGGTGGCAATATGCGACCCCATAGTCGGGGGTCAGAGCTGACGCTCACTCTGCCTCGACTCGCCAGCCACATTGACTGCAAACAGGAAGCTAGAGCTGCAAATCCAAAAAATTGCGGCGAGCAAGCGATGCGAGGCATATCGCCGCATGCTATGCATGCAGTCCACCGTGTGCACCTGTGCTGGTATATTGCCTGCATCTCTTTGCAGTAGTAACTTGAGTGTTGCACGCCCTTTAGTTCAGTGCGGCGTCTCGGCTTGGATGTCGTCTGAGCTATTGACAAAGCAACGCCGAATGCCAGGCAGGCATTTGAGAGCCTTGGACGTCCATCTCACGTGTTTGTTGCGAGGCTCGACTCTTAGGCCTTCGGCTGACCCGGAAAACACTTCGCCCAGCGCGGCCAGCCAGCCCGGGTTCCCGTCTGGTGGCTGGAAGGCCTGTCGAGCGAGTCACCAAAGAAAGACAAGCGAAAGATCAAAAAATGAGAACTCTTGACTCCTTCGCCTCTGGGTTGCCAGTGAGTACACGCTCGCAAAGGCCGCGCACTTCCCGATAGTACTCCTCGGCTTGTCTGGGGTCTTCAAAGTTTGCTTGAATCACTTCAAGTTCCAGCTCTGGCAGCTCTGGCAGCTCTGGCAGCTCTGGCAGCTCTGGCAGCTCTGGCAGCTCTGGCAGCTCTGGCAGCTCTGGCAGCTCTGGCAGCTCTGGCAGCTCTGGCAGCTCTGGCAGCTCTGGCAGCTCTGGCAGCTCTGGCAGCCTGGCCTTTTTGGCTACAAGGCGAAGATCGTTGTGCCCTGCACAATACCTCAAGCAATGAGGAAGCCCTGCATACATAATACAGCCCAAGCAGGAACTGGATGAGGCACGTGCCGTAGCAGCTTTTTCTCCTCGGCATTGAGCCAAGGACCGGAGAACCGGTCTGTTCAGAACAGAATGCCCGCTCGAGATCCGCGCCTTGCTCCCGCATGCGCGATGTGCGGCTATCGCTTGCTCCACCGGGCTGATCTGGCATTGCTATCTCAAGCATTGCAGCATTGACATGTTTTCCGCAGCTTCTGCCGGGACCTGCACCGCAACAAAAATGGCTGAGGAATGACTTCTGGGGGGAAGAAACCTCGACCCAAAACCATTCCGGCAAACCCCGCACCTCATCCACGTCACCATGAATGATCACAGTTGGTACTTTGACCTGCCCACAGATTCCGTGAGTTGCCACTCGTGGCCCTGCCCGTGCTGAGCGGCAGTGGGACAAGCTTTTTTGTTTTTTGCTCCGGTGTCTTGGTTTCTTCACACTGGGAGTCGGGTTGGCGGCCTTTAGGTTTCAACCTTCCAGCCGTCCCTTCCCGCTGGAAAACTGCGCTACTGAAGCTGCAGCCACGAGGCTCAAAACACGTCCACGTCCGGACCGGACTTGCCCCACGAAATTAAGCAAGGTGACCGGCGTGCATAACATCTGGGCCAACTCTGGTCAGGTATGTGGAGAGGACCGCTTTGGTGAAACGATCTCACAGGCCCTCACAGCTGTACAATCCGATTTAGAATTGCGTCCTGCAATCGCCGGGGCCTGCAGGCAGTGAGTTGCTGTCCTCTGCAGCAACCCCGATCAAAATGTACAAGCAGCTTCAAGTCGCATGCGGCGATCGCCGAGCCTTCCAACCTCGGCACAGACTTTCCTAAACGGGCTCTTGCCAACGACGCACAATGCTCATGCTATCACTGCATATCCCATCACGGTCGGGTGTTTTCCTCGCTGCCATGGCATGGCAAGCATGGCAGGCACGGCCATCGCAGCCAGCCCTCAGTTGGGATGCGAGACTTGCTTGGTTGCTTGAGGCTGCACACAGCAAGCTCTTGCAGGGGCCCGCCCGCCTCTGGAGCAGGTGCCGTCCGTGCATTTGCAAACATTCGAGCCGCCGTTTCTTTGGCCTGTCCAAGGCTCGCTCACTGGACTTACTTCTAACCCTCTGCCACTCTGCCACTCTGCCACTCTGCCACTCTGCCACTCTGCCTGCTTTGCGTAGGCACGCTGCGCCTGAAGAGCAAGATTGCTGCACTGCGCGATGCCCTGCCCAGGCACCTCTCGAACTTGCTCCGCCAAAGCCCGTGCCTCGCCTGCCCAGCTCTCATGGGCTGAAGTGATTCAAACAGCACAGGCCAAGCTGCCATTGCCGGGCTGTATCTTCAGAAGGACTGTCAGATCTTGCAGCGCCGCTGCAAAGTCAGAGAGCTGGAATTCTGCAGACCTGGCCCAGTCGGATTCAAAAGACGTTTTTGAGTCGACGAAAACGTCTGGCCGAGCTGCGCGCGTCGGTAGAGCGCCTTGATCTGGTGCGGCTGCTGCGGATTGCTGGCCAGCACATCGCTGCAGAGCTGTTTGGCATCGTGGAACTTGCGAAGTTTCAGCAAGCCTGGGCTGCCGCAACGTGGCATTCACATGCAGAGTTGAGAAATGTCTGATGGGAGCATATAACGTGACCCAACCCTGAGCAGCCACTACATGCTGCAGACTGATGTGTTGGTGCTGCAGGGGGGCAAGCAGCTTCGTTCAGCTCACAAATGCAGTGCAGTTCTGGCTCTGGCTTTAAAGACCGCAGCCTGGCGGCAAAGGTTGCTAAATCCGGACCGATCGACGAGCAGTGTCCTGCGGTAGACTTGCAGCGCCAAAGCAAAGCCTGCAGGGCCAAGCCAAGCCTTCCCCGACGTCTTGGGATTACCTCCATGCTTCATGTTTCCTCACCATTCAGAAGGGCCACGCTCGCTCTTGAAATGCTGCGCTGCCGCATCCTTCTGCTCAGCAACTCCTGCATGCCGCCTCCCAATGCCTCAGGCAACCCACGCGTGGCCCGCTTTCAACCTGTATCCAACGTCTCAACCCCCGTTCTCCATTCAACCCCCCCCCCCGTTTCTAGTGTCTGCGTCTGCGCCTGCCAGCTTCAGCTTGACGACCACCCTCTCGGCCTCCGGAAATTGGACCTTCCAGGTCAGCACGGCCTCAGCCAACAAAGGAAGGCAAGAAACGAACCCAAAGGCAAAACGAGAAGCAGTTTTCTTTCCCATCAACGTGTCAAGTCGTTTGTGCTACTCTGCTCCCGCATCATTTTTCCCTTCTCTCTGCTGGTCAGCACCGCTCGTGCTCTTGTCAACCCTCATCACTTGAGGGATGTTGCTTTGGGCTGCCATGTGTCACTCACATGGCCTGTGCTGGGGTCGCCGAGCACTCCGGCCTGGATGCCTCCAAGCACCATTGAGTTCTCCCAACCCCGTCTTCAGCACAGATCGCTTTAGCGCAAGCCCCGGTCTTCAGGGGACTGTCAAGGCGTGCTCGGAAAATGAAGTGGCGGATGCGTGTTCTGGGAATGCTTTGGTAGAACCGCCAGGTGAGTGATGACCTTGCATGGCCGACCTCATGTGTGGCCCAATTTGCAACTGGCAAAAGCATACTTGTGGCGCGGAGCGCACTTTGTCGGTGGACTGGCTGCTGGATCCCTCGCGTGATCTCTCCCGCCCCGTTCGGCAAGAGTCGCTGGCGGGCCAGCCAGCGCAAGTCGACTTCATTGCGGCGGCCTGATAAGATGACAGGCATGATCCGGAAGGTCAGGCAGCCTGTCGGCATGTATGGCCGTGTTAGTTGTGAGGGCCCGGCTCCGTCAAGATGCGGCAGATGCGGCAGGCCGAGAGATCTTCTGAGCTGACTGGGCCAATCCGAGCGAGCCTTGAACTGCTGGGCTCCATTTTAGCTACGTCGGCTGTTGCGAATGCTACCGGGCCCGGCGTCAGACGCGGTGTTGGAGAGCCAACCGACCGCTCAGCTGGAACTGTCCACGCCGGCCGGGGGAGTGACAAGGCGCAGCCCTCGTGTGTTTGATTCGGGGGCGGCGAGAACCTGACCTGAAGCGGATGACAATTTTGTGTGGGCTGGATGAGTGGAAGCCAATTGGGCAGACGCCGTATCAGAATTGTTTTTGCCATGTTTCGAGCCTGGCAGGCATTGGGTGAACTCGCATTATGGATTGGAATGTGTCTGCCATTTGGCTTGACAACCTTTTTGGTTTTCCCGCCCAGCCCGGGGCTGGTTGCCGACTGACGTTTAGTTCTCGCGTGCACCTGGCAGGCATTTAGCCGCCTTACACAGGCTGCGCTGGAAGGCCTGACAGAGGTTGGCGCCATCCTTCACAGCGTTCAAGGTCCTCCTCCTGCTCCGTTGACTCTCACCTGCCCTTCGTGCAGACGCAACAACTTGGCGCTCTCGTGGTGACGGAGTTGGGTGATTCTTCTTGCGCTGTCAGCCTCCAGGGTGACCTCCCTGGAGCCTGGCGCTCTCGCCAGCACTTTGTTCTCGCCAAGGCATAGTCCACCAATGTACAGCTTGTCGAAGTAGTTCTCCCGGTTCCGCCAGCTTCCGCTTGTTGCTAGAAGACATCAACTGAAACTGCAATCATACACACAAAGGAGCCGCTTGGACATCTCGCGACTCACACGAGACAGCGTGGCACAGCTCCCGTGGCCACGCGGCTCTGCACCGTGCGCCCAGAAAGCCATCCTCACGTCTTGCAACTCACTGTCACCCAACAATGACAAGTGGCACTTAGCAGGGGCGGCTCGCACGTTTTGATATTGCTCTCTCAGTCTGTTCGGGCATGTCGGCAGGGGGCTAAGGCTTGCTTTTGGGGGGCCATTGATCTACTCAATGCGCCGCCACCCAGCTGGTCCTCTTGCCTGACACAGCTGGCGCTCAAGATCACAGTCGACGTGCCACCCAAGGTTGGTCAGCGGAACGGAGGGGTATGACGCTCATTTTGAAGGCGGCGCCGGAGGAGATTTGGAAAGAGCTCATCTCGGCACGTGAAATATCTTCGACTGGGGTACTATACAGACTCCTGGTCACTTACCAACCTGGAGGTCCGGGGGAAAGAGCTCTCATCTTGAAGAAGCTCACGGACCTGGGCAACATGAGGAGCTATCCGGAAGCGGCAACAGCTTTGCGGGAGTGGCGAAGGTACTGCTTGCGGGCGCAGGAGATTGGAGCTACGCTTCTGGGGCTCCAACCAGCCACGCAGGACCCACCCGCATCTCCTGCCTCACGCGCACCCGCGTCGCGGTGTCCTTGGCAATCTTGCTGCGCTCGATGTTGCGTCCTCGGAAACACCGCGCTGTGGACAGTATGCCCATTGCAGCTCCACTGCGCTGCCCGGCGACGAAGTGCACCAACGCCTGCTCTCCGGCCTCAAGGGTCTGGTGGAGGCGCACATGTTCTTCCAGAGTGCGTCAAGAGCGGCGCGCGAGCGTCGCTCTTGGTCTGCCAGTCTCCGCGTCGAGGACTTCACAGCCTGTCGGCAGATGGAATAGCTCGTCGTCCTGCACCCCCACCATCGAGCCGTGCGTTGCGCCTTCCACCATAGATTTTCGGGGGAAAGAAGGCCATGTGACTAAGGATCCCGCATAGAGACCAAACGGCTGAGGCGTTCTTCACAGATGCTACGAAGACATTCCTGGCGAGGTATCCGCACCGCGCGCAAACAGGGGCAGAACCTTCCCGGCCCAGGCAGCCCAAAAGATTGCCTCCCGTCCAACTCCACAGTCCGCAAGTCGGGAGACATGGTCCGGGAAAAGGAGGGGACTCGCAAGCTTAAGTCTGCGGATCCCAGCATCAGCGGGCCCCACTCCGTCTTGAACCAAGACTGCTTGCTTGGACCATATCCCGAGCCACAGGAACGAAACCCCCCCCGCCCCTGCGTGCACCTAGCACAATCTGTGGCCAAATCCGGCATCTGGATTGTAGGCAGCTCAGTGGGGGGCGTAACGCACCACCACCAGAACCAACCTCCACAACTGCATGGCCTGGCCCCGTTCCCCACGGTCAACCAGTCCTGCAGCGAACGCCTGGAAGTCAAGCAAGGCCACAGCGTGGAGGGATCCCACTCTGGAGCAATTTTCCGAAAACCAAAAGGCTGTCTGCCAGTTTGGCTCAGGCTTGAGCCAAAATGGCAAACACATTCATACATGTTCACCCAATGCCTGCCAAACTCGAAGCATGGCATAAATGCCCTTGTCTTTTATGCAAAAGCGCCTCTTCGCCCACAGTCATCGTCTCAGCCGCAAAGTCCAAAGCATCGCAGACTTCTCCCCCTCCCAGGCGAAAATTCAGAACTTGGCCGGACAACTGCTTCAAGGAGTTTACTTCAGCCTCACATGCGGCAGGCCAAATTTCGCCGGATGTCGGACACGACTTTCCAACTGACTGCTGCCAGGCTGCTGTCACGCTGTCCACTTGCAGGGCGATATCGTCAAGAGCTCGCGGAGGATCATCGCTGCCGGACGTGAGCAGCTTCTTCATCAACGCTCCGTCCTTCTCGGGAGACACATCTGTTGTCTCGAAGATGCGCCTCAAACACGGCTGGACTGCTCTCGGAAAGGGACAGCTCTCCGAACCTCAGCGTGAGATCCGCAGTGGCACCGCTGTAAGTAGAGTCCTTGGCGCAGTGCTCTCGCGCATGAGGCCACTGCCTGCTGGGTGCTGGGGCCGCGCAATCTTGTCGCCCGCAAAGCGCCGCAGGAATACCTATGCTGGGCGACTAGGAGCCAATTGCTCTCTTAGTGGCCACAATCGATCAGCGAAACGCGGCGATAATTCCAGAACAAACGCTATTGGTAGGGACTCTTTGGTTCGGCACATCATAGCTCATAGAAGCTCACCAAGTTGCAGTGCAGCGTTCGCCTTCCGCCATGCTAAGGATGACCTCCGAGAGGATCGCCGAGAGTTGCCCAAAGTCGGATGCCCCAACCTCAAAGCGATTTGCAAAATCTCCCGACGTGTTTGGCCGCTCCCGACTCCCGGAGACCCTGCCGTGTGATCGATATCTTCGTCTTGCAGGACTTTGCCCTTCCGCGACGTGATCTTCAGCGAGACAACCTTGGATCAAGCCGGGGGCCAGTGCTTCTTCACGCTGACAATTGCTGCCTGGGAGCCACGTCCTGCCCCTTCTGCGGCCGCCTACCAGCACCCCTCTCCACGATGGTCTTGATGGCACCTTGTCATGAGATGCGTGCATCTCATGCATCTCATGCATCTCATGCGTCTTATGCATCTCATGCATCTCATCCATCTCATGCATCTCATGCGTCTCGTGCATCTCATGCATCTCATGCATCTCATGCATCTCATGCGTCTCATGCATCTCATGCATATCATGCATCTCATGCATCTCGTGCATCTCATGCATCTCATGTGTCTGTTGCATCTCATGCATCTCATGCATCTCATGCGTCTCATGCATCTCATGCACCTCATGCGTCTCATGCATCTCATCCATCTCATGCATATCATGCATCTCACGCGTCTGTTGCATCTCATGCATCTCATGCGTCTCATGCGCCCCATGCGTCTGATGCATCTCATGCATCTCATGCCGCCCATGCATCTCATGCATCTCATGCATCTCATGCATCTCATTGCTCTCATGCGTCTCATGCATCTCATGCGTCTCATGCATCTCATGCGTCTGTTGCATCTCATGCGTCTGATGCATCTCATGCATCTCATGCATCTCATGCATCTCATGCGTCTCATGCATCTCATGCATATCATGCATCTCATGCATCTCGTGCATCTCATGCATCTCATGTGTCTGTTGCATCTCATGCATCTCATGCATCTCATGCGTCTCATGCATCTCATGCACCTCATGCGTCTCATGCATCTCATCCATCTCATGCATATCATGCATCTCACGCGTCTGTTGCATCTCATGCATCTCATGCGTCTCATGCGCCCCATGCGTCTGATGCATCTCATGCATCTCATGCCGCCCATGCATCTCATGCATCTCATGCATCTCATGCATATCATTGCTCTCATGCGTCTCATGCATCTCATGCGTCTCATGCATCTCATGCGTCTGTTGCATCTCATGCGTCTGATGCATCTCATGCATCTCATGCATCTGATGCATCTCACGCATCTCGCGCATCTCATGCATCTCATGCATCTGATGCATCTCACGCATCTCGCGCATCTCATGCATCTCATGCATCTGATGCATCTCACGCATCTCGCGCAGCTCATCCATCTCATGCCTCCCATGCATGCTGTGCCATTCTTCTATCTTAGCCGCGGCACGGCCGTCATTCAGCACGTCCGACTTGTTCTCCCATTCCAAGAGCTCCAACTCGAAGACCAGCGTGGCATCCGGCGGGACCAGCGGTGGCGAGCCCAAGTCGTCGTACGCGAAGCGCGGAGCGATAGTGAACTCTGCCACCTTCGAGCTGACGAGCCCAACGACGCAACCAGTGAAACGCGTTTCAATCAGACATTAAAATGGCGTTGAAACGCGTGCTTGAACCACGAGACACGGCGCCTCGCCCTTCCTCGGATCAGGCAAATAGCGCGAGATTGCAGTAGACAGAACTCAGATGTGTTGCTTTGAAAACAATGGATAACGTGAAGCGAGCAGCGTCATTGTCTGCACAGCCAGCTCTATTCCTCATCAAAACTAGAATGTGAAAGGAATGATTTCAAGTGAAGGTCTTGAGGAGCCAGCCCTGGATGACCTCTCTCGGCCTAGCTTGGCCAATTAGGCACACCTCTCCTCTCTCATGTCTGAGCCGGCCTCTGATCCACAATGAATGTGAAGGGCTCCTTGGTGGAGCCGATGGAAGTCCCGTCCTGCAGACGTCCCTCGAAGTGGATCTTCACCTAGAAGAGTCTGTCGGGCGTGGGAGAGTAGAGGCGTCGAGAGGGAGACACCTAGAAGAGTCTGGAAGAGTCTGGAAGAGTCTGGAACAGAAGTCAGAGTCGAGCCGCAATCGACGGGCCTCATCCCCGCTGACGGGCCGCTCCTGCGAGGACCCTTGCTGCAGCAGCCGCTTACGGATGCCCCAGGGCAGCTGCACGCCCTCCTGTCAAGCAAATCGCAACCGTTGCAACCGTAGCAACCCTGATCTCAATGTCAAAGACGTGTCCAACATGTCTGAAACATGTCATTACCGTTCAATACCTCGACACATCTTCACCTGACCTCGTCGGAGGCAGGCTCCAAGGACGCGTCCACACCGAGGCCATTGGGTCGAAGCATCAGTTGGAAGAGAAGCCAGTGGGGGACTGGGGGGACTGGGGACTCTCGTCCTTCGTAAGGCAGTGCGTGCAACTCGGTTTGAAAAGCTTTTGTCATGGGCCATTGATGAGGTTGGCCCATGCCTCAAGCATGTTTACAAGGATTCACTCATGGCGGAGAGCTGTAGACTGTCACAGTGTCTGTGTCTGAGGACATTTGACTCGCAGACTCGCACAGACCTCACCAAGCCCGCAGCAATCAGACCACCTGGCGCTTGCCACAGGCTCGATGCCCGCGCCATGCGCATGCCGCGAAAAGGCGTCGGCGTGGCACTGTTGCGCGGGCAGTCTCCACCTCAGACTCAGGAGACTCAGGAGACTCAGGAGACTCAGACTCCGTTCCGGGTGCGCAGTTTTTCAAGGCCGCGGCACAGGTACGGATCCTTTCTCTCGGGGTGGACACACTGCGACTTGGCGGACACGAAGGCGAACGCCTCTCGGCTAGACTCGGCTAGACTCGGCTCTCGCAAAACGAGTCAATGCTCAGCCTTAGCACCGTTTCGAGGGCAGTCTCCACCTGATTTCGGCAAAATGCAAGCGCAAAGTTCGAATTTCTGGGCACCGAGGACATGGCACAAGTACGGATCCTTCCGCTCCGGGTGGACGCACTGCGATTTGGCCGAGGACACAAAGGCGGCTGCCGCACACACCTCGCCCACACATATAGAATGCATGTGAACTATATTTCTGTATATTCATCGCAAGGCTTGTGCTTGGCAAATGGCCAAAAAGGCCTTCTCGCCCTCGAAAGCACTCTTTGGATTCCGTGGGCAGTCCCCGCCTTGGCCCGAATCTGCGTAACGCTGGACACTGGTTTCGGAAGCCGCTTGAATGCTGAGGCCAAGACACAGGTACGGATCCTGGCGATCAGGATGGACGCACGTCGTCTTCGCCGAAGAGACGAAAGCAGCTGCGCAGACCTGCAGAGTTGCTGAGAGTCGCGTGAAAACTGAAAGGCCGATGTCTTGGGAGTGGACCTTGGTCTCGTCCCAGCCTGACACAAACATCACGGAAAACGTTCGGGACCCAATATGGCCCTCTCTGCAGCCACTGACTGAACCCTTCTCAGAAGCGGACAGGGGCGCTCCTCAAACTGCGCAGAGAAAACCTGCAAAGTACCACTACCTTCTTACCTCCCCTCTCACACTCAGAATGTCGACCTCCCCCGCCTGGCCATCCAAGGTGACCTCACAGTCCTGCAAGAAAGTCCGTCGCTCTCTCTTCCCTACATGCCTTTGGCGGCTCGAAGTGCGTTTTCATTGGAGGCGTTTGGTCGGAGTGCCGAACCATTCCGCAAGCTATCTGGAGCAACTCCAAGCAGAGCCGCCCATCTATCAATACGCGCACTTTGTGCGATTTACTTGTGAGACTCCTCGCCAAGTGTGAGCTTGGCTCAAGGAAAACGCTCGAATCAAGTCCATCGGGCGAGTCTATGTCCCCACCAGCAGCTTTGCAGCTGCCGTGGTCGCACCTTGCGTCACTCCGAGCTCCGCTTTGCCAGCCTCCCTCTCGCCCTGCCTGGCCGCTCCAAGGCCTTTGAGCCGCTCCCACGGCTCCTGACACATCACCGACCATAGCAAACCGCGCACTGAGAAGAAGAAGAAGAAAAACTCCTCGCCTCAGCCCTCCCGCGGATCTGGAGTGCTGCATCCTGCGAAGTCTCTCCATGCCGATGGAAGTCCCGGCTTGCCCTGCGCCTTGTGCGGGACAAGTGCCTGGCACAGACATGCGCTTGCCAGCGGCAAGCTGGGAAGATGGAAAGATGGAAAGATGAGCTTGGCACATGCTGGCAACATGGGTCAAAGATGGTAAAATGAGGCGAACAGGCTTGCACTGCGGACAGCGCCCGTCAAACTGCGGGCCTCTCCATGTCCTCTGCATCTGGGACGGTGGGCACCAGCTTGCCCAGAAATCGAGGAGGAATGGGCAAGGACTCGGGGCGATGCGCTGGGGTCTTGAGAAACGGGCTTTGGGCAAGGCTGGAAGTTTTGCCCAAATCCAGAGATCTCCTAGGCAAAACATGCATGCACACATCCCCGCGTTCCCGTGAAGCTCACTTTCCTTAGCCTAGGACAAGCGATGAGGACAGAGGACAAAAGCGAACGCCGGAAGGCGAGAATAGAGGAACCAAAAGAAGAGGAGCAAAGCGCTCGAACAGAAAACACGGAGAACAGAGCAGAGAACAAAAGCGAAGTCGAGCTCGAGCTCGAGTGGAGAAGGCGTAGAGCAGCTGTCGGCCCGTAATTCGCCCGTTCGGATTCGGATTCGAATGTCGCATAAGGACCTGGCGGAAGGGAGGACCTGCTTGCCACTCACGCCCCCTGTCACGAAGCGCCGCAGGGACCGTGACGAGGCCAACACCTCTGCTGGCACTTCTTCCAGGACCTGGCACCGAAGAGGCACCGAAGAGGCACCGAAGAGGCACCGAAAGGCCGCAGAGGGCTCGGCCAATCCGTTGGGTGCGCGTTGCAAGACACGCCCAACGGAACCTTCTCTCAGTCAGTACAATGCACGGCTTACGCCTTGCTGACTTCGTTGAAGTATGGAGCGAGTCGATTGTGACAGTACATCCTCAAGACCACTTATCGCATATCAAGCGTTGGCTTGAACAACCTTCATCGCAAACCACCAAGTGCCTGGCCAATGCAAATCACCGAGATCATGAAAGCAAGGAGCGAACTCCTTGTCAGACAAGCAATTCTAGGCGGCAATGTTGCTCAGCTCATCTCTCCCAATCAAGACTGGGTCTAGTCTGCACATGCAAAAAACATGCAGAACTCCATCGCTAAAACACTATTACACGAGGATGCCTGAATACAAAAATAACAAAGCAGAAAGCATACACTTTCAAGACTTGTGCTACCCAGACGTTTCATCCAGCATCAAGTAACCCTTCCGGCACGCGGCACTATCAACAACAAGCATGTAGGCGTCCGAAAAGAAAGAAACCACAAACGCTTGCAAGCCAATTCACGGACATGGACACTCTCTCCCCACGGCTTAGGCTGGCCTTGCTCGAGATTTCTCGCGCACTTCGACCTAGAGCCTCAGTGTCAGGAATACATGGCACCTAGAGCTTGCAGTATCAACTCATGGCACCATGGCATCTGGCGTCCCAAATCAAGCGCCGGATGCAGAGGCTATTCTGCCAAGCCGCACAAGCGTCGTTGGTGGCCGCGTAAGTCTTGAGCCAGGAGTCCACATCTGCCGGTTCAGGGAGCACCTAGGTCAACACATTGGAAAGACATGAAGACTGAAACTTCCGGAAACCTCCTGAAGCCTTGAGGGCGGCACTGGAACTTTGGCCTGGTCGACTCTCTGCTGCATTGTCATTGCCCAAGTTTGTCCAGCCTTGACTCGTTGGTAGCCGAGCAATGGATCGTTGGCCAGCTCGGACTTGACGGCCTCGTGGAACCTGCATTCGATGCATTGGACGCATACGCGCATCTTGGTGAGATGCACCTGGCGATCTCGTGCCACTTCCTGCGGATGGTGTAGCCTTGCTTGCACAAGTGCCGCGAGTCACAAAGCAGGCCCGGGGCCCAGGCTCCTGGGCAGAGGCTCCCACCACGGCCAAGGATCCTGCTATCCCAAGATCCCAAGCCAAAGTGGGCAAAGTGATCCCAAAAGTGGTCAAAGTGGCCGAAGTGGCCGAAAAGCAACTCCCGGCCTCGAAGCCAGACTTCTCCTTCGAGCGAGGCGAAGGACTTCGAGGACTCCTTGGGGACGCAGACCTGGCAATGGATTCTTCTTTTCGCGGCATTTTTGATGGGTTTGTGATGCGCCTAGGCCGCGAGTCGCGGTCACGGGGCTTTGGATCCTTCGGGGCAATCGGGGCTCTGAAGGCCAAACAGAACCCCGACGCGAAGCGGCCAGCTTCGGCTTCAGCTCCGAGTTCCGAGTTCCGGGCGCCCTCCCACTCGCAGCGGATGATGTACACAAAGTGTGGCGGGCTGGTGACCAAGTCTGATCGCGAGTTGCGAGCGGAAGTAACACCGAGTCTTCGCAAGCAAGAACCGGTGCCTGAGAACGTCCGTGTCCTCCGATACAGCCGGAGCTCCACTCGCTGGATCTGAGCTGCTGCCGACACGCCGACACCCCGACAGCTGACAAGGCATGGGCGCTGAGCCGCAGCTCCCGGCGGACCTCTCGGATCGGCGCTTGAAAAATCGAGGCAAACCGAGGAATCCGAATCCCATGAGGCCATGCCACAGTCATGTCATGCCGTCCCCGCCTGGCTCATGTTCACCACACGCCCATTGCCAGCCTGCTTTCCGGGTCCCGGAAGCCGTTCGGAACAAACGGGCTTCTTGGAGATGCTTGCAAAAAAAGCTCGACTTTGGTAGCAGCAGCCACGTGGTATGTTCATGTATGTTCAAGAAATAGCTGCAGGGCAGGCAGAATGTCCACGCAGGCCAGGCAAAATCAAAGGAGAGACCAGCTAAGGCTGTGCCATCTTTTCAGCTTGCGCTTGTTTTGCCATGTCTTGGCCCGAAGACTATATCAGAGCAACTCCTTCAACTGCTTCGTGTTCTGGAGGTTGCGTACTCAGCTCCCTGCCACAAATCTGTGGCATCTTAAAGTTGCCTCCCGAGTCGTCCTTGAAGATCCTCGACCAATCCTGGAACGAATCGTTCCTGGCTCGGTCCTGGCTCGGTCCTGGCCCGGTCCTGGCCCGGTCCTGGCTCGTTCCTGGCTCGGGCCTGCTTGATTCTTCTGCAGCCTGTTCTGATTGACTTCTCGATGCCCTAGCTTGGCATCTGATGCAATGACCTCATGCTGCCAAGAAGTTTATCCACGTCTCGCTGTAGATGTTCTGGAGGCGAGACGCTGCTTCTCTGAAGCCTTGCCTGAAGCATGCAAGCTCACAGGCGCACAAGTGCCCACACCCGCCTGGTAGACAGGCCAACCGGATTGGCGCACTGCCGCTTCTCGCTCTGTCTGGACAAAGTCCTGGCTCTGCACAGAGAATTCTCTGTCAAGAAAAAGGGAGGACTTGGAGGCACCTATCCTAATTTCCTCTCAAGGGAACCCTGCGAACCCTGCACTCAGGGCGATTCTGTATCAAGGAAGCATCGGGTGTGGCTTGAGCACCCAGCAGTGGCAGTTTGGTGTGGCATGCAAGTGTGAACGTCTCCCATGCGTTCAAAGTTCAAAGGTCAGATGTTACAATCACCGGGCAACCGAAAGCCGGCGGTGATTCCTGCGATGACGTTTGCGGAGCAGTGCCGTTGACCCGACAGCGGAGGGACTGCTTGGACTGGCTCCGACCGGCTCCTCTGTTGGTCGCCCTTCAAACCAAATCAAATTATCGCTCTGTCAAAAGGAAATGGGTGTCTGACTTGCGCATTCTCATCCATTGGACTAGATGAGCCAGCCAAGCAATCTCAGCGCACGTGTCCTGGCGAGGGACCCAAGGGCAATCCAGGAAGCAGCCCCCCAGCATAAACGCCGCCTTTGCCTGGCGATAACTTAAGCACCAGGGAGCTCAGGTACAGTGGCGCTGAGCGCCTCCTCCACCAAGAGAGACACGTCAGACTGGAATAGCACCTGATCTTTTAAGAGTTTTGGCAAGGTCAAGGTGTCACGAGTGTGATACGCGGCTTGGCTCATTTTGGAATTCGCACCAAGGATCGAGCCTCTCCGCCGCTCTGAAGATGCTCTGCCAACAGTCGCACAAAATGTCCAGACACTAGCCGTTGCTCTCGATTGAGAAGGTGCGGGTCTGGGAAGTTTATGGTGACTGCTTCAACCTAAGCCCACGGCACATGAATCAAGTCTTTGCAGCTGTTGGGCCTGGCTGAGCTCTGTCAGGACATGCTCCAGGTCAAGCTTGGCGTTGCCCTGGCACTTGGCAACGTGTGGCTGTCGCCGCCCTCTCTCTCCGCGTCTCTCGGAGCCCGCCTGGAGAAACGCCGCGTTGCGGAGGCCCTGCGCCTCGGCCTTGGCCCTGGCGAAGGCCACGGCGTGCGGCCGCGCCTCCAGGCCCAGGACCAGCGCGTCCGGGCGCGCGCGCGCCACGCCCCGGACGAAGCCGCCCAGGTCGCAGCCCACGTCCAACACGCGGCACGCGCCGCACGCGCCGCACGCGCGAGCGAGGAAGCGCCGCAGCTCCGCTCGCCAGCCCGGGCGCAGCTTCGAGAGCCTCTGGTCCACCGGGTGCCGCGCCGCTCTGCCAGCTCTGCCAGGTCCCGCAGGCCCAGGTCCAGACCGGGACTCGCGAGACTCACTGCGAATGGCGCTGGCACGTGCAATGGCTGCCAACAGCTCCCTCACACATGGCAGCTCCGGGTCCATGAATTGCAGGCCGTAGACAGCGTTGCTTGCCTCCTCCAAAGCAAACTGCCAATTGCCAATTGCCAATGCGTTGGAGACCAACAATCTGTCCGACATTAGTGCAATTTCTGGAAAGTTTCACACTCAGCAATCTCCTGCTCATTGAGCTTTTGGTCAAAGCCTCTGAGCTTGATGGCAAAGGTCTCCAGAAATTGGCACACCTCCCTGGAGTCGCTGTTCATGCTTTGCAGGCCATACAGCGCATTGCCGATGGCCTGGCTGTCCAGGGGAGCAGCTTCGACCAGGGGCCGCAGCGCCACCAAGAGCTCTCGGAGCTCGGGGCTCGAGCTGAGGCCCTGCAGCCCGTAGACGCTGCCCACCCCCTGCGCCGTCAACGAGCCCCGCGAGCCCCGCGAGAGGCGCCGCGCCAGCGCGCGCAGCAGGCGCCGCACTGCCAGATTCTGCCCGGATTCATCTTCCAGGGACTGCAGCCCGTAGAGCGCGAGACTCACCGCCTGCCCTGAGAGCTCTTCCTCCAAACGCTCCGCCTGCACAGCCAAACTACACACCAGCTCTTCGAGCTCGGCCATGGGGAAGGCGCCCAAGCCCTGCAAGCCGTAGAGCGAGCTGGCCAGCTGCCGCCCATCCATGGTCTGGCCGCGCATCTGCTTTGCCAAATACGCCAGACTGGCAGGGGAGTAGACCTGCCAAGTGGCATGTGAGCATGGTGAGCATGGTGAGCATGTGCCACGCTGCGCCCAGACTCCGGACTTGCCACTGGCCTCTGTGGCATCCATCTTGGCCGCCTTAAACAGGATTGTCGCGAGATTCACGCCTGCCATCGGCATGATTTCACGCCAGTCAAAAAGAAGAACAGATCTAAGCCAAGCCTTTGGAAGCCTTTGGAAGCCTTTGGACTAGGCTCTGAAGGGCTCAGGGCTTCGGGCTTCGGTTGGTGACTGTCTGCCGGGCGGCCGTTCAGCGGCCGCCGGTTTCGCACCACAGCATCCAGGAGCTGGCGGAGTGCAGCCGGGGACGACGCCACCACCGCCTGAAAACGAAAAGACGAAAAGACGAAAACGCAAAAAACGAAAAGACGCAAGAAGACGCGAAAAAGAGGCGAAAACGCGAAGACGCGTCTTGCGCAACTCAAAATTTGTTTTATTGGCAAAGCGCACTCGCAATCCCCAGGGCCAACAGCGTCGGGAACACGCAAACGGAGGATGGCACCGCAAACTCGGGCGCATTGGTATGCCAGCGCTCAGAGTCCCGTGAACTTCATGGAAAGCGGTTCCGACCCGCCTTGTTCGTCTGAATGAAACGATATCGCTGACGACCTGTGAGAGGTGCCCGAGCAAGGTGTCCTTCGCATGTGCATTCCTCGTTGCCCTTCGGACACAACCCCACTCCAAAACTCTCTCCACCCTGCCCACCTGCCACCTGTCGTGTAAGCACCTTAGGCAACCCACCCCACCTCAGGACATTCAGACCGGACCTCCTGGCTAAGTGAGAGCCGCGCACAAGCGACTGGTGTCCTGGCACAGACAGAATGCGGTAATGCAGCATGCACATGTACATAGAAACGTATGAAAGCCAGAAGGCAGCTGCATGACTGCACATGCATAGCTCATGGAAGCGTTGCCTCCAACTCCACTGCAAAGGGATGCCAAAGCACCTCCCAGGCCCTGGCACAAGGGCAACAGGCTTCTGTGCACGTATGCATTCGGAGACCTTGCACCAGCTTGGCTGGCGGCTTGGGCACGGTTGCAGGACGGGCCATGAGATGGAAACGACGCGGTCTGACAGTCTGACCTGTTGAACTGCCTTTCAGAATTTTGCATTCGCCTTGGGTACGGTTGCAGCAAAATGCAGCTTGCCTTTGATGTCTCAACGGCTGCGTCTATTGGCTCGTGCACGAGCCATGGTCGAACCCCTTCGTGTAGATATTTGGCCAATGCAGACAGCGGCTCCTCATCTGACGTCCTTCGAAGAAAAACGACATGAGCGCGCTACTCAGGGCAATAAGCTCTGCTCGTCCTGGCAGCTTGGCATGCTCGACGAGTCCTGGCCTGGACAGAGCAAGGGGCCTGATCTATGCTGATCTGGATGGCTGGACCTGCCTTGGTCTGGCGGCTTCCTGCCCACAGTGACGCTCGCAGCCAGCAAGCAGCTTGCAAATCGGCCTAACTGAACCGCAGCCACAGACAGAGCTGCGAAGCCAAGTTTCCTGCCAGGCTGGCAGGCTGTTACATAAAATTCTGAGGCGGCACAGCCTGCACAGGCCCTGGCCAACTGATCTGGCATTGGCCTGGCCAAAGTACTCCATCCAAAGAATGAGCTTGGCTCCGAGCTTCGGTTTCTGTTGGGAGCTTTCAGCTTGTGTCGCTGACCGTGTCTGGGCCGGCCTGTGCGGCCGCTTGTCGAGGTTGCTCTCCCAAGCCGCGTGAGACGACGAAGGCTGGGCTGCCCTGACACCGACCCCAGCATGAGCGCACGCCTAAGGCGTGCCGCGACCTGGGAGCAAAGCAGCCCACCCAGGGCGCCTGGACGCGGTGCCAACGCGAAACACGTCGATCTCAGCCGAGAGCAAAGAAAAGGCTTCGCGACATCCCAGCCTCCCAGAACCCAGTTCCGGTTCATGGCCTGAGCAATGCCATCTGGGCTCATGTCGCTCGACTCTGACACTAGCCCGTAAGGCATTTTCTAAAGGCGCATTCAAGCAATGCGTCCGCAAAATGGGCGGAAACCGCCAGAACGAACCGCAATCAGGGGATGTCGTATGGGTTCGCGTTGGTGAAGGACTTCTTCTTGTTCAAACTCCAGATCTTGGCCATGTCTTCTTTGTCAATCTCGAAGTCAAACACATCCATGTTGGAAGCGATACGCGACGCCGAGGAGCTCCTAGGGAGCACCACGATGTTCTGCTGGACCAGCCATCTGAGCACCAACTGTCCAGGATTCTTCTTGTACTTCTGGGCCAGCTCTACGATCAACGGGTCCTTCAGGCAGCCACCTGCGGTCGAGCCAAGCGGTGAGTAGGCCTGGATGACAATGTTCTTGTCTTGGCAAAACTTCACCAAATCTTCCCAAATGGTATAGGGGGACATCTCGATCTGGTTCACTTGAGGCACCACCTTCACTCCGTCGGCAATGAGGCTTGCAAGATGGTCCTCGGTCCAATTGCTCACGCCCACGGATTTGGCTTTGCCCTGCTCATAGAGCTCCTCGAAGACCTCCCAGCAAACTCTCCGAGCCTGTCGGTTCTTTTCCTTGTCGGTGGACCCAAACTTGCCCGGCCAGTGCGCCAGCAGCAGGTCGACGTAGCCCACACCCATCTCCTCCAGGGCGCGGTCAAACTGTTCCAGCAGCTGGTCCTTCAGGCCATCGGCCAGCATGTCCACGGTGCGGCTCTTCACCAGGAACCCGGGCACCGGCGGGTGGAAGATCTTGGTGGTCAGAAACAGCTCCGAGCGCCGCACGGAGCCCTCCGCAAAGCGACGGCCCAAGGTGTCCCCCAGGTGGCGACCCGTGCAGTACACCAACGCCCCATCGAAGTGCCGCATCCCAGCGTCCAGCGCCATGGGCACCGCTGACCAGGCCTCTTCCTGACGCGAATTCCGCCAGTCAAGAAGCATGATGGTACTGCAACCACGAGCCATCGCTATAGGCACAACCGACACCCTAATGAATTTAGCAGCGTCATGATGAGTTTGGCATCATGATCAAACCACGGCCACAAAGCACAGACAGAGTCTTCATGAAATCAGCAGCATAAAAGATGATACCACGGCCACGTACCATTTTGCACTATACACTTTTGGATACAACAAATACACAGCACCCAAAAAACAGCACAAAGACCAGCACCTCCCCCCCCAGCACCCACAAGAGCACCCTGGTGAATGCTCAGGTTGCATCCAAGTGCCGTTGTGAGTTTTGGTCAGGGTGCTTTTGGCGTGCTCGGGTGAGGTTGCGGTTGCTGGTGGCGTTGTTTTGCGATGCAGACTTGGCGCGCTCAAAGTAGTGCGGCGATTGCTTAGGGCGCTGCTTGGGGCGAGGGTGCTTTTTGATGTGCTCAAGGCGCAATGGCAGTTTCTGGCGGCGCTTGCTTTGCAACGCAGTAATGGTTGGGGCACTCTTTGGGCGCTGGTCAAGGCGCTGTTTGGTACCTGGCGCGGTGTCAATTTCGAGCCGGCCGCTTGTTTGGCAAGCTGTCAACATGCTGTTTGGGGCACTGGTCAAGGTGCTGTCTTGCGTGCTGGGTGCTTTTTGGCGCGGTGGCGATTGCTGGCGGGACTTGCTTGGCAGGCAGCACGCCAAACAGCACCTTGAGAGCGCCAGATCAACAACAGCACCGTGACTGCGCCCGGACTGCGTCGCTAAACAAGCACCCCAGCAGCCACCGCAACACTTTGAGCACACCAAGCACCTCGACAAGCAGCCGCAACAGCACCCACAACAGCACCTTTGCAAGCAGCGCCGTCAACCACCACAACATCTTGACCAAGCAGCACCTAGACCAGCACCCGGACAACCACCGTTAGTAACAGCACCTCAAGCACACAAACGGCACTCTCCGATTTCGGAAAACAAGACCCACCTCTTTAGAAGCAAACCCGAGAAGGCTACTTGGGGAATAACAAAATGCAAATTCACAAAGCATCCGAGTACTCAATGAGTCTCTGGCCCTCTCTGAAAGCTTTGCATAACTTTGCCTCTTGGACCAATCCGGTTTTTGCGCATTTTGCAGGCAAAAATCTGGAGTAAAGCCCTTGGCTTGGGACTCGTCTGACCAGTTGCCAAAAGCGCAGCCGAAGCCGAAGCTCGGCATCTCAACACCATTCGCCAGCTTCACCGTGCGGCTCATTGCACAGGCTGACTACAGGCTGTACAAGCTGTACAAGCTGCCCACGGGACGGATGGTTTCTGGAGCCGGACATCCGACAGGACTCAATGCGCAGTGCGAACGCTTACAAGGCTGAGCTGCCCAGCCAAGGGACACTGCCAGCGCCAAGGCGACAAGTCGATGCTTTGAACCAAAACGAGAATGCCGCGGCTTCGCGAAAACGAAAACGAAAGCCTGAAAATGCCTTCAAAAGACTTCGCAGCAAAGAAAACACCATGGGAGACAACCGGAGATGTCCCCGGTCTGAAAACGCCTGCTTGAGCTCTTGCAAAGGCTGCAAAGGCGACGGCTCTTGCTGCAGTGCCTGGACAGCCACTGCGACTGCTTCGCAACCAAAATGATCACTTCCTATCAACCTACCCCCCAGCCGCGCCAAAATCGCAAATACTAATTTTAAACTAGCCACTACCAAGCCAATAAAAACCCTGAGACCACAAATGTTTTCCACCAAGTCAAAATGTGCTTATTAGGCCCCTCCTTCATTTTGTGTTGATTCAAGAACGTGCCAAGCTATGTGCCCAACAGAAACAAGCCCCTTTCCTTTGCAATTCTAATTAAATTGCTACTCAAAAGTTGCATCCTAAGCATGTTTCCTTTTAAACCAAAAGGGGTTGCCTTGTGCGACAGGGTCGTTATTAGGTTTATTGTTTAGGGCTTTTATTGTACTTGGGCCTGTGCAGCAAACACGCTCACGCTCGCACCTCAAAGGGGCTGTCCTCCTCAAGAAAAGACCTCCCCAAACAGGCTTTACTAGAGTCCGCACGCCAAGCCCAAACATTCCAAGAAATTCACAACGGGAATGTCCCTTGAGTTCGTACTTCAAAGTTGCAATCGCGTTTTCTCCAGATCAAAGGGGATCCACTTTCCACAAGTCCACTAAACAGCAAGAATGAAGTATACCTAAGGCAAAAACCAGCGACCACTAATAAAACTCCCTCCGTGAGGCGATTTTACTTGGGGGGAAGGGATTGACTTCTTCAGTGTCCGCACGAGTGTGAGTCTCATAGACTCATTCGGAAGGACTGTGCCTGGAGCAGCTGGGGCATCATCATGCTGAACTGCTGCACCATGGGCAGGCGCAGCAGCTCCATCACCCCCGACTCCACGATGAGGCCGCCAACGTTGGGCACCTGTCTGAAGGCTGACGGCACGAGCGTAAGAACTGTAAGGTGCCTCCATCGAAGCAAGATGAATGGCACATTGCGTGCCCAGACCTGAGAGCAATCGAAATCGGATGGCGCTCCATTCTCTCAAAGCAGCGAGCTGCGACCGTGCAGGATAATGGGCACTGAATCCTGCGGCCCGAAGTCTCCCGGATGCCAAGCGCCCATGCGATGCGCCCACGCGATGTGCCCACGCGATGCGCCTCTATACCAGCATCAGCGAGAATCCCAGGCAGGGCCTTGCCAGCGAATCGGCTATCAAGGCCTTCAAGGCCCTTCGCAAGCCCCGTCTGGCCCCGTCCTGAATCAGCGCCTCGCAGTCTGGGTAGAGCGCCTTGAGGCTTGGGGTCCCATCGCTCCAGGCAAAGCCCCGGAACTGAGAGCAATAGCAGTCGCTCATAGTCGCTCGATTGAACTGATAGCAATCGCTATCGCTGTTCCCAGCGCCTCTGGGCAAAGGATCCCGCAGAAGCCGCAAGGAAAGAACTTGTGCACCTCTCCCTGCACAGCGCGCAGAAAGGAAAGGATCCAAATCCATCCAGGATCCATCCAGGCCTCCAGGTCAGTACATAGCTCGGCATTGGCGTGAAAGTAAATCAGCAAGGCCTGGCGCCGAAATCAGCAAGTCATCAGCCACGAAATGCCACGAAAAACGGTCGCTCTCCTTCCCCGGCTCAATGGTTGACGCTGTGTACAGCCTGAAGGGAGCGATTTGGGAAAATAGGGCGTGAACGCAACCGGTCGGGCCTGTAGGCCAGCTGCACATCGTTTGCCTTGTAGGTGCTATCAATCCAAGCGCCTGGTTCGACTGGTTCGAGGTCTCTGAAAGTCTCATGTCAAAACTCGATGCCTGGGGAGGGCTGACACTTCCGCGGCCGGAATGCCACACCCGCCACCAGCTCACTTTCCTCGGCTCAAGCACCACCCCACGCCCAGAGCGTGCCCGAGTTCCGAGTGCCCGAGTACCCGGCCCACAGGCTTCGTGGCATGCACCCGCCCCCCGCGCCCCGCGCCCCGCAAAGAAGACAAGCAAGCAGTCTGTGTGTAGGCCATCCAAATCTCTTCAAGCAATTATGCCTTCTTGAAGGATACTCGTGCACGAAATGTGACGTACGAAAGCTAGAGCCAGCAAATGCACATGTCAAAATGAAACAGATGGCTGATACCTGTCTCGGGTCCGCGATTTTCGGTCTCTGGCACTGCAAGCTTCTCTCTCAGCCAGTCAGACTGGCAATAGGTTTCCACCCACGCCTGGGCAATCTGATGCAATCTGTATAGTTACCCAACGTCTTGAACATCAACGTCTTGCACGTCTTGCACGTCTTGCACGTGCACGTCTTGAACCCTGGGACTGCCGGCCGCGAGTTCCGAAGCTTTCTGTTTCCCAACCTCGGCCGATGTTGGAAATATCGAAGCTCGAATTGCTGGCTAAGGCTGCAGCAAAAGGCTTCAGCTCGGACAGCATCTCTTCCGGCGTTTTACCACTCATCAGTAAGCGCACCTGAGCGGGAGTGCGGCTGGAGAGCGGCTGGAGTGCGGCTTGGCCACAACCAAAGAGCCCGACCATCAATTCGGCTAGTTTCACGAGGGCGGTGTCACCAATGCTGGACAGCAGGCCCTCCATAAGCCTGCCAATGCCAAAGCATAGCTCGAGCAAGGAGTATCACCACATCCGCCTCATTCTCTGCTCCGTATCTTGCTTCAACCGTGACTGGTCCTGGGCACAGGGCACCAAATTGTCACCGGCACGTCGACTCCGTGTCCTCCAAGGTGAAATTCTGGAAAACTGTGAAGCCATCGCCTTGGCTCCTGAGGCGAGCTGGCAGTTCGGTCGGACAGACCACCATGCGCCCCGGCTTTGTGTCTGACAGCTCAGCCGCCTGGCAGAAGCAAGGGGAAGTGCCGCTAGCATCCCGGAGTCGATATGATACGTCTCAACCGGATTCCAATGACTTAGTTGCCTGCAGATTCTGGGGAGTGCATGCGCTTGATGAGGCTGGTGCCACAGTTGTGCGAAATCATGATATTTGACAAAGTGTCAAAACTTATTGTCGATGCGCTTCTACGAACGTGTTGCTAAGCGGTGTCTGCAATGGTTGAACAATGCAGGAGAAGACGAGCAGGAGGAAAGCGGAGAGGAGGAGGAGGAGGTGTGAGGAACATTTGAGCATAAGCTGCCACGGGCTAGGCCTGGCACTGCTTTGCAGCCGGTCGAATCCAAACTTGAGAAGTCCCTAAGTTGAGAGTTTACAGGTGAGGAGGCCGGCAGGTGCTTTCAGGTCAAGAGAGGTGGCTGAGCAGTTGCACGTAGATGTGTTGTTGCACTTTTTGGTCCAGAGCTCAGGTTTCAGTCAGACATTCCACTGGATAGTGGCGTGTGTCTCTCTGTGTCTGTGTTTGGGTGTGTCTGTGTGTGTGTGTGTGTCTGTGTGTGTCTGTGTCTGTGTCTGTGTGTCTGTGTGTCTGTGTGTCTGCGTGTCTGTGTGTCTGTGTGTCTGTGTGTCTGTGTGTCTGTGTGTCTGTGTGTCTGTGTGTCTGTGTGTCTGTGTGTCTTTGTGTGCGTGTCGGTTTGTGTTTGCATGCGTGCACATTCTGATTGCACGCTGAAGTTTCAAAACTACAATCATATGCAATTCCCGATGCTTTCATGCATCAGGGCAGAGACAACCCAGGAGCTTGAAACGCGCGGGAGAGTCTTGTGGTATTGTTTGCCGGACTGTGCAACATGGGATATTTTTCATCTTTGCCATATTTCTCCTCAGGCCACTCACATGCTACTGGCTTTCGCACAAGGCGTATCTGGCAGCCAGGCTTTGCCTGGAAAGCGTGGTCCAGAATCCAACATCTTGCTTGGGTACTTGTGGACTGTGGCAGCTCCAGACTGCAGGTTGCAGAATAGCCGTACAAAGGGGTTGAACGCGGGGTTGATTGGCCTCGGGGTTGAACGCGGGCGAGGGGGCCGCGGGGGCCTCGGCCTCTGCGTCAGCGCCTGCGGCCTCTGCGGCCTCTGCGGCCTCTGCAGCCTCTGTCGACCCAAATCGAATGCTTCGAATGCTTGGGCAATCTTAGGCATCGGCTTCCCCGTTCTCCTGGCATCGGGGAGCGTGCAGCTCCCATCGAAAGTCTGCACCGTCTTTCGGCTCCTTCGACTCCTTGGACTCCGCCGACTCCTTGGAAACCTTGGACTCCTTGGACTCCTTCGATGCCGACTTCTTCCGCTTCTTCCGCTTCTTCTTCTTCACCTTGCTGTTATTCTCCTGACAAAGGGAAAGTCGGAAACGCGAATTGGCAAAGCCATGCTCATTCATTGCAAGTGTTCTGCTCGTCCTTCTTTGACTTCGACTTGGAAGTCCCCGTCTTTTTCTTGCTCTTCTTGGGCTTCCCATTCTCCTCTGCTTCGTCCACGTCTTCCACGTCCTTAGCTTCCTCCACTTCCTCCACTTCCTCTACTTCCTCCACTTTCTCTCTTTCTTCCTCTTCGTCTTCGCTTGCTATTTCAGTTGCCACCTCCTCTGCCTCTCCACTGCCGGTCTTCACCTCTTCCTTCGCTCGCCTCTTCTGACGCCTCTGCCAGGCTGAGTCAGACTTTTCCTTGCCATCCTTCTCCTTGGATCAAAAGATTGGCTTCGGATCAGGCGAGATTCGGATCAGATCCTCAAGTGAGATCCCGCCTCCGCGAAGTACACGGACCTGTCGCACTCCGCGGAATTCCGTGCCAAGCTGCCAAGCTGCCAAGCTGCCAAGCTTCACTCCCCGATTTCCGCTCGGCGCCAGGCAGGAACTCTTCTGTCTCGGCTTTGTAGGCCTAATGGAGTCGCACCATGCAACATGTGAAGCCTTCTCTATACCCCCAAAACCTTCTCACAACTTCTGAAGTGCCAAAAACTTCTGCCCCATGGCGTGAAGCGGAGACCTGTTTGCCCAACAGGCCTCTGCAGAAGAGCAAAAGCGGGCCTTCTTGCCCACCTGAGCGGCATAGAAACACGGGAGCCTCGCCCCCATTCGAAAGCAGGATGTCCTTCTTTTGGATGTCCTTCTGCAAGCGGAGAAATTCAGGATCCGAGATCTTGTTGCCGCCTCTCGAAAGCTCAGGGAGCCCGGGAGCCCGAGATCCGGAGCCGCCCGAGCCGCCCGAGCCGCCCGAGCCGCCCGAGCCGCCCGAGCCGCCCGAGGGCCCGGCCCAGGCGCAGCACCAGCGGGTGGATCATCACGGGCTCCGAGCTCTTCCGGGGATAGGACGGGTGGTTGTAGAAGCACCGAAGCAACGAGGACACCACGTCATCCCCATCCGCCTGAAATGCCCCTCACTGTGTCACTGTGTCACTGTGTGCTGAATTTCGGTTTGCTGCTTCGACAGGTCAGCATTTCACTACCGCAACACAAAACCAAGGAGCAAAAGCTGCTTGCTTTGCCTCGACGGTGATGTCATTGTTTGCCAAAGAGATCTCATGGACAGGCTCAGAGCAATTCCAGAGATAGGCCTCTAAAGAGGAAAGTCCTGGGCGAAGCATCGAGGTGTCTTGGCGTGCAAGCATTTCTATTTGGGGGCATGGCCTTTGCTGCTGGCGCTGTTGCCAGTCAAATCCAAGCACTTCACCTGCACTTGCGCTTCCAAGCACTAGGTCCCACTGTCCCCAAGCTCGCAAGCTTGAATCAGTGAACTCGCGAGTGGACTTTCCGAACTTCAGGCCCCAGCCCGCACACTGAGCTGTCGCAGGCGGTCCGTGATGCGCGCCACGTTCTCGTCCGAGAGCCCGTTCCTGAGCGGAGGTGTGGGGCCTGCCAAGCTTGGAGTCGAGATGGGGCTGCAGCTGGGAGAGGTCTAAGACACCAATCATCCACGGCCTGCAATGCAAAACATGAAGCGCGAAGCAAGCAGAATGAAGCAGAGAGGTGGGGCTGAAGGGGTTCATGCGCAAACCTTGACTCAGCAGCCGGCTGCGCATTGCTTGTGCCATACTGGCGGAGCAGCCAGGACCTCAAAGTGAGGCATGCACAGGCTGTCTTCATACATGTCTGCCAGCCCTGCTCGATGCAAAGGAGGAGGTCATCGACATGCCGGTCTTGACCTGAACAAGTCAGGAAACGAGGAAAGCAAAACCAGAACTTCTGGGGCACACGCACATATTGTTGCTGAGGGTAATTTCTGGACCATTGCTGCCCTCGCGAACATGCTGCTGCACCTGGTCAGAGAGAGGGAAAGACTACTGAGAATCTGAGAATGCTTTCAATTTGGCCAGCTTCTCGACAGCTGTACTTACGCGCGCAAACTAAGCTCTGGACGAAGGCCATGTAATTCTCTGGCTTCTCTGTGGCATAGTCCCGCTGGGAGTATAAAGTAGGGTATGCCTGACTTGTGCAAGTCCCCCACTGGTTCAGCAGTGAATTCGCAACCTCAAAGCTTTTGGCAGTTTTGAGTAAGCCCCTGTCGGCATGGTACTGGTAGTACGAGGCCGACGAGTCCTGGCAACTCATTTGAGGCCCGGGGTGCGAATATGCCAAGAGTGGCAGGGAGACCTGAGGCCAAGCCTAAAGCATCCGGCATGAGACTCCACTGGGAGCTTGGCAACTCGGGCCGCTGCGTAGTTCCGGTAGTTGCCCCAATATCCACCAAAGGCACTGGCCGGGAACGCGCTCCTTTTGCTCCCTGCCAAGAACCCCAAAGTCAGCAAGCGCAAAAAGCGCAAAAAGCGCAAAAGCTTCGCGAGCGACAGGCGAAGCTGCGAAAGAGTCAGCTCCAAGCCGGCCTTGGCTCTTGGTGTGCCGCCGTCGGCTTCCCTCTCGCCGCCGTCTGCCCTGAAACGACCAATCTGAAAATCTGATCCCGAAGCCTCAATCTGAGGCCAGAGCTCGTCTACTTCGGCTTCGACTGCTCCTCAGCCATGACAGACTGACATGTTTCATTGAATTTGGCCAGCCTGCTGCTTCGACTGCTTCTACTCCTTCGACTCCTCCTGCTCCTTTTACTTCGTTTACTCCTGCTCCTACTCTTGCTGCTTCGGCTTCTTCTCCTGCTGCGGCTGTTGCTGCTGCTACTGCTTTTGCTTCTTCTGCTCTTGCTCCTGCTCTTGCTCCTGCTCTTGCTCCTGCTCTTGCTCCTGCTCTTCCGCCTCCGGCTAGGGCTGCTGCTGGGGCTCTTGCTGCGCGTCCGCCTGCTGCGCTTGCTGCGTTTGCTTCGCCTGCTGCGCTTGCTGCGGCTCCGATCTGAGCTGCTGACCTTGGCCCAAGGCAAGCTTGGCAAACCCGTGGCGACTCGTGTTGCCTTAGCTTGTTTGGCTCGGTTGGGCGCCCCACTCTGCTCCTTCCCATCTAGCCAGAGCCAAGCATTGGCCTCCACTCGCGCTTGACTCTCTCGACTCTCTCGACTCTCTCGACTCTCTTGACTCTCTTGACTCTCTTGGAAAACTGGCCACACCTCAGTGCCCCTCAAGCTCAATCATGGCTGAGGTGCAGTGAGGATCTACGACGTTTTGCCTCTATGGCTGATATGGGTGCCTGGCTACGAGGTCTGGGGATGGGCTGAAGACACACACCAGCACTTGCCAGAATCTGCTGGCTGACTCGCTCGGTTTCAGCAAAGGGCCATCAAAGGCGTTGCCTGTGCGCTGGTCAAACATGTTACTCACTAGAGCCCCTGCAATGGCACAACAGCTATGGCAAACTGCGCAGTACATGAGAGCAAGCTGGCAAAATGGTTGCTCTGTCGGGTCGCATTTTCCAAATTCACAAATGTTGCCTGCTGCTTCTGAAACGTGCTGCCGTCTTAACAGCAAGGGATTGTAGCCTCTGGCCAAGCCGTTTGAGAACCAAACGCTCGCAGATCTATCACAGTCTGTACGCCTGTGACGCTGGGCCCTGTTGACTTCAGCATCGTCTCAAGCCTTGGCCGCTCCCCATAGCAACGCTGCTCTCCAGAACGGTTGCTGTCTCAGAATCAGACATGATGCGGGTTTCCCACCCACTTCCTTTCTAGGCCGATCTGCAAGGCGGGCAGGGCTCCAGGCTCAGCACAGGCAAAACGGTAACAGCGACAGGCAAGCCCTCATGATGGAACTGACGACAACACTACTATTGCGACTACTACTATTGCGACTACTACTACTGCAACTACTACCTGGAAGACCAAACGCACTCTAAAAGTAACGCCTCTAAAAAACATAAACAGGCTCTATTTTAGGACCTGTTTCAAAAAGGCCTTAAAAATGACAATTTTAAGGCCTGTTTGGAAAACATAGAAAACTATGATTTTTCTCTCTAGCAACTGAGCTAGATTTGCTCTATTAGGTGTGTTCTGCAATGTGCGGCAGCAAACTGAGTGAAAACAAAGCATGTGTGGCTGCAGCCATTTTTGACGGCTCAAAGCCGCAAAATTAGGGTAGGGTGCCTTCATAGGCTAGCTATAGGGGTGCTAGCTAGGCCTGTAAAATTAGGTGCATGGGCTTGCAAAGCCGGGTGGTCTCGAAGCGCCGGGAGGCCCGCGTTTCGATGCATGCACGCATATGCCCCTAACTCGCTTGCAGGTGCCGCTAGGTGTGCGAAAGATCCCGAAGATCAAGAACGTTGTCCGCGCAGGGCTGTCAAGTGCCCCATATATTATGGAGTTGAGTGATCGTGTGCGTTCGCTGTATTTTTGGAGCGCGTTGTCAACACTTGCAGCTTCCTGGCTCAGCCTAGGGTAGGGGTTAGGTCTAGGTTAGGCTAGGAAGCTTGCTATAGGGCTAGCTAGGCTTTGCTGCGTGCCATGGCATCGCTGAAGTCGGCGGCCTCGTGCGCTGGCTCTGACGATCCCGAGATCAAGAATATAGCCCAGGAGCTCAAGAACGAGGTCGCTCTCCAAAAGGCAGCTTTGCTGAAGAATTAGGTTTGCTCGGTTCGGTTACCGGTTTTGTCGCTGAATTTTTTTGGCAACATTCTAGGTTGGCATGAAGCTGCTCGTGGACTACAGCGGCAAGCTTCTCAAGACCAGCCACGCTGCAACACGGGCCGATGTCATGCACAATCCCCGAGCCACTTGGCAAATCTCAGTGCCTCGACTGGTTGCCTTGTAGAACTCAGGCTATAGCTGCCGCAGTACGGGGCAGTGACCCCAAGCGGCGAAGGGCCTCTGCCCATGTGCTTGCTGCAGCTGTGCGCAAGTTTATGCAGGACACCGACCAGCTTCCTCGGGGCGTCAGTGCGCACTGCGAGGCGGTCATGCGCTGGTCTGTGCGGGTCGGGCAAGCTCTACGCAAATTGGTAGGGGTCTTAGGCAAGATGTTTCTAGACTATATTAGGCCTACGCTATATAGGATCTAGTCTCACGCTGGCCTAGGTGACAGCTTTCAAGAAATTGATCCGCGTTGCGAAGACCTCCAGAAATAAATCCCTCAACGAGCTGAAGATGGAGCTATTGCCGCACATGCAGCTGGGCCTGGAGGATATGCTTGATTTTGCAAGCCGGTTTTCCGAATTTCAGTTTTAGCAGAGATTCAGAGTACGCGCAGGATTTGTCTGAGGATGAGCTCGATGATGGGTGCGAAAGCTTGGCAGCCAGGGCCTGATCTCGCTTTCTTGCTGCGGTAGCTGCCTTTGATTGGAAGGAATCAGATGAAGAAACTCCTGCAGTACCCGGCCCTGCAGAGAAGCAGCCATGAGCTCAGATACAGCGCATGGACTGGAATGTCGCACGTGCGTTTTGTAGAAGGTCCATTGCAGCCAAACTGGCTGCCAGCCGGAGAGCTGCTGCCCTGCCTCGCAAAGCTTTTTCTGCAGCAACTCCAGCTGCTCTGCAGTCTGCAGCCCCAGCTGCCCAGTGCTCTTCCTCGTCCCTGGCCGCTGCTTTGCAGCAGCACCGCAGCCAGACCCGCGCAGAAGAGCCTGCTTTAACCGACACGGCTTCTTGGGCTGTTTTAATTTTCTTGGAGCTCACGCATTTCTCCTTTTCTAGGTCCGCGAAGCGATGAAGAAGCTGCAGGAACTGCCTGCAGCTGCCAAGCCGCTGCTCCCTAGTACCCAGCTCCTTAGCCACATACGTTGTTTGCGAGTGCTGGAATTTGCTAGAGCTATAGCGCGCGCTACAGGTGGAAAAATGCGGACTACAAGAGCGAGCAGGGGAGCGACAGCGAGGACCTTCCTCGCAATGCCGCCGAAAAAAATCGCAAGCAAGCTGCAAAAGCCAAGGCAAAAGCCAAGGCGAAAGCCAAGGCGAAAGCCAGGGCGGAGGCCTCGCAAAATGCACCCCCAAGCAGCCCTGCCAAGCAGCCCGAGCCTCCGAGTGAGCAGGATGCCATGTACAGCGCTGGGCTTTTTTCGCAGAAACGCAAAGATTTCATCCTTGCAGCTAAGCAGGCAGGTTCGAGCTTCAAACAGGCATCAGCTGCCTGGAACCTCTCAGCTGATCGAGCCCTGCTGCTTTCCTCGCTGTCCCACGCCGAACTCAAGCGACGTAGGTTTGCCTAGGAGCAGAAAATGCGTTGCTTAATTTGCTAGCTTGTTAGATGTATAGTGCGAACTTGGTCGCAATGTTGCGGCTGTGTGCAGCATTTAGGCTATAGGACATGCCCACGCGCGGCAGTCTCTACAGATGGTTGTTCGCGATTTGCTTGCTTGGCGCGCCCCGAAGTGCGTAATCCTGCTCTATGTGCTGGTGGGTTTTTTGGACATACCCAACCTGCAGCAGGACATATATGGTGAGTCTTCTGCAGATTTCGTTGTTTTTCAAGCGCAGGACCAGCTGCAGTATTTGGAGCTCTTTGCTGGCGCTGGTGAAGTCTCGCGGCATTTGAGCCAGGAGCGCGCAAGTCTCGAGCACGTATGTGTCATGAGCTTGTGATTTCGGTACATATCAGGATGGCCTGCGCGGGGAAAGCCACGACATAGTGGCAAACCCGCTTTGCATGGACTTGCTGCAGCCCTCAGGTTTTGTGCCCGGAGCTGAGTTTGTGATGTTGCGATTTGTGCCATATTGCGAGCCCAGTAATTTCTTGCAGGCTTGCTATGGCAGCAGTTCGAGCCTTGGGCCCTGGAGCTGCAGCTGTGGTTGCCCTTTGCTGCAACTCCTTCACGATAATGTCAGGGCCTATGATTGAATGTGGCATTCAAAGTTGGCGCGCCTTGTCAAGGAGTCGGGCTACTTCGGGCCGATCAGCCAGCTGCCCTCGAGGAAATGTTGGCTTTGAGTTTGTTGCCGCAGGCAACAAGCTTGCTGCGCGTGTGTGCATTCTCCTGCTGCTGATGTCCTACAAGCAAACCCGCTGGCTTCTTGAGCAGCCAGCTCAGTCGTGCTTGGGAACTATGCCATGCTTTGAGTGGCTTTCTGCTCGCGTCCAGGCAGCCAGTTTCAATCACCTATAGCGCCGCTTTTGTCTGCTACATTTTTTGCTGTTTGTTCCGCTATTGTTTTCTTTCCATCAGGTATGGCGGGGTTACTGGTGGATGGGCGTCTTCGGGGCCCAGTCAGCCAAGCGCCATTGCGCCTGGAGCAATGACCAGGACTTTGTAGGGGCGGAAGGCGGCTACCTCTCAAAGCGCGAGAAGGAAGCCGTCACGTCGGCGAAGCTCACTCGAAGCTATGTGGACTCTGCTGGCTTAAAGCGCTTTGTGGGACAGAAGCAACAGCTGAAGCGTTCCCAGTGCTTCAGCTGCATATGAAGATGTGATTTGGATTGGATCATGTGACTCGCAGGCAGTACCCGCAGAGATTTGGGCAAGCTATAGCGCGAAATTTTCGATCGAGGTCTGATGCCTCTTGGCGGCTAGCGGGCGCTATAGTAGCAGGTAGGTTTGTAGTTGCTAGAAGCTGCACTTTGCAGCTTGGGCTAGTACTAGTGAGTTAGGTGGTAGGAGCTATGTAGTCGCGCTGCAGGTGGCTCTCCCTGGTCCGCGTGAGCCTGTGGAGCTCACCTGGCGGCTGTCTGACTTTGAGTTCATCGCCCAGGACCTTCCTGACACAGGCCTGCAGTGGATTGAGATGGAACTTCTGCGCAACGATTTGGGCAATGACGCTTGGTCGCAACGATGAGACAGCGGGCCCTATGTAGGTCCTACCTACCATCCCTACTAGGGCTAGACCTATGCTCCTAGACCTAGGTAGGATCTAGGATAGCTAGACCTAATGTAGGATAGGATAGGTCAGGTCCTTTGAAGAGCTTGCCCAGGCTGATCTGCTCTCGCCGCTGCGGTATGTCCTCGGCTGCAAGCACTTGAAAGCGCCGGGCCAGTGGGAGCCCTGCCCGCAATTGGTGTTGGTCTGTGCAGTGCAGTATATGCATACCTGTGCACGTGCGTGTGCGCTCGCAACAGTTGTGTTTTTGCATACCGATGCCGTTTGTTTGGCTCACATTCTCCTATCCTATAGGCTACGGATTTAGGATCTAGGGTGTAGGCCTACGTAGGAAGCCAGACCTGCAGCATGCCTGGGGTCATCGAGGACCACTCCATGGAGCCCACCTCGAAGAAGCCCAGGAACAACATGGAGCTGCGCCCCAAGGCCAAGGCGGCTGTGGGGCCTCGAGGAAACTACGAGGAGTCCAGCTCCGAGGAGGAAGCCTCGTGGCGGTCCTGGGGCAAAGGCAAGCCTGGGAAGAAGGAGGGCGAGCCTGCAGCCAGCAAAGGCGCCAAGGCTGCAGCAGCCAAGGGCAAGGGTGCAACGGGTGCTGCTGCCAAGGGCAAGGGCGAGGGCACCAAGGGTGACCTCAACAAGGGCGACCTCAACAAGGGCGACCAGAAGGGCGACAAGGGCGACCGCAAGGGCGACCTTAAGGGCGACCAGAAGGGCGACCAGAAGGGCGACCAGAAGGGCGACCGCAAAGGCGACCTTAAGGGCGACAAGGGCGACCGCAAGGGCGACCCCAAGGGCGACCAGAAGGGCGACCAGAAGGGCGACCGCAAGGGCGACCTTAAGGGCGACAAGGGCGACCACAAGGGCGACCACAAGGGCGACCACGACCAGCGCAAGGGCGACCTCAACAAGCAGGACCTCAACAAGGGCGACCTTGGCAAGGGCGACCGCCACAAGGGCGACCAGAAAGGCGACCAGAAGGGCGACCTCAGCAAGGGCGACCTCAACAAGGACGACCTCAGCAAGGGCGACCGCAACAAGGGCGACTTCGGCAAGGACGACCGCAACAAAGGCGAGCCCAACGAGCGCGAGTGCGAGCCCAACACGCACCACGAGCAGGACGTCGACAGCAAGGCTCCTGCACCTCCTGGCCTGGCGCCAGCCTCGCAGAATGCCGAAGTGCAGACCACCCCTCAGGAGACGCCTCGCAAAACCGAGAGCCCTCGCGAGCCCAGCTGTGAGCCCAGCGCCCGCGAGCAGCCCAAGTCCTGGCGGCCTGCCGGATCGGGTCCCTACCACCCTGCGCAGCCGGCCCCTGGGCTGACGACGTGCACGTCGACCAGGTCTGGCAGGAGTGAGCTGCCCAGCCCGGTCCACCAGCTGGCAACGGCAAGGGTGGCAAACCTCAAGCCTGGACAGACCGCGCTGCTCGACGGACTGACACAGCCGTCGAGCAGCGCCGCTGGGAGCTTGCAGAGTCCTGGTGGTGGGACGGCTACTTCTGCGCCCTGAACAGAGTGCAGGCTTTTGGGCTGCCTGGCGGCGGGAGCCAGCTGGAAGGCCAGAGCACTCCTCGCCCGTAGCTGCGCCTAGGTAGGTAGGTCCTAGGTAGGCAGCGTACTAGTAGGCTCTAGGCTCTGTAGGCTGTGCTTGTACAGAAGCTGGGCTGGCACGAAGGCGCCTGGCTGCACAAAACTCGCGGAGCGTTGCCCTAGAGGCCAAAAAACTGCGCATCACTCGCAAGTATCGCATTGCATGTCTTGCCAATTTTGTTTTTGCATAGCAGGCAGGCCAGGTCAGTCTGAATGCTTGCTGCTCAGGAAAACTTGGTGGAGCAGATGCGCTCGCAGCTTGGCTTGCTGATGTCAGCTGATTGTTTCTTGCTTCCGTTTTTCTTTTTGGTGTGCTGGCCGCAAGCCCCAAGGAACTTCGGCCTTCCAGCTGGCTGATGGCCTTTGTAGGCTAATTCGGGTAGGCTTAGGGCTTGTAGCTTGTTAGGGGGAACTAGGCTGCACTGACCTTAGGCCGCCGACTGGCCGCACTGGCGCGTGAAAAGTGTGCAAACAGCCGTTATTTCGGCCCAAAAGGTGTGTAAAAACGTGAATTTTCGTGAATTTTGAAAACGCGTGAAAACGCGTGATTTTTCGTGATTTCTTGTGAAAACGCATGTTGTGCTGTGATTTTTGGCTAGGTCTAGCTAGGTAGGACTGCTTGGTAGGTTAGGGCAAGCTCGGCGCCATGGCGGACCTGCAGTTCGGCCAGTTCGACGAGGCGGAAATTCAGGCTCTCATGCAAGGCGAAAGCCTCAGCAGGGAGGACGCTGTGGAGATCTTGAAGATCGCGGCCCACATGGAGGCAGAGAAGGATGCCGCCGCAGCGAAGCCGAAAGCAAAAGCCAAGGGCAAAGCAAAAAGCAAGGACCTGGAGCCTTCAGGGCAGAGCAGCACCAAGCGCAAGGCAGCTG
The DNA here is from genome assembly GCA_963377175.1 of Effrenium voratum. NCBI lineage: Eukaryota > Dinophyceae > Suessiales > Symbiodiniaceae > Effrenium > Effrenium voratum. Next base: position 81,081 of record CAUJNA010000178.1, on the reverse strand, counting down.
CAGTGGACAAACCTGCTGCCAAGACCAAAGCCAAAGCTAAGACAAAAGCTGCCCCTGCAGCTGCAGCTCCACCTGCTCAAGCTGCAGCCCCACCTTCTCAAGCCGCTGCTGTTCCCCCTGCTGAGGAGCTCACAGACGCTCAGCCTCGTGAACCGGACCTGCTCGCGGACACTGTGCCAGCCACGCCGCCTCAACCAGTCCTGGAAACGCAGCCGGACAACGAGTCCCAGCACGACAGCCTTTGGCCACTTAGCTTCTCAAATTTCCTAGGCTTGGCAGCGTATAGGCGCCTGTAGGGTAGGTAGGTAGGTAGGACCTACATAGGCTATGTAGGGTAGGCGTGCTCATAGCCTAACAGGGACTCTAGGCGCCTTTTGTTTTTCTCCGAATTCAGGTCTTGTGGCACTTTGCAGATGGCGGTGGACCAGCTTCGCGCATTGCAAGCGCAGACTCCAGCGGCAAACCTGCAGCGCAAGAAGTCGCAAGAGAACCTTGACCAGCTACTGGCTGCAGGCAATCTTGTGTGTTTCGCGCACGCGGCGGTTGCACAAATGGTTTGCTCCATCCAAGGCTGACGGTGGGCCCCAGTGTCTCTGAAGCTGGCCAGGGGCAACTGGATGAAATCATCCGAGCCTTGCAGGGCCTTGCCTGTTCAAGCCAGCCAGCTGCCTCAAAGCAAGTGGATGACTTGGACCTGCCCAAGCTGGTGCCGAACAAGCCGCTGAAACGCTTGGCCCCTGAGGGCAATTTGCAGGTGCGGGTGTGAAACTTTTTGGATCGCTGCCGCTCTAAAATCAGAAAAAACGCAGGCCAACAAGCAACCGAAGCTGGAGGAGGCTTTCTTGAAGGCGAAACAGCCCGCTGCAGCAGCAGTGGACTTGACCGACCTTGCCGACCTGGAAGACGAGCAGGCCCTGTCCGAGGCCAGCTCGCCAGCTGGCTTGGACGAGGAGCTGGAGGCAGCGCTGGAGCTGCAGCTGGTGGAGGCCCCGGCCAAGCAGGACGAGGTTGAGGAGGCTCCTGGCCAGATCCCTGTGTGGGCGCAACAAGCCCCGCCACAGCCGGAGCGCAAGGCGCCTTCGACCAGCTCTGCACGTGCTACTGCTGTTGCGCCGCCGGCCCAGCCGCAGTTTGCGGCGCCCAGCTCCAGCTCAGGCGCGGCCACTGCTGGGCCGGCTGCTGCGGTGACCACGGCCACGCACCGGAAGGAGCACGCCCGGCTTGCAGCTAGGCTGCAACCAAACACATAGTAGAATCTATATAGGGTAGAGCTCCTATTCTCCTACTCTATAGCTAGTGTAGGATGTGTAGGCTAAGCCTAGGAGTTATTGTTGCTTCCTGCTGTGTGCATGTTTGCATGTGCATGTGTGTGTGTGTGTGCGCCTGTGTGTGTGTGTGTGCGCGTGTGTGTGTGTGTGTGTGGTGTGTGTGTGTGTGCTTTTGTGTGTGCGTGTTTGCGTGTGCATGTGTGTGTGGGTGTGTTATATATGCGCATGCACTGCTAGTGCTGGAATTTAGTTCGCACGCACATGTGTGAATATCCAAAATGTGTTGCGCGTGCTGTGTGCGCTCAGATGCGCATGTACAACACTGGCAAGCTCGCCGACTTCCCCAACATGCACGCGCTGGCCTGTGGAACCTTGAAGGTGCCTCAACTGAAAACAGAAAAAGGTAGCAAACAAGTGCTAAACACACCAAGGATCGGCGACAGCTGCTGACCCATTGGGTGAGCACAGGCGAGAACCTGCAGGCCGCTGAGGTCGCGATCGAGGCCTCGAAGAAGTGCAAGCTGCAGGCGGAGAAGCAGTACCAGCTGGTTCCTGTGAAGGACATGATGAAGCCGCCCTGGAACTTCAGCCAGCCGCTTGGTTCTGTTAGCTCTAGCTACAACCTATTTCTATTCTACTAGGATAGGCCTACACCTATATAGCTAGTGAGAACTAGGCCTACCTATATATGGTGAGACCTATCTAGAAACATCTAAGGCGCAAGGTGGACGCCATCATTGCCAAAGGTCAGGGCATTGAGGATGAGGATGCTCCTGGCGTGCTCGAAGAGACCAGGTACTGGGTGCTGGCCAGCCAGTCCCGCACCGACACCACCAGCATGGAGCTGCTCAGCAGCACAAAATACGCTTAAATGACAAAATCCTTGTTGATGTTGATCAGGACCTTGCAGACCATGCGGGTCAACGCCCGGCCCACGAAGGCGGCCATGGAAACGATCCTGGATCCCCTCAACTTGGACCCGTGCATGCTGAGAGCTGGTGCCCCAAAGCCGGCTGCGGCTGGCTTGTCTGGTGACATCCTGCGCGCCCACGACGCTTACAACGAGCAGCAGGCGGCAGGCGCTGCATCGATCTCCTACTAGGTATAGGCATAGCCAAAATAAGTCGCTATAGAGGATAGGCACCTAGCTAGCTATGTGTAGCTAGATAGGCTTGTAGCCAACCAAAATCCCTGCAGGACCTCCGGCTGCGCAGCCCAAGGCTGCGGCGTTGTCGGCAAGGGGCTCGACGTCTGGCTCTAAGGTCAACCGCGCCGAGAAGAAGGCGCTCTCTGAGATGACCTTCAACACGCCCAAGGAGAAGGCAGCTCGCTACAGCTCCGGCCTCATACGCACCGTCGATCTTTTGTTGCGCCGCCGTACTTCAGGCGCCGAAGTGAAGAAGGAGCTGAAGGACGTGGCTGGCATCCTCATGGACATGCCGCAGTGCGCTGAAGAGCTTGCTGGATGCGAGTCTAATTGTTGCGCTGAGGCTCTCTGGCCTCGCCACTTTCGAGGAGCTCACCCCGATCTGCGCCGACATCGCTGTGGCCGTAACTTGGCCGATTTTCTGCCGAGTGTGTTTGACATTCATATACTTGCGCGGCTCAGGTTGACAAGCTGCGCCTCATCAAGGGGCAGAGCAAGGGCCTTCTTGCGGAGCTCAAGAAGCGGTAGGGTAGGCCCTGGTAGGTTCCTACATAGCTAGGACTTTTGGAGTTTCGCCCTAAGTGGCTAGCTAGCCTGGCTGTGCCTCAAGCGATATAAAACCGATAGAACCACGCAGTGTGCTGTTTTCAGATCTTTAGGCACAAGCTAGCTTTAGGTATCAACGCATTTCAAAGATAGCGCGAGCTAGGAAGTCATTTATAGGCGACCTATATATGCGGGGCTGGCGGCGAGTGGAAAAGTGTGTTGTGAGTTCAACGCGTGCTGTGTCCTTTTTGACTTTCTTTCGATCAAATTTGCCTGATGTTGCTTTCCTGCAGGTACATATGGCCCGGGGTCCTTGAGTTCAATGAAGGGCAAGTTGGACTTGAGGCCTGTGCGTGCAGCACTGGTCTCACATCATTCTTATTTGCGGGCGGTCAGGCTGGCAGGTGCTGCCACTGCGGGAGATGCCACGATCACGGTCACCTCCGAGCTGGGCCACATGGCGTTTAATTTGCCGCTGTAGGATAGGTGCTATACTAGGTGAGCTAGTAGGTGAGTAGATTGCGCTAGCTAGCTTAGCTTGCAAATATTGTAGTGTGCTATATTGCGTGCCTGTGCTGACAATCAATTGAGGCGACATATACAGCTCGCCGGTGTTGTCTGGCTACAACTCGCGCTCGCTGCGGGAAGGCGAGTTCCACCGCCGCGTTGCCGGGGCAGGCTTTGCACTCAATGTGCGCCCTGTGTGGGTGGACTGCCCCATATGCACAGAAGAGGATGAGGTTGATATCTCGCAGCTCCCCGTGCTCCTGCCGTCAGCTGTGGCCAGCGCCCTGCTAACCTCCAAACTGCTGCAGCAGGTCATAGTTGACCGGTCCCACCTCCGGCTCTATTGGCAGCACATGCTGCTGGACTATCCTCGCCATGAGCTTTGCGACCAGCCTGAGGAGAACCTTGAGCGGGCGATCCCCATAGTCTTGTGGGGCGACGAGGGCACCAGCAACAGGCACTCGTGGATGCTGTGCAGCTGGAGTCCCGGTCAAATATAGAAAAATGTTTCTGAGTCATGCGCGGGTGATGTCATCTATGCTTGCCAAGGATGGTCGATGTCAGCTTGCTCCGGCACAACTCCAAGGCTTCGCGCAACATAGTGTTCGCTTGCCCGACCAACGCCTACATGATCCACCAAAAGGTGAACCAGACCTTGCAAGCTCTTCTGCGTGCTGTGCAGCAAGACTTCGTTGCTTTGGCCCAAGGCCTGCAGGTAGAGAATGAAGCGCCCTGGCTCAGTTAACCTGCATATGGTTTTGAACTTGAGTTTTGGCTTTGTTTTTTTGCTGCTAGGTTTTCACTCTGCACGTGGTTGCGGTGAAGGGGGACCTGAAGTACTTGGCGCAAGCCATGAACTTTTCGCGGTTTCCAGGCTGCGAGGAGGTGCTTGGCTTGCAGTAGGTTTGTATGTCTAAAAAATAGGCCTAGCTTGCTATAGTTTACCACCTAGCGAGATATGCGACATGCAGGCTGTGAAGCAAACGTTTTGATATTTGCTGGCTCCAGGTGTGCTTTCGCTGCACCGCTTCTATGGGCCGCAAGGACATCAGCACGGTCTACACTGACATTTCCCCGCAAGCGGGCTGGCGTGAGGGGCCTGCTGCACCTCCGTACTTTGAGCTTCCGCCGCTCAGCGAGATGCCCAACTTCACTCTACGCATGGTCAGCGCAGACTTCATGCACACCTGGAATTTAGGTGTGGCTCGTGACTTGATAGGATCATGTCTCAAGATATGCCTGAAAACGCAGTTTTGGCCTGGCCCGAATTTGTCGCAGAGGCTCAAACAACTTCAGCGCGACATCAACCTTTTCAAGAAGCAGCGCGGCTTGCAGATGCACCTTCAGCAGATTAAACCGTCTCGCCTTGGCTGGGCTGGCGCAGATGTCTGCCCAGAGTACAAAAGCTCGGCTTCGGATGCCGCTGTTATGGTACGGTTTTTAGCCTACAAGCTAAGCTTGAAGGCAGCCCCTCCGCCGTACGAGGGCTTGTCTGCGTGCCTGTACAGCGCCAATATGCTTCAAGAAGCCGTCACTCGTGGCAGCTGCTTCCTTAACCCTGCGGAAGTCGAGAAAATCTCGCTTTGTGGGAATGCATTCTTGTCCTCGTACTTGCAGCTGGCCCACTTAGCTTCTTCTCGTAGGGACTACTACTTTAAGCTGCGTCCCAAGTTTCATATCCTGCAGCACATCATTTCTGATGCTGCAGACAGACCTAGCCATCGCAATCCTGGCTGGGATAGTTGCTGGCTGGACGAGGATTGGGTGAAAACCAATCTTCGCATGCTTCGTAGGATGTCGCCTAGGACCTGTTGCGAGAACTTGCTTCAGCGGCACCTAGTGAAGCAGGAGCTGAGCAAGCACTTGGCCAGCTGTGTGTAAAAACGGGCTTATCTGCGGCGTATACTTTTTTCTTTCTATTCTGCGCGTTGACTAGCTGGAGTGCAAAATGCCAAATGTAGGTAGGATAGGCTAAATAGTGACTCGTGCGCTCTACTAGAAAAAGTACAAAAAACCAGTATTCCAAACAGGCCTTAAAAACCCAAACAGGCCTTAAAAAAATCTAAACGGTCCTTAAAGTGGAAAACCCAATGAATTTTAAGGCCTGTTTGGGAAGTTTGCACTTTTTAAGGGCTGTTACGTCTTCCAGGTACTACTGCGACTACTACTACTGCGACTACTACCACTGCGACTACTACTACTGCGACTCCTACTACTGCGACTACTACTACTGCGACTACTACTCCTGCGACTACTACTACTGCGACACTACTACTACTGCGACGACTACTACTGCGACTACTACTACTGCGACTACTACTCCTGCGACTACTACTACTGCGACACTACTACTACTGCGACGACTACTACTGCGACTACTACTACTGCGACTACTACTACTGCGACTACTACTACTGCGACTACTACTACTGCGACACTACTACTACTGCGACGACTACTACTGCGACTATTACTACTGCGACTACTACTACTGCGACTACTACTACTGCGACAACTACTACTGCGACGACTACTACTGCGACTTCTACTACTGCGACTACTACTACTGCGACTACTACTACTGCGACAACTACTACTGCGACTACTACTACT
>CAUJNA010000178.1:0-72500 GCA_963377175.1 Effrenium voratum | reverse complement strand
GATCTCTCACACCAAATATTGACATTACTCTCGATTTGCACGCTGTCCTAAGTTTACCGCAAGTTTAGTGTGCAAATGTCAGCTTTTGCCATGACTGGGATTGCGGCCAAACAATGGACGAAGAAAACAAAAGCGTCAGTTCAAAGCTGGGGGAAAGATGGCAAAGAAGAAACACCGGGCAATGGATCAACAGCGCCTGACCTTCTCGTCACATGTATGGATAGGGTCAAGGCCAAAACATGCCTGCTAAAAAGCTCGTCTGAAAGCCAAACAATTTCTCTTTCTGCCAGGCCCTAAATCAGTACATTGACAACTGGACAAAGCTTCAGGGGCTGGTTTTGTCTGGGCCCATTGTCCTACCATGCCCAACAGGAATGACAAACGGGTAGATGCTTGTCTCTAACGCCTGTCCAAAAGCATGAGCCGTGCCTGCGCAAACTGCTTTCCCATGACGTGCAGGGCATCCATCTCAAAGTTGGAATCTCCTTTGAGCACACATCCCGTTGGCACAATTCAGCAAGTGGAGCACGGCCTACAGATATCAAATTAGTGATGATCTCGTTGTTCAGTTGCTTCTGCACCTGAGGCTATCAGAATCGCTGCCACTCCTCTCCGGTCCTATGCCTCCAGGAAGGCGCTCTCTTTCCACTTTGCCACCTGAGTCCGTGTCCCCCACGTGTCCCCCACGTGTCCCCCACGTGTCCCCCACGTGTCCCCCACGTGTCCCCCACGTGTCCCCCACGTGTCCCCCACGTGTCCCCCACGTGTCCCCCACGTGTCCTTCACGTGTCCCCCACGTGTCCCCCACGTGTCCCCCACGTGTCCCCCACGTGTCCCCCACGTGTCCCCCACGTGTCCCCCACGTGTCCCCCACGTGTCCCCCACGTGTCCCCCACGTGTCCGGCTCTCCGGCCTCCCCAGGGAACTCCGGCTCGAACTTCGTCCCTCGTTTGGGCACGTGAGGCAGCCCGGGCAAAACGAGCCAGCCAGGGGCCAGGCGCGCTGAGATCACACGCACTCGCTCGAGGACACCCAGAAGCCCAGGCGCCTTGCCAAAAAGAAACCGGACCGGCCATCGAAATCCAATGTGCGTAAGGCCCAAACCCACTTGGCAGCACTAAACTCCACCCAGCCGCTCATGGCATTGGTGATGATGAAGGTATGGCCCTGAGCTCATGGGTTCTGGCCCGTGCCTGTCAGCCTATGGCCGGAGCCATGCGCTTTGCGAGCTCCAGCAGCTTCTTGGACGCCGCCTCGATGTCCTAGCGATACCGAAACCCACAAGAGAGAAGGGACCCAAGGGACCCAAGCGACCCAAGGGACCCAAGAGAGACCCAAGCAAAGGAAGACGCCACTGGGGCCGGGGGAAGGAGAGTCTGGGCCTTGAGGTTCCGCTCGAGTGCTGGCGAAACATTGGAGTCCTGCCGCTTTCAGCCCGTCCAAACCACTTTTGCATAACGTGAAGTCGATCCTGATTGCGAAGATTTAAGAAGGACGTGCATAACAGAGTGTCATCCCAGTCAAAGATGATCACCGTCTGGTGCTTTGGCTCTTTTTTGGCCTCACACGGAATGCCGTCCGGCCGCGTTGGCATGACGGTTCCAGCCTTAGAAACCCAGACCTCGGAGTATGCGAGATTGCGGAGGTACTTCAATCGGAAATCGTCTTGGCCTCGGGTTTGGCAAGTGCATCTGCATCCACGGCCTCCACGGCCTCCACGGCCACTGCAAACCAGCTCTCAGCTTTCCGCTCTGGATGCCCAAGGCGTTCATCTCAAAGTCTCCCTTACGATACGATACGCAAACCCGCAAACCTGGCGAAAGCCGAGCTGGGGCAAGGGCCTCCTCCTTGCCATGCTCAAGCCGCTCTGGAGCCTATGGGGCAAAGCTGAGCCCTTGCGCCCTTGCGCCCTTGCCGGGAGGTGCCTCTGCCACTTGTCCGACGGGTGGATGAAAAGCGGCATAGCCCCTGCCGAGACACGCCGAGACATGCCGAGTCACTTGGAGCTTCAAGGCCCGGGCACTTGATCTTTCTTGATACCAAGGCGGTGCAAGTAGTCCTACAAAACGCAGGGCATCCCGGTGCTTTCAGGCTTTCAGGCTTTCGGGCTGCCTTTCGACAGCGATTGACTTCCACTTCGGGTGGAGTGATTGGCGGGGCACCTGCATGCTTTTGATTCTGACGAAATGCCTCAGCCGCCAAGCCGCCTTCTTCGATGCTTTGGGATTGCCCCATGGCCTAGCAGCCAAATGCGAAGCTTCAACCACCGCGCTGCAATGCAACACTCCACGCCACATTCTGCCCAGGCGCGCAGTGGTGGCAGAGTCGACACCCAACTCTGGCACTGCTACGGAAGAAATGAGAGAGCAACCCGAAGTGAAAGCTGATCCCCCGCCCTCTCAAGCTTCAATATCTTGCTAGAATAATAGAACCCTCGTGCTATGCAAAAGTATATCGCTGGAACTACGCGACGGCTACAAGAAATGCCAGGCATGGCGAACAGCCTTCTAGCAGCTGGCTTCTGGAGCCAACCAGGGTCCCAAAATAGATGTTCCATACATGGCAACCACAAATCAAACGCCTGCCTCTGCCCTCTGCCTTGAAAGAATCATGCCCTTTAGAGCCCTCATCTCCGTGCTTGTCAAGTGTGAAACCTCTGCTTGCGCTCACATGAAGCCGCACAGCCTTTGCTTTCTCCTGAGGACACTCTTCATGAGCCACATGATGCGAACCAAAATCAGGTGGGACCCGTGCAATGCGTGCTCTCGCAAGTCTGAAAGTCCAGCCTCTGGCTGTGATCATCAGCCAATACCTGCAACTCTTTGAGGCTCAGAGGTTTGCAGAGCTCACAGAGCTGCGCGTCTCGACTGCTTCCCGTGCCTCTTTGCACGCAGCCAGGAGTGCTGCAGGTGAGCCACAAAGTCCAGCAAGCAGATCTTCAGCAGCAAAACTCGCTGCCTTTCCAGATAGCAACAAAGCTTTGGCGAACAAGATCAAAAGGGCGCATTGGGAGTGTCCTGAAACCAAAAAAACGCGAAAACTGAATCGTTCCTCTTTGTTTGCTACGCCGCTACGCCCAAATCTCAATAAATCGCCCGCCTGCGTGGATCTCAAGTCTGGATTGTTCATCAGGTAGCTCACTTGTGCAACAGCCTTGGCATTGCAAATGCCCATTCCAAACAAAGCTGCAAGCTGCTTCCGAGCCCAGTGACATTCTGAGCCGAGTTGGTGGCCATCTGGGCCTGGCTGCCACTCCACTGCTCACCCACAGAGCTCGACGGAGGAGCCTGCTGCGAGGCATACTGGGCCGCCTGTGCGGCTCTGGAGGCTGTGAACGCTGCCTGTCGTGTGAGCACGCCGCAAGGCCGGGAGCCAAAGACCTTTTAGCCTTCCGGAATCCGACTTTGAGATGGTTGGCCTGTGCGGCATCGACAAACAGCCGGCGGTGCGTGGCGCGCCCACTGCGAGGCAGCCTGGCATGCGGGAAAAAAGGAGAAAAGAAAGGCATGAAACACAACAAAGACAACAGAAAGCGGAAAGCGAAAAGGGATGCCAGCCGCGGCCGGCGCCTCCGCCATTTCGTTTGGGGGCCCGGCAGCATTCGGGGGCGTGGCCTCTCGGGTCCAAAGCTGTGCTCTCAAGGCTCCCAAGGCTCCCTGGGCTCCCTGGGCTCCCCGCACCCGCCCCCTGGAAGGAGGTGACCTCGGAGATGCGACTCGGTTGCGGGGGCAATTTCTTGCTTACGCTCACTTTTTCTGATGGACCTCACTTTTCACGTTGCCATTCCCCAATGGAAAAGCCGCATCCTGGACGCTTCCCACAAGTTCAAGCTACCTGACCCTCAAGAAGCACGCGGAAAAAGAAACATCTGAAGAATGTGTGCCGTGAGACACATTCAATTAAGCAGTCCCCAGAACTCCTGGGCAATCAGTGAGCATCGGAGACGGTTGGGACATGGACCAATCTTCTGTCGACGAGGTGAGAGGAAGCTACTTTGCTTGATGGTCCGTGGCCATTGTTGCTTGTACTAGCGACCCTGACGATACCCATGGCTGCTGTGCATCTGGCATTCTGGCAGCCTGCACGAGCCAGTCCACATCTGTACACCCTATTGAAATCAGGACGCTCCCAAGATTCAACAAGGGCCCAGCTAATGCTGCCGCGCTGGCATGCGGCATCAGGCTTGCCTATGTCAACTCAACTTGAGGCGTCAAAGAGAGTCAGTTTGAGCTGGGGGCTCTGTTTGATTGCCAGCTTGTTAACTTCATATGGCTTGGATGCCCAAGCTTCAAGATACATTGCGTGTCCATGTCTGATATTGGCACCACCCCTTTGAACCGAAGTTTCGGGTAGGCATGAGACATGGACAAGGAGCCCGCGGCCAAGTCATGCAGCGCTCGACCCGTGAATGCTTGCTGGCTGAAGTCTTTGCAGGCAAGCCAAAAGAAGCCAAGGAAATTTCTAGCATGGCACTTGCTTTGTATCAAGTGAGACAGAGAGCAATCTGAACACAGCCAGTGCGGACTGTACACGGCCAACCGCACGTGCACACAAAGCTTCAAACGCCAGACGATGAGCTCACATGTGTGTCGTAGCGAACAGCCTTCCAGGTCAAAACCAAAATTATACGCAAATAAGAAACAGAGACAAGAGAAAAAGGCAGAGGGAGAGAGAAGAGCCGAAAAGTGTGCCATCGCCTCTCTGCGAAGGATGTCCACCATGGGACCCAGTAGCCGCTTGAACGTCTTCCGGTCCATGGACATGAGCTGTCAAGGCCCCATTCCCAGGGCCAGCCGCGGGGACGAAACAAAGCTCCAAGTCAACCAATTTGAATCTGCCAGAGCCTGCACATTCGGGGTGGATGTCGCCACACTGGCAGCCCGTGGAGCATTCGAAATCAAGGACAGCTCGCCGAAGTAGTCGCCCACCTGGCAGTGAACGTCTTTCACTTTTGCCTCACTTGTTTCCGAATCCAATCCTTCCTGCCTTGTGAGTCATTACCTTCTGAGGCTCCTGGCCTTCAACGAAGGCCTGGCAGTGACGCGTTGGCCGCAGTCCAAGCCTAGCGCGGTGCCCACCTTCATTGCCGCGCACTCGCCCTCCATTACGATGAAGAAGCAGTCGCCCACATCCCCCTGGCACACTCAACCGGCCGCACGAGACACGGCACGGCACGGGACATGGAGCGGCACGTTGCAGGCACAGGCACGGCAGGCACGGCAGCCACGGCAGCCACGGCACCGGCACGGTAGGACCGCCAAGTCACAGTACGATCACGGCCTGCTTGATGACCGTGGTGCCCTCCTCTTCCAAGAGCTGCACCTGGCTCGACTCAAGCTCTGAGAAGCGGAAAGCCCTCCGAATGTCCTTCATAGCGTCAGCGATGGTCATCAGCTCGTACTCATCTATGCTTGAAAACAAAGGGACCTTGGTCCGCAACGCAACCAGCTGCAAAGACTCCAAGCATCTTGGATGCCTCCTTCAAGAATTGGGACAGCATCTCCCGTTTTGATGCAGCTGCATCCTGGATGGCAAAATGTCCCGTTGCCACGATCGAAGCCGCAGTCACCCCAATTTCCGACCTTGACAATATTGTTGAACGTCTCCCTGTCCAACTCCCACAGAGTCGAAGCCTCCTTGCAGATGACTGTGGCCTGGCCATCTCGAAGCATCCACATTTGGCCAGGCCAACGTTCACACAAACATGGACATGTCCAAGACGTCAAGGCCCAGGCGGCTCTGGGGCAGTTGTAGAGCAATGCCAATTCTCCAAAGATGTCCCCGGCATCACAGGTCTAGCCAGCGAACATTGCACAGGTCAACCCCGCCGCGGCGGGCCTTCACCAACTTGTCCTCCTCATTCTGCTGCTTGTAGCATTCCACCTTCCCATCCTGAAAGGCAAGAAACAGCGCACAAAACCCGAAGGCTGAAGGCTGTCCTCTATCAAGTACATGCTCTGACCATCGTCACCTCGCAGGTTGAGCAACAAAGCGCACGGGCACACCCGGCACACCCGGCACACCCGGCGCACCGGCCTTCCTGGATCACGGTCTCTCCGGGTTCCACCAGCTTCTCCTGCAGGCAAGAAGCCCAGAAGCCCGAAGCACTCTTAGAGCCCAGTGAGCCCAAGGCACTCGTGAGTGTCCTGGCAGGCCAGAATGATGGTCGCCAAGTCCTGGCAAGGACCCTCAGGACCGCGTGAGTCACTGGCACCACTGGGCCTTCTTATCCAAAGCATGGAAGAGGAAGTTGCGTTCCAGGCACTTCTCAATGCGTTCTTTCTGCTCGGCACTCTTCTCGTACCTTTGCGAATCTCCGAATCACGCCACATTGGAAAACACATGTGGAGGAGCACACAGGCGGGCTGAAGGCTTCCTTCTTGTTCCAAGCGCCATAGGCCTGGCAAGGCGCAAGAGGTGGCTCTAAAAAAAGGCGCAAAAGGCAGTCCATACTTGTGCTCTCGTGCCTCAGCAGAAACGCTCTGCCGTGGGCGGATGGCTCGAGGTGGCTCTGGCAATTCCTCGGGCTCCTCTTCCTGGTTGCAATGTGGCCAAGCTAGCAAGCAGCCAAAGAAACCTTGGAAGCCACCGTCAAAAGGCGGTTTTGCACCTCCTCCTCTTCCTCCTCTTCTTCCTCAGACTCATCGTCCACCTTCGTGGACCTGTATATCACACATTGACCCTAACGTGTTCTAACAGTCAACATGTTGCCAGGCCGGCCTTTCAGATTTCATGTCGATGCCAAGGTCCTCACCAAGAAACCCACGCCAATCTGTATGCTGCAACTAGCTAGCCCGGCCGTCCTGTCCCAAAATGCCCAGAAGCTCAGCTTTGCGCTCCTCACTGACTCGCGCCCAGATTGCGAATGGAAGCTCAAAGCTACGAGCAGCGTCCTGCAACCTCTTGATCTCAGCCTGCACGGTCTCGATCTGCAGCAAATGCCGGTGACTTTGCACTTTGATGCATTCATTTCATACGATCGCTCAACGTGAGGTAAGATCTGCGGCGCACTATGCGTTTGTTTTTTCTTGACCGGCCCTTGGATGGCTCTTTCCAAAAGTTGGCTGCTCCGTCTGCGCGCCGCGCCTTGCGCTGCGCTCACGCGTGCACTCTCACGTGCCGCTGTGCGGTTGGACCGTTCTGCCTTCACATGCGTTCTGGGCTCCATGTGCTGCCATGCTCCTTCACAGACCGCACCCATCCCGCGCCGCTCTCCGAAAGTCAAAATCGCCTGGCGCCAATACTCAGCGCACGAAGGGATTGCCTGTCCCCCGGAAGGGATTCTTCTGGGCCGACGCCCGTTCAGGGCTCGGCGCTGTCTGGGGCGCACCGAAGGGATTTTTGGAGGCCTTGGAAGTTGCACCGGCAGCTGCCCCGGCTGCTGAAGCCAAGTGGGACACACCAGACTTCAAGCCGGAGGCTGTCTTGGAGGTGACCTGGTGCTTCTCATCGAACTCCCGGGCCTTGGAGTACGCCGTCTTCGCACCACTCCCAATCTTCTCGGTGATGCCATACCTCTCATTGGCCCCACGAGCTGCATTCACTGTGGACCGAGCCGCCTCCGCAGCTCGTTGGGTCACGTGGTGTTTCTGCTCAAACTCCACGCTCTTTTTGGCTGCCGTGGTGACGCCTTGCCCGATCTTCTCCGTGACACCGTACTTCTGATTAGCCTCATAGGCAGCTCTAAACGATGCCTTGGTAGCCCCGGCAGCACGAGCAGTCACCTGATGCTTCTGCTCAAACTCCTTCGTCTTTTGAGCAGCGGTGCACACACCCTGCCCCACCTTGCTGGTCCAACTAGTGCCTTCTGGCTCCAAACCAACAAACTTCACCCCGGCTCTGTCCTTAAGATCTTGGCTCTGCTCCTTCCTCTCCCTCTCCTTTTGGGGGTCCCTGGTCTCCCACGGCTCCCTGGGCTCCCACGGCTCTCGCGCGCTCGCGGCCGCGGTGTCTGCGGCCTCGTAGGCCGCGGAGAAGACCAGCGTTCCCGCAGCCGCCTTGGGGCTGCACACGGGCGCCGCGCTCGCCGCGTTCGCGAAGGGGTTGGAGCCGGCCGTGTCGCCGCAAAGCAGCTTCTGGCTCTCGGCGTCCTGCGCCAGGAAGTCCTTGGCGAGTCACAGATCAAGACAATGCACAAGGGAAACGCGCAACGCACGAAATGCACGCAGAAATGGCAAGCAAACCGCAGAGGCCAGGCACCTGAAGCTTCTTGGTTTGGAGTCGCTGCATCCACCTGCAACTCGAGTCACGCCCAAACGCCCTCCCTCCGATCGCGCCTCTGCGAAGAGGACAACGCCTTGAGGCACTCATCGACTCGGCGCTTTCGTACTGGGCTCTTCCTGCGGATCCTGGGTTGGGCAGAAACATGGACGTCTAGTTCTGACTAGTCTTGTCCTCCCACCGTATCCCTCCCACACTCTCAAACCGACAAAATCGCACAAATTACCTAGTGCCATCATGCTTTCTCCGTGCCAAGCGTCATCAACAGGAAGTACCAGCCATCTTCTGCCGCAGCGTCGCTCACAGAGTCGAGCGCCCCATCCCTGTCATTTAGGGTTGGCAAGTGCCAGGCTTCAAGCCTGCACTCAAGACTCGACTTGCGAAATGCTTGGCCTTGCAGACTTCAAGCAGCTCCGTCGAAGCAGCTCAAAGATCGTCTCACGCTTGTTCTCCATCAATCTTGGCAATTTCTGCAACTTCAGCACTCAGCCGGTGCGCGCACGCACTAAATGATGTTCAGCAGTCTCTCCGCTGTTTAATTCATGCAACGTGCGCAGCGAACAGGCATTCTGAGCGACCAATGTTTCTATCCTCTGTTCACATGTGTCCGATGTGACGGTCGAGCCAGTTTGTGCGAGCACCATATGAGCTCGCAAGAGGTGTGATTGGGAATCGCGACTCGGCCCACATGTGCCATTTACAACATGACTTGTTTCACAAAAGGACATGGGAACCCCCCCCGCCTTTCGCAAGGAGAATTGCTAACCCCCCAAAAAAGAGACGGCCAATCCTCATACATCAACATACCCATGTACCACGTGGATGTGTCTTTATAACTGTGGTTCACGTTTTTGCGTAATGCCAGACCTGTTTCACCACACCTTCCATTGTTTTGGCGCCCAAGGCCTGACCACGCATGGAGTACGCCAAAATCAAAGGCCCTAAATCAACCCCTAAGCCAACCCTAAACCAACCCTAGGCCAGCCCTAAATCAACCCCTAAACCAACCCTTAACCAGCCCTAAGCCAACCCTAAGCCAGCCCTAAACCAACCCTTAACAAAACCTTAACCAGCCCTAAACCAACTCTAAACCAACCCTAAACCAACCCTGGCCCTAAACAAACCCACCGGTTTACATCTCCAGCGGCGGGAGTTTCCAACTCCCGCCGATCTGGTTTCCAACTCCGGGCAGGACAGCAGTTTCTGACACCCCGGTACCTGACTCCCACTGGTGGTTTCCAACTCCTAGTTTCCCCCGTTTTCCGTCCACGAATTAGAACGCAGACGCACACAGCTTGTACAATTATGTAGATACAAAACAAAACCCACATATTCGAATCGCAAAAAAATACTTGTATATTCTAAACAATCTCTCTCAATGGCTACGACAATATAAACTACGCTACGGTGTAGAGCCTTGAGATCATAATTTGATGCCAAAAGTCAGCAGAAGTTTCTGGTTCTTTGTTCTGCAGACCAGTGACGTTCTGGCAATCGCTTGTCAGACATGTGCCATTGAGGCCCAAGGCCCTTCTCTTTAGTGGCGCTGCATACTGCCTTCGCCATAGAAAAGGGAGCCCGCGCGCACCAATACCAACAATACACATACCAGCATACCAGGGACTTCCAGTACACATGATCAGTCAAACACCTGGTTCTTGTCTGAAGCAGATCCAGCTCGAAAGAGACTGCGGGCATCTGCTTCGGGATAAGTTGCCCCGACTCCGGGTTTTCAACAACAAAAATACTTTGATACTCCTTCTATTCAATCAGGAAGTAGAACCACCTATTAAAACGGCCAATGGCGCTTCCCAAATGACTTGCCGAAAGTCATTTCAGTGTCCATGTTTGAAGGCTTGCTGCACTACATGTCCAAGCGCCCGCAACAATACAAGCCTGAGAGCACGCCGAGCAGATGGTCAGTGCTAATCACCTGGTCAATACAAGAAAACCCGTACGAAGTCATGTGATCCGCAAGTCATTCCAACATTCAGGATTTGCGGAGTCTGCAAGAATCCCTGCAAACAATGGCGGAATACCATCCCTGCAGCTTCGAAGCACGAGCAAAATAAGGGGTCATAAGAAGGGTCGCGACCTTGTCGTTGTACTTACTGCTGTGTACTGGAGCTCCCCTATGTTTAGGATCTCAGCTCCGCTACCACGTTAAAATCGGACTGTTGTTTTACTGCAAGTGCAAGTGCTGTGATGTTGAATGTAGTAAAGCTCAAGGCCTGCGGTCATTTACAAGCTATGTAGCACAACACCGCATGTACATTGACAAAAGCGAGAGAGAGAGAGAGAGAGAGAGAGAGAGAGAGAGAGAGAGAGAGAGAGAGAGAGAGAGAGAGAGAGAGAGAGAGAGAGAGAGAGAGAGAGAGAGAGAGAGAGAGAGAGAGAGAGAGAGAGAGAGAGAGAGAGAGAGAGAGAGAGAGAGAGAGAGAGAGAGAGAGCCAGAATTCCGCAACCGTGGCGCGTGCTGCTGCGCAAAAGCTCCGACACCTCTGCGAGCAGACTCGGAAGAGAGGGCTCGCCAGCTCCGGACATGGCTCCATGGCATTGAGGGTAATACGGCTGGCGGAAGCCAGTCTGTGCATGTCATGCACAGTGCGGTGCAATTGGATTTGCGTGCCACCTGGCAAAGTGAACAAAGGGGATCGCTTGTAAAGCAAGCAGTGGCACCTGCCTCTCCAGCTGTGGTGCGACCCTGGCGTGGTGATTGTTTCACACTTGGACGATTCATCGTGAGCTTCACATTTCGCTCATGCCTGATGTAACATAATGTAACATGACTGAACCCACCCCAAGGCTGCAAGGTCATGGAGCTGGCTGAATATGTGAACACATCTGCTAGCCGTGGTGCCAAATAGAAAAACGGCATCGCCTGCTCAGCCCCATCGAGAGACTTTGTCTGCTCACACAGCCACCTGAGCGAGGCACGGCAGGGACCTCTGGCAGCACCCACACGCCCAACACACCCAACACGCCTCAGCATAAAAAAGGAAGGATCATCTGGTCGTTCCAGCAGAACTGCCGTTACAAGGGCCTCAACCACGAATGAATTGCCGCTTTTGCACTAGCAAAGCCAATGCCTCCAAGACTGGATTGACTTTTTCCTGGATGTACCTCCACAGCAAACTGCCACAAGCCAAAGGCAAGAATTTGACAAAACATGGGGAATGCGGGGTCACATCAGATGCTCCTGGGCAGAACGATTAAAGATCTGCGACCGGTCAGACCTGCCATCGAGGGACCGGATTCTTGGCTCTCCAAACACGTGTGGCATCAGATCAAACGTGCCAGCGTGACATGGCTAAAACCGGCCGGCCCCAAACTCAGCGAGCGCTGTCTGAGCCAACCAGGGCTGGTGTATCAAACGCATCAGCATGGCCTTGCCGTTTATCGAAAATCCGCTCCTTGGCATCAACACAGGAGGAAATCGCTCTATCTTGTGTTTGCCTGGCGGCTTATCTCTGCACCGGTGTGTGAAACGCAAAGGATCCAGCAAGATGGCACGCACGGGCTGCGTGCATCAGCGTCGGCCCTTCTTCTTGCCGCCCTTCCCTTGGCCTCCTTGCTTGCTGCGGCGCTTGCTTTGCTGTCTTGACCGGGCCTGGGAACGCAGCATCGCGATTCATCGCGATTCATTGAGCAGTTCTACAAATCGGCCATCTGAGCTTGCAGCGTTTGCATCGTTGCGTCTGTCATGAGACACGCCCACCTGCCATGCGGTTGCCGAAGCCAAAGAAATGACGAAGACTGGAATCGCTTGTGCCTGCGCCGCTTTGTGCTTATCCACCGGTCCATCACCAGACATCACCCGTCCAACCGCCTTCAAATAGTTTTCCTGGAGCTGAGGACAAGGCTCAAAGCAATGCTTGCAGGCAACCCCACCTTCTCCGCACCCGCGCTCACAGGCGTAATGCCCTTCTTGCGTTTGGGCTGCAAGTTTGTGGCCTACGGGAGCGTCAAGGCTCTTTCGACGTCTTTCCGCGTCGTCCCCGCGGTTATTTTCTTCCCCGTTTCTCCGTTTCTCCGTTTCTTCTCCGTTTCTCTCTCTGTTCCTCTCTCTGGGCCTCGTTGGGCGCCACGCGGTCGAACTTCCCGAAGGAGGCAGAGGAGACCTGGGCGTGCCGCGCCGCGCAGCCGCGCAGCCGATCGACCGAACCCCCGACGTGCCTGCGCACGCTTGATGGCCTCCTTGAGGCCCTGCTTTCCGCGCTTCCTAAAGCCAGCGCTTGGTGAAAGGACAGCCACATAGAGCATGGCCCTCAAACGACACCATCGCATCACAAATAGTAGATCGACACAGAAGCGGCACGTGGTTGCAAGGTGGTCCCGACAAGCCATGGAGGTGTGTCTCGTTCACTGCACGCGCAGAAAACTGTACTTCGTATTTGGAACATTGTGAGGACAGAGAAGGGCTTGACGATTGGAGCAAAACCCCTGCCACCTCAAAGGCAAGAAAGCCAAATGACAAATCAAACAACAAACCAAACCCTCTTCGAAAACACTGATATGTATGTATACTTAGCACACAACATACCAGGAATTTGCAGTTGTCTCAAAAGCTCAGGTGAAACAAGAAAGCCAAACTGCTCTAGGGTCCGAAGCCTGTTTCAGGGGCCATCCCAAAATGTGAAACTATATCTTCATTCAGGTCCTCAGGATGTTGATCTGGCTCCATTCAAGTATGAGATCCTGAAAGCGTCTACAGGGCCCTCCTCCAAAAATCGGAAGGCAGTGCTTCCATTTTGTCTTGGGCCCCGAGCTGCCCGGCATCCAGGTCCGGAACACTGGCTCGCAGCTTGCCTGAAGAAAACATTTCCCCAGAAGGGTTTTCCTTCTTTTCGAAGGGCGCGTTGCCTTCTTTTCGGGGCGATGTTCCTTTCCTTTGGGGTTCCTTTCTCGTTTGTCATTTGGATTCCTTCTTGCTTTTGACATGAACTCTTGGCGCACCTCCAGCAGCCTCCACTTTGTTCCGCACCTCAGCTCTCCCGCTCCAGGTCTCTCTGTCTCTGTCTCTCTCCCTCTCTCTCTCTCGTTAAAATCGGTGGTTACTTTGCTTACAAGTGCAAGTGCTGTAGTGTTCAAACAAACAGTCAACCAATGTAGTCTGCAGCTCCCAACCTTTTGACTCATGCGGAGTAGTAAGCTCAAGGCCTGCGGTAGTGAACATACATGCAACAAGAGTGCAAAGTGAAGCATGTAGTTTGACACGGCCCCTCAGTTAAAAGGTCTTTGTAGTACCTTTTCAACTGAAGTGCAAAACATGGATTGACAGTAGTGATGAAAACCACTGTTGTTCATCAATTCTACTGTGTTGGCAAAAGTAGTGACCTGCGCTCAGTAGTTCACGCTGTTCAGGTTCCAGCTCGATGTAGGGCGCTGGACGGAAGTAGTGAAGGCAGGCACTCGTTGTAGTAGAGCAGGAGCTCAAAAATGTAGTCCCCATTTCTGGGTGCGGTAGGCTTGGACCATCTGCAGTCAACTGTCCAAGGTCGCGTAGTAGTTGGTGGTGAAAAAGGTTGTCATGTACATTGTGAGTAGTGTGAATCCGTAGTATTGGATGCTTTTGCAGAGGATTGTAGTGATTGCTTTGTGCTGGAAGTCGTGTAGTTGGTCTCGGTTGTAAAGGTAATGGAGTAGTTCAGGTAGAAGTAGTGGCATGTGGAAATTCCAAACGTAGTTGTTCCTGAGGCTGTAGTTGTCAGTGAAGGTGGTCATGTTGTAGTTCACCTTGAAGATGGTCTGTGGCAGTGTTGTAGTCGGGAGGTAGTAGTTGTGTTGTACCGACATCATGTAGGAGATGTAGTCCCTTGTGAAGTGTAGAAATTGTCCTGAAGTGAGGTACCTCAGGAGTAGTGGTTGTTCAATCTGGAGTTGGATGATGACGTAGTTGGTGTTGTCGCCAGTTGTAGTGTGGAGTGAAGTCGTGTGGTAGTAGTGGACGTTGGCTGCTTCAGGTAGTGAAATGCTGAGCAGTGTGGAATTGTAGTGTGGCATCCGAAGATCTCCAGGGATGCAGTGAATGGGTCGTGTGTAGTCCAGTTGTGCCAGTGGAGTAGCTTGTTGTTGTGAGAGTAGTTGATACTCTTCAAGTGTAAATGCAGTAAAAAATTGCGTGTAGGGAATGTTGTTGGGCAGTGGTGGTGCAGTGGTTGTCTGGTGCTCAGTGATGTGTAGTTGGTCCATCACTGTGGTCGGGTTGTAGTAGACGGTGTTGCCGGGTGTAGAATGGTTGAAGTGGTAGTTGGAGTCGTTGTAGGTTTGAGGTGGTGGAGTTCCATGGTCACTGGAGTCTGTAGTGACCGCCACCTCAGGTGTAGTCGCCCTGTCGGGCGTAGTGGCGTCTCCCATCGTAGCATCTGCAGTAGATGGAGCGGCCATGGCTGCAGTGGAATGCAAAATGTAGTGAAACGGGGCAAAACAAATGAGCCTAAGTAGTTGCTACCAGGCAGTCGGCGAATGCAGACATGTAAAACAGACAACTGTAGTGTTGACTCAAGCCGCCAAAAGTGCAAGTGAAAGTACATGTAGGTGCTGTTACTTACATACCAAAAGTGTCGTGTTACATGTAGCTACTTACATACATGAAATGTCCAAAGTCGTTGTTGTTGTGAAACCGCTGCGCTGGTCGTTCGTAGTGCTAGACGCGTATTCCAATGCTCTGGGTGAGCCTGTGTAGTGTTTCTTTGCTGATGTATTTGGTAAACAAATCTGCGCTGTTGTGGAGTGTGTTGATCTTAAGGATTCTGATGATGTCGTGCTTGATGAGGTCTTGTGTGTAGAGGAATTTGAGATCGATGTGTTTTGCTCGTTTGCTAGTGCCTTGTCGTGTAGCAATGCTCTTGCCTGCTGTGGAGTCTGTGTGGATGCGTAGGTTTAGCTTGCTGCAAATGTTGGTTTCAAGTAGGAAGTTTCTGAGGTGTAGTCCCTCATTAACTCCTGTGCAAATGGCGTAGAGTTCAGACTCTGCTGAGCTAAGTGCTATTGTAGCTTGTGTTCTGCTGCCAAATGCAACTGTTGTTCCTAGAAAGATGATGTTGAAACCTGAAGTTGATTTCCTGGTAGTAGGGCATCCTGCCCAGTCGGCATCGACATGAACGTCGAGATCCAGGATGTTGTTGGTGTTTGCTCTGAGTGTTGTTGTTGGTTCTATGGTGAATTTGTAGTGCTTGGTGCCGTGCAAGTAGCGTAGTAGATGTTTGACTCTCTTTTGTGAAAGTTCTGTAGGTGCTGTGAGGTCTCGTGCTAGTTCTTTTGTGGAGTATGCAATGTCTGGTCGTGTGTATGCTAACCATTGAAGTTTGCCAACAATCCTTCTGTACCTTTTGTGTTGTTCGTGGTCAAGTAGTGCTTCATCTTCTATTGTTGGTTTGTAGTGTGCAATTCCTGGAGTGTTCACTGAGTTGCAGTTGTTCATTCCAGACTCCTCGATCATGTTGTCGATGTAGGAGTCCTTTAGTCCAAGATTGCAGTAGTTGCCAAAGTGGTCGATGTTTCTTCCAAGAAATTGTTGTGGTTTGCCAGGTTCGAGGTAGCCGATGTGCTTGAGTAGGACCTGCTTCTGGATGGCCTCGAAGGTGGAGTCGACAGTAGTCTTGTCACCAAGTACCAAGAGGTCATCCACGTAGACCATGATGTAGCAGTCGCGAGTCGCATTGGTGTAGACGTTGGGTTCTGACTTTAGTCTTACAAAGCTGAGCTTTTGTAGAACTTCAGCCAGGTAGTCCTGCCATGCTTTCGGTGAACTGCGTAGTCCATACATGGCTTTCTTTAGTCGCCAGATTTTGTCCTGTTGTGGACAAAGTTCTTTAGGTGGCCAAAGGTAGACGTCACGTTGTTTACCGTCGTGGTCTTTTGCGATGGGTGCGTGTAGAAATGCTGTAGAGACGTCACCTAGTCGCGCGATCCAGTTTGGTCGTGACATTTGTAGTGCGAGAAGTGTCCGGAGTGTCGTGAACATTGGTGTAGAGGCGTAGACGGAGTCTTCGTCCTCGATCTTCTCGGTGTAGCCTTTTGCGACGATTCGGCTTCGTACTCCTGGTCCTTTCTTTCTGTGTACCCATCTTGTAGGTATCGCTTCTCTGATGACGTTGTCGTTGACGGTAGACGCATCTACTTCGTCGTAGACGTCGTGTAGTTTCATTTGGTTTGACTCGTGTTTCATTCCTTCCAGTAGTTGTGTTTCGTCGTAACCTTCGTTGTCGAAGATTATGGGTTGGTCTTCTGAGGTGTCGTCGTTTGTGTAGGGAGTGATGGATTTTCCGTTGGGAAGTGTCACTGCGTTGATTTTCTGTCGTAGTGGTGGTGGTTCTTTGGTTGCTTGTTCCGTTGATCTGATTGTAGTGTCCTTTGAGGTCTTCTGTGCTTTAGTTGGTTGCATTACTTCTTCCGGAGTTAAACGTCGTAGTGTTTGTCGAGGTGGTGCTGGTAGTGGTGGATGTTGTCGTCCAGTTGGTGAGGTAGCCATAGGACTATCCGGTAGTGGTCGTGAACTTGACGTCGATGTGGACGGAAGTCGTGGAGGTGGTGTGGTGCGTTGTTGTTTTGTTGCGGGTTCTGCAACGATGTCGTCCGTCGCATTCGTTTGTTGTCCGAAGTCTTGCGTGGACCTTCTTTTCTCTGACGGTTGTAGTTGCGTATCCAACAGTGTTGCGAACGATGGGTTGTAGGTGTTCCGTCGTGGTGCCCATGGTGTGCCGGAAACTTTGTTCAACAGTGCGAGGTCGTATTTGAAGTCCGGTTGTAGTCTCCGTACTGTTCGTACCTTTTGTACGCCTGATTCCGTTGCGACGTAGTTTTCTCCGGTTTCGGAAACTTTTCCGAGCCAGATGCATTTCTGCATCCGTAGGTCTGCTTTCGGAAGTTTCTTGTGTTGTGGTGGAAGGTAGAGTAGTGTCTCGCCAAATTCGCAGATTGCTCGCTCGTAGTTTCTTCCCCAGCGGCGTTCAAAGCTTGTGTAGCCGTCTGAGTGGATGACGTAGCGATTTACCGTCCATGCTGCATGTCGTACTATCCAAGGTAGTAGACAGTGCTTTGTGGACATCGTCATGCTGTAGTTGCTTTCAACTTGAGCTTTGACGACGCGGATTTGTCCGAGAAGTGTTCTATGTAGTCGCTCAACGCTTCCTTGACTGTTGCTGCTGTAGGAAGGTGAATGTCGTACACTCATTGTGCCGACTTTTGCTGCTGTAGCTTTTAGAAGTGCGTTGAGTGTGCCTTCGTTGTTGCTTTGTAGTATGCCTTGTGTTCTTCCGCGCTCAAAGATGAATGCTTGTAGGTTGTTGACCATGTAGTCCATCATTGATGCTTTGTCTGGAACCAATACTGCCATACACAGTTGTGTAGTAACATTAACTGCTGTCAGTACCGGTGTGGTCTTTGGGTCTTGTTGTGACTTGATGTAGGCAAAGTCTACTTGAATGACACGTTGTCGTGATTGTTGTTTCTTGTAGTTGTCTTGGCGTCCTTTGCCTTGAACGCAAATTGGACACCAGTTTCTGTATGGTAGATGTGTAAGGTTGTGTTCTGCTATTTGTTGTGGAGTGGGCTGCTGTGGTTGTCGTAGTCCTCTTGCTCTGTGTGCTTCATGATGCTCGTGTTGTTGTTCTTCATCGTGGTTCTCCTGGATGTACTCGTAGTCTTTCTTCACGGTAAACCTTGTTGTTCCTTTCCATTGAAATGGTAGTGCTGCGTTGCCCATGACTGTCCAGTCATCTTTGCGTTGTGAAACTTCTCCAAAGTTGTTGTGAGTGATTGTAGTTCTGTAAGGTTCAAGTGTGTTGATTGGTGGATGTCCTGGTCCATCTGTTGGAGTGAAGAGAGTTGTTCTAAGCGTTGTGTGGTGTCGTATCCAGTGTTCACCTTGTCTTTCCCAGTAGTCTTGGTTGTCCTCCTGTGCTGTGAGTGGTCTGTGTATTGTCTCCTTTGGTTGTGTGGTGTCAAGATTTGTAGAAGGTGCTGCTTTAGGTCTCCATATCTTTTGTGGTGCTCGTAATTGGATCTTTGATCTGGTTGGTGGTGTGTCCATTAGCCGTTGTGGTTGTGAGCTCTGCCTTGTTGGTGTGGTCTTTGATGTTGCTCTGCGTGTAGGTGTTATCTTTCTTCTTAATCTGGTTTCTCCAGTCCAGTTGTCACCTTCCAGTCTTCGTTGTAGTTCTTGCTTGGAAAGTTGTGTTGGGTTCTCTTGTAGTTGTTCTTGCTCTTGCCCTTGTCTGTTGATGATGGTTAGTCTCCAATCATCTAGTTCTCCTTCTGGTATTGGGCAGCCACTGTTGTGTGGTGTGAACAGTGCTTTGCGTGGTCGTTTGTGTACTCTGATGGCGTAGTCACCATCAAGTTTCCAGTAGTCAGTGTTTCCACCAAGGATCTGTCGTAGTCCTTGGTCTGTGTGTGTGAGTGGTGCGATTTGTTCTTGTTGTTGCGCTGCTCTCTCTGTAGGTTGAATCACAGCAATGGATTTTCCATTGTCTGTAGTCATTGGGTAGATGTCGAATCCTGTAGGAATGTCGATCTTCTCTGCTCGTAGGTAGGAAAGTCCTGAGTGTCTTATGAGGTGTGCTTGTTTTTGTCCATGTGTGATGGTGCAGTGTCGTGGAGTGAAGTCAAGTCCATATCCTCTATCAAGTAGCCTTGATGCGCTGAGGATTGGATACTTCACATCACAAACGTAGTAGGGTATCATGATCCTGAATTTGTCCTGCTTGTAGGGAACGTACTTGATGCCGTAGACAGGAATCTTCTTGTTGGTAACCGTGTAGAGTTGTGGAACCGATTCTCCACAAGGTCGTAGCGGTAGGTCTGGTGCGTAGTCCTTCGGGCAAACGTGTGTAGACGCTCCTGAGTCGATCAGCAGGTGGTGGTATGACTTGAAGTTGGAGTACATGATGTAGTGTGTGATAGTGTTCTCAATCTTCTTGTTCCTTTGTTGTTGTCTGGCTGCTGCTATGTCGAAGTGTAGCTTTGTGGTGTCTTCTTGTAGGAATTGTTGAAAGCTCTTGCTGTGGTCGTTCCATGATGTTGTGTGTGTTGTTCTCTTGCCAAGTAGTGATTTGGATTTGTGCTTGTGTAGTCGTGATTTTGCTTGTCTGATGTATCCAATGGTGAGGTGTGACTCGTTGATGCCTCCAATGTAGTTCGCTGTGTCCTCATAGCTGTTGTCATTCCAATCCCAGCTGTTGTCATAGTCGTAGTCGTTCCAGTTCTCCTCCATGTAGTTCACCTCATGTTGTCCTTCTTCTCCTTCGTAGTACCAGTCCCAAGTGTCGTTCACATCCTGAGGTAGTTCATCATTGTTGTCGTGATCTGCTTGTTCTTGTTCTAGTGGATGTAGTTCTTCTCCTTCTCCTATGTGCCATACCGGCACTCTGCAGTCTTGTGCCCAGTGGCCGGGCTTGCCACATCGATGGCATGTTGTGTAGTTGTTGCTTCCTTTTCCTTTTGATTTGCTGTAGTTTCCTTGGCCTTTGTAGCCTTTGCTTGATCCATATCCTTTGGATCCTGAGTAGCCTTTTCCTTTGCTCTTGTTGTATCCTCCTTTGTTGTAGTTTCCTTTGCTGCCTTTGTCGAATCCTTTGTAGTGTCCTTTACTCCTGTACTTGCCTTTGCTCTTGCTTCCTTTGTAGCCGCCTTTTCCTTTTCCTTTGCCTTTGTAGCTTCTTCCTTTCCTCCATATGTTGTCAACATCCATTGGTGCAGTTCCTCCATTGTAGTTTGTTCCTACTGCTGAAGTAGATCTAGTGAAGGCTGAAATCGTTTTGTAGTAGTCCAGGATGAGTGCTCTGATCTCGATGTAGTTCGTGATCTGTCCAGCTCGCAGTTGGAGGTGTTGCTGCAGTGCTCCTTTGGTTTTGTTGAGTAGTATTGCTATTTTGATTCCATCTGGTAGTGCTGTTCCATTGTCTTTCTCGTAGCGGTTGATGTCGTATTCCCATTGTAGAAATTGTTCTTCAAACTGCGCTTCGTTGAATGTGGGTTCCAGTAGTTTGGTAAGGTAACCAACGCTCCTTGTTCCTACTGGTAGGCTGAACCTGTTGTGCAGTAGTCGTAGTGTTTCACATCCGTTTGCGTTGTAGCGGTTTTGCCTTACTACTGTAGCTGCTGCTCCCTGACAGATGTTGATGAGGATGTAGTGTAGATCTCTGGAGAGGTCTACTGCTTTGCTTGCTTGTGTAGGGTCGAGTATGTGTGTTCTGATGTCTGTGTCCTCAATCTGTCGTGTAGCCACTTGTGCTAGTTGTAGCACTAGGTCGAAGTCTCGGTCTATGAGGCCGAGGTATGCTTGTAGCTTGAACAGCCATTCTTCATACTGGGAGTAGTCACCAGTGAAGAAGGGTGGTGGCAGTTTGTATCTATGTAGTCTCTGAACGTCGTTGTCTTGTTCTGTTCCTGCTCCCGTAGTCGTGGCTCCTACTGTGTCTGCTGTTGGCCCGTTCTCTGCTCCTGTAGTTTGTTGTGCTGAGGCTGATGCCGCTTCTCCTGACATGTCGTAGTAGCTTGGCATGTAGCTGCTGTTGCTCTGTTGTCGTAGCACTTACTACTTACTGGAGCTCCCCTATGTTTAGGATCTCAACTCCGCTACCACGTTAAAATCGGTGGTTACTTTGCTTACAAGTGCAAGTGCTGTAGTGTTCAAACAAACAGTCAACCAATGTAGTCTGCAGCTGCCAACCTTTTGACTCATGCGGAGTAGTAAGCTCAAGGCCTGCGGTAGTGAGCATACATGCAACAAGAGTGCAAAGTGAAGCATGTAGTTTGACATCTCTCTGTCTCTCTCCATGTTCTCTCCTACTTTTTTTCTCTTGCTCTTTGTGACTTGCATCTTTTGTATCTCTTTGCTCTTTCTCGTTGTCCTTTTGTTCGTTGTTTTGCCTTTTGCACTCTTTTGCTCTCTTTTGCCTCTCCCGTCCTTTTCCAAAACAAGCTCCCCACCTCCCGCATCTTCTGCCGAGCCTTCAGCAGCCGCTGCTCAGAGCGCGCCTTGGTCGTGCAATCTCTCCCATGCCTGCAGCTGTGCCCAGCCTTGTCGAAAGGGTTCTCATTGGGATTCTCGTTGTCGCCCACCTGTGAGCACGCTAGTCCGACTTGAGGGATGACAAGCACTGGCCTCGTGCACCCAATTTGCATTCTCTTGCGACTTTTTCGCACTCTTGTAGCCTTTGTGCAGATAGTAAAAGCGCCAGGAGACGCCCGATGCCAGTCAAAACGTCAAAGCGCTGTGCGTCTCTAGGCTGGCAACCCCAGCGTGGCTTCCAGTCCCCTTCAATCTGAGCAAGCGGGGCTGGGGGCATCTGGGGGCATCTGGAGGCATAGCACAGATTCAAAAACCAGGGCCTCATCCCACACAAGCCGGCTTCGCTTTCGCTTCTTCATGTTCCTTTCCTGGACACGTCTGAAGACGTCTCCGCCTCTTGCATCAGACCAAATGCCTCCATGAACTTGTCCCATCTTGTCTTCGGCTTCTCTTTCGGAATGGGCTTTGCCCGTGGAAGTCGGAACACTTCCTGAGCTTCGTGAACAGGCCACATGCCACATGATGCCACATGATGCCACCACATGATGCCACATGCCACATGCCACATGCGCCTCGGCTGGAAGCGCTATCAAGGTCCCTTCGTCGCCTTTGTTTCTAGGCAGCACGAAGAGTTTGTTGACCAGCAACCTCAGGGCAAGTGGAACCCCAGCACACTATAAACCTGACTGAGTCTCAGGCTGCACTGAGTCTCTAGAGTATGCCGCGAGATCTGTCCCAGTTGAACTGGGCTGCAATTGCAAACTTCCACTTCAGCACTTGCGTAAGTCGCGTAAGTCGCAGACAGGGGAGAGATGTCGTAAGCGGCCATGTTTTTCAAGTCATATGTGAGATTGTCTTCTCGGGAGGCCTGGACGCCGCGTGCGGTCACGCTGCGATCGCACAGAGGAAACACGCGAGCTTAGGCTGCCGCTGTCGCCGGCCGTGAGATCGGCTCTTGTGGGTTGGGCTGACACATGGCTCCAGTTCTATGTTCTACTGGTCCAATTGGCGGAATCTGCGTCAATGTGGACTTCATCGGAAGCACTGGCAGACTGGATGCTCGGGGGAACACCATATGTCCATTCCTGATTGCACTGCTTGAGCCAAGGCTATTGGCCAAAGGCGTAGAAGCTCGTCCTAGCTGTCAGCGCCCCAGGAGTCAGCGCCCCAGCTGTCATCGCTCGAGCATCTTGCACACAGCCATCAAAGCAGCGCGGATTGATTTCCACACATTTCTAATGAAAACTGCAACCACTTGCCTGACACTGGCCGCTGCAAGGATTGAACATATCAGCTCTGACATCAATTCTCTGCATTTGACGCCTGCAAGCCTGCGTGTGGCAGCCATCAAAAGTGCTGACGAAGGCTTGCGACAAATGGCCATGCGAGACTCAGACTCACGTGGCCTCTGGCTTCATCTCTTCTGGAGTGCACGACAGCGACATGTTGGAATGTGTGACTAACAAGACACTTAGTGTCTTGCGCCACTCACTTAGTGGCCGGATGTGCGCTTTCACTTCTCTTAGTCCAACATGCTGATGCCGCTCATTTCTTTGCTGCCTTTGCCTTTGCTTCATTGCGCTCCTGCACGTCTTTGCTGTGTGTGCGCTTGCTTGGAACCGCCAAATCTGAGCAACTTGCTGTCCGCGCCTGCTGGATCGCCTCTGACATCTCATTGGGAGCGGGGTAAATCTGGCGCAGGCCCAAGCTTTCCAAGTGCGTTGCGTCTCAGTGCCTTGTACTCCATTTTCTCCCAGACAGTGTCGTCGGCAAACCTCATTCCAGCAAAAGGCACACGTCGGCATGCAGCAATGCAAGCTCATGTCCAATTTAAGGAAACGACTTAATCCCTTTCACGCCCAACTTCTTGTTGCTGAACCACTTGCCTACTGCTTTGGAGCCACCCCTCTCTTTGAAAGGCAGGATGATCTCTGAGCCGTCATACCTCAAAGCAACAAAATGTGACATGAAGCAAGCCAACATGCAAGAGCACTCGGCAAACACCTCCCACTCTTCCCCGCTCGGGCCATCCTGACAGCAAGCCACAAGCAAGCCGGCGCGCGGAGTGCGAATAACGACGCAATGATTCAGTCCCGCCCACGGATGGTGGCGTAACCACCGAGGGCATTGATGTTCCGCAGGCAGGTCTGAGTCCGGGCACGTTGCATATCCAGCAACTCGGCCAGGCATCCTAAGCGTCTCACGCCTTCCGGGGTGCCCAGAGCTTTATCCTGACGGCCCAAGAGGCCCAAGAGGCCCAAGAGGCCCAAGAGGCCCAAGAGGCCCAAGAGGCCCAAGGCCAAGGCGCTCGACTCGCGCCTCCTTGCAGTCTTTGCTGGTGTCCAGGAACGAGCCGTCCCACTTCTCCATGCTTGTCAGACTCTGCGCCTGGCGTCGAACCTTCATGCCTTGCCTCGCTGGGTTGTCGCTTCCTTCGCGTCAGCTTTGAGGCCTCGACACGTGCCCGAAGAGTAAGAGCCATAAATGTACATGTAGCAAAACAAAAGGGAGTGAGAGGCTAAGCTGCGTGCTGCCGCTGATGGCTGCACCCAGAAGAAATCGCCGACCTTTGAGCGCTGACACACCAGTCAAGCCGCAGTCTGTGGGTGATGTCTTAGGTGGTGCGTTCGGGGGTTGTCTGGCATGTTTTTGGGTGTATCTGGGGATGCTTTTTGCGGAGCGTCCTCTCGCGACTCGCACGCCTGCCCCGTTCAGTCAAACTGTTCCATGAACTACAAAATGCAAAGGGACTCTTAGAGAACGCATAGTTACTAATTAGTACCCACACATCAAATGATAGCGTCCGTGTTGCAGGTGAAACTCTCTTCATGAACACACAGTCACAAGCACCCACACACGACGATGATGGGTTTCTTGCTGTAAAATATTAGTATGACAAGGCCAGCATTTGTGATACTCCGTTGCAGTTACAATGAAGAGTTTTAGTTGCGGATGTTATCTATTACCTTTAGGGAAGCAAAGTCTATGGGCGTGAGTAAACCCCAGGTTAAGAAAAATGACTACTTACAAGGAAGGGTTGCTTCGCATACCGAGTAAAATCATGCAACCCACTCACTCACACTGCCTCACCTCAATCCGTTCACTCCGCTGAGTCCACTCCACTTAACCCCACTCAATTCCACTTGTCTCCACTTCACTCACATGCCCTCAATACTACTCGACTCCGCTCCAGCCCGCTCAACCCCGCTCCCCCACTAAACTGACCTCCACCATTCAACTCCACTCCACTCCACTCTATGCCCCCACTGCACTGCCTCAACTCCACTCAACTCGACGACGCTCCACTCAACTCGCTCCGTTCTGCACAACCCCACTCCACTCCAGTATTTTCCGCCCTACTTCTGCCCAACAACGCTCCACTCAGCTCTACTCTACTCCGCTCAACCACTTCTGTCCCCTCCACTCAACCTAGTTCAGCTCCGCTCAACTCCACGCCACTCTGCTCAACTTCTCTACTCCTCTCAACTCCACTTAGACTTACTCACTGCGCCAGTCGTTGTGTGACTCAAACGCGCTAGAAAGGAGCAACTTGCAACCTCAGAGAGTGTGGAGCAGCGTGGACCGCGCGGAACCATTGATCCAAGCCCCCAAGGCACCCCTTCACACGCGCAGCACTGCACACATGCCAGGCACATGGTAAGCACACCCCTTCAAGTCCACCTAGCATTGCACACATGCCAGGCACGTGCTGCGCACACCCCTACTCAGCCCTGCACGCACGTCAGGTACATGGTAAGCACAGCCCTTCAATCGCACCCCCTCAGCCCTGCACACATGCCAGGCACATACCCCGTCAGACGCACCCCCTCAGCCTTGCACGCTTGCTAGCGCCCTTCAAGCGCACCCGCTCAGCACTGCACACATGCCAGGCACATCGTAACCACTCTGCAACTGCACCTGCTCAACACTACACACATGCCAGGCACACGGTACGCACACCCCTTCAACTGCGCCCAGCAGTGCACACATGCCAGGCACATGGCACGCGCACCCCTTCAAGCGCACCCGCTCAGCATTGCACACATGCCAGGCAAATGGAAAGCACACCTGTTCAAGCGCCACATGCCAGGCGCTCGGTACGCACCACCCTTCAAGTGCATCCGCTCAGTTCCGCGCGCACGCCAGGCACATGGTAAGCACACGCCTTCAAGCGCACCCCCTCAGCCCTGCACACTTGCCAGGCTCGCTCAAGTGCAGCCAGCACTGCGCGCATGCCACAAACATGAGGAGCACACCTGTTCAAGCGAACCCACTCAGCAAGGCACACTTGCCAGGCACACGGTAAGCACACCCCTTCAACTGCACCCAGCGCTGCACACATGCCAGGCACATGGCACGCGAATCCCTTCAAGTGCGCCCGCTCAGCGCTGCGCACATGCCAGAAACATGGCACGCACCCCCTTCAAGCGCACACTGTCACCCCTGCACGCTTGCCAGGCACACGGTAATTCAATTGCACGCAGGCCAAGAGCATGATAAGCACACCCGTTCAAGCGCACCCGCTGACACGCCAGGCACATGGTAAGCACGCCTGTTCAAGCGCCACATGCCAGGCACTCGGCACGCACACTCCTTCAAGCACCTGGTCAGCCCTGCACACTTGCCAGGCACATGGTGAGCACGCTTGCTCAAGTGCACCCAGCGCTGCGCGAACATGATAAGCACGCCTGTTCAAGCGCACCCGCTCAGCATTGCACACATGCCAGGCACATGATAAGCAGACCCCTTCAACCGCGCCAACTCAGCCCTTCACACTTGCCAGGCACGTGGCAAGCAGACGCGTTCAAGCGCGCCCGGCACTGCACGCGTGCCAGGAGCATGATAAGCACACCCCTTCAAGCGCACCCCCTCTCAGCCCTGCACACTTGCCAGGCACTTTGTAAGCACACCCGTTCAACTTCACCCAGCCGAAGCTGCGCGTGACAGTGGGAAGCAAGGCCTGATCAGCCTTGTGTACCTGCAGAGTGATGTCAGCTGATTCCGTGTAAATAGCCTCGTCTCTTGTAAATAGCTTCATTGCCGGCCTAAACCTTGCCTTTTGTTGAACGGTCAGCCTAAAACCAATCAGTGCCCAATTGCTCTACCTTCGACTGCAAAGTGTGTAATATCTCAACACCTTATCTCATGCGCAGTCCACATGAAGCTCAGCCTCCCACCGGTTCTAGAGCTCGGCACGACGAAAGCTGGCCTGCAAAGTGACAAGCCCCCCTTGCCAGCGGGCCTCGGTCGCCTTCATTTCAGCCCCTGCCTGTATCTCAGGCATACCGTCGCCACGCATGCAAGCAGCAGCCTCTCCGGTGCATCACTCAAATGGAGCACGCTAATGCACGTCACCTTGACAGCCGTCGCATCACCTTCAGGGTTCTCAAAAATCGCAAGCATCCTGGTCACATGGTGCCCCTGGGGTGCCCAACTGCGCAGCCGGCAGGAATCCGAATTCCTTGAAGCTCAATAGACTGAAGGGCTTTCAAGTCTAAGGCACAAACATGCTGACAAGGCTTGGCCAAAACACTGGAGCACGTGAGCAGGCATTCTTTTTGGCGCCGCCGGCTGTGGCTTTGCGCCTGCGCGTCTTTGGCCCTAGGTCAGGCCGAGACTTCCTCTGGAAATCTACACACGCTTTTCAGATTGGCACAGGATCTCCAACTCGGTCAGCAAATCGCAAACGGCTCAGGATATGTCACTCACTGCACACTGTAAGAGCCACGCCTCCTGCTGCAACCCCTCTCGGTGGCTCGTGCAAGAGTCCATGAGCCAGGAAGAAGAACAAGTACATCAAAGCCTGAAGTTGTCATGGAAGCTGTGGTTGAGCCTGCTTAGGCTTGCAAGAGACTTGCAGCGATTGTGGCGTCAACGACTTAGGGATGGGCTGCATTAAAGATGGGACCACCCACCCAGAGGAGGAGGACGATGGCCGTCACAGCTGCCTCGAGGGGAATGGCACACGTGCACAAGGAGCAAGGCTCAAGGCTGGGCGCATGGCCAGCAAAAGCCATCTCTGCATCGGCGACAGCACAACCTCGCGGAGGCTTGGAGGGCTTGGAGGGCTTGGAGGGCTTGGAGGGCTTGGAGGGCTGAGGCGGCCACGCCGCCGAGCTTGGGCGCCCAGTCAGGGTCCTCGTTCTTCTTCAAGAAAAGCACCCAAGTAATGACCTCCGGAAAAGATGAGGCAGGACTGCAGGACTGCAGGATTAGGGATAAACTGCGCCAGCAGCGCCGTGAGGATGATGCACATCAGCGCCGATGGCTGCGTGAGGATCGAGAGAATCAGCTGGACCTGCCACGGGGGATGGGCCAGCCCCGCAATCCGGAGTCTAAGCCATCGGCCACGAAGAGGATCGCGTAGTTCGTCTGATAATTGAAAACATTCGCCTTGAGGCCAAATCGCCAAATCGCGCCCGTGGGCCAGGGACCCTCTTCTGGACCCGCTGGGCTCCGTACGGAAAGGCGGGAGCAGCCCTCGTTGGCAGTCGGCACCTGGCTGCGCCAAACTGCTCACAGCTTTTAAAAACAAAAAGGCGGAATTCTGAGGCTGTGGCTGACAGGGGCCAAACGAATTCCCTCCATGGCCTCACTAGCAATGCTTTCAACGAAGAAGCGCCCGACGCCTGGGATCCACGCTGGGCTTTTGACAGGAAGCTGGTGGCCTGGCAAGCAGAATTTCTCCCGAACACGCGGACACGCAGACACGCGGACACTCGGACGCGCGGACACGCGGACCTGATCCTTGACCTGGCGGAGCACGCGGAGCACGGGAGCTTTGGGAGACTCGCATGCCATTTGGGCGCCCTGCGGAGCCCACGGACGATGGAATTGGCGATGCACCCGCGCCCTCAGCCTGGCCTACCAAGACGGGGCCATCTTTGGCTACAAGCTGCTCCATTCCGCCTAGGAGACTCATGACTCCTTGCAGCACCGCAGCGCGGCCTAAGCTCAAGCAAATATTGAAAAATACGAAGAGGAAAAAACGAAATGTGGATTGCACCCGCCTAGAAGTCCAGCCATGGATGCGCGGAAGCCGCTCACGGGCTCTGCCTGATTTCTTTTTGATGCCACAGCGATTTCTGTGCAAGTCACCATGCTTCACCGTGCCTGTGGTGCTTTGGGGGCACTCGTACTTGTCTTCTCCTGCCACTGCACTCACAGAATTCTAGAAATCTTACGCCGCTTATCAAACAACTGATACTAGTAGTCTTGCACCCTTTCCATGTACCCCTTCTTGCGTGCCTCGCTGCCAAAGGATGTCGGGTGCCTGCAAACGGGACATACGAAACCGGGGCACGCAAACTCGTGCTCAGTCAGCTCGTCAATTTGGCTCTAAGCATTTGGCGGCTGGAGATTGACCGTGGATGTGGTGCCATTGAAGAAGCCTGGGAGATCGCTCACGGAGAGGAACAAACTCCGAGCTTCCAACATCTTCCAACCTTCCAGCTCGGCATCCAGTTCCCCGAAATCGGCCTCCATCCTTCCATGTCACAAATGCCAAATCCGATTCCTGCATGCACAAGAACCCGATTCCTGCAACGACCGGCTTCCTATCTATCACTAGCACATGCTAGGAAGTGAGCCACGTGGCAGTGCCAGGAAGCGGGCTGGGAATATGGCACAGAATATGCCAATGCCAGGAATATCGCACAAACATAGGCTGCACAAGCGGTGACTCTCACTCTGCACTCTCGCTGTACCCCAAAAAAGTCACATCTCAAGACACGCATGTTTGATCGGCCCTTGCGGCTGCCAAGCCGACTCAGGCGGATTGCTACCCCCACGCGGGCTAAGCAGGCGCAGGTTGCACTTCACACCCTGTCCGGATCCCTAGATGATCCACTCCATTGCTCCATCCTTTTGAGGGGCCATAGCAACATGCTGAGGTCAGGCTGCCGGAGCTCCACTCAGTTTGTTTCGATTTTCCCAGAGGCAGATTCTGACCGCAGCCTACGCTTCGCCTGTCTCGTGGAGTCACGGACTCAGGCAGCCTTGACGTTCAGCTTGAAGTTGTACTCCTGGTCGCAGCCCTGCCAAGCGCAATCTCAGGGTGTAAAATCTACAGGCATCTTCAGCATGAGCAAAAACAAGAAGCCAAACTCTAAAGTCAAGCCTGATAGGAGTCGGACATAAGGTACAACGTGAAGTCATGGGAGCCAGCATCCTCGCCCAGCTCGACTTCAAGCTTGACGTTTGCGGTTGCCTGGCATGGACAAGCTTAGGGCCAGGCTTTTGAATCAAGAGTCTGGACTGCGAATCTTGCCTTGCTGATTGTCAGGCGCTTAATGGCCATCTCAGCACAAAGCGTAATGTCCGTAGGACCCCTTTTCTGCTGCTGAGCCAACTGCCAAAGCGCTCTTCGGGCCGCCAATGACCAGCCACCAACTCTCTTCCTTCTCCTGGCTGCGTCCGCAGCACGAGAATTCAATCAAGGCAACGCGTACACCTGCCTTGGGGTAGTACATGGCGTACACTGGGCCGACCGTAGCACCTTCCTCCTGGGCGAATTGCACACAAGCTCACAAGCGCACAAGCGCAACTACGGATTCACAGGATTCGCTCATTGCGTCCATTCATGGCCTCCATGGCTTCTCTCGTCAGCTTCACCGTAATCTTGGCGCTGCCGCCGGTCACCAACGCGTCGCTGTTCTGCACCTCATCGGGAACGGCGAACGGGCCCGAACGGGCCCGAACGGGCCAGCAGGAAACCAGCTCGCCTTGTACTCCAGCGAGATGGACGGGAAGCGGTTGCACGCACGAGCAACATCTGTCAGCTGTGACCTTCAGGCACTCGGGGATGCTAACATCTCATGATGTCCTGAATATCGTATTTTCATTTTGCAGAGCAGAGGCTCACATTCAAGTTTGCCTGCATCCCTTATCCGTTGCTGCCTCTGAGGCTGCCACTGTGACAAGCCATCGAGAAGCTTGTCACGCTGGTTGTCCTCCATGCTCATCACCTGGTCGCAGAAAAGCCATGAGCAGCCCCACTAGACGCCAGATGTATGTGACAACTGCGCTGGCCCAGGCTTCACAACAGCTTAAGCATGGCGGCACCGCGTCAAAGATGTCTTCCACCTTCATCTTCCTCGAGCGAGTGAGTGAGTGAATCAGTGAGTAAGTGAGTCAGTGAGTGAGTAAGTGAGTGCGTGAGCGAGCGAGTGAGTGAGTAAGTACGTGAGTGAGTGAGCAAGCGAGTGAGTGAGTGACTGGGTGTGTGAGTGTGTGAGTAAGTGAGTGAGTGAGTGAGTGAGTGAGTGAGTCAGTTAGTGAGTGAGTGAGTGAGCGAGCGAGCGAGCGAGCGAGTGAGTGAGTGAGTGAGTGTGTGAGTGAGTGAGTGAGTGAGTGAGTGAGTGAGTGAGTGAGTGAGTGAGTGAGTGAGTGAGTGAGTGAGTGAGTGAGTGAGTGAGTGAGTGAGTGAGTGAGTGAGTG
The DNA here is from genome assembly GCA_963377175.1 of Effrenium voratum. Lineage (NCBI taxonomy): Eukaryota > Dinophyceae > Suessiales > Symbiodiniaceae > Effrenium > Effrenium voratum. The sequence continues at coordinate 41,827 of CAUJNA010000178.1, read as the reverse complement.
AGTGAGTGAGTGAGTGAGTGAGTGAGTGAGTGAGTGAGTGAGTGAGTGAGTGAGTGAGTGAGTGAGTGAGTGAGTGGGTGGGTGAGTGAGTGAGTGAGTGAGTGAGTGAGTGAGTGAGTGAGTGAGTGAGTGGGTGAGTGAGTGAGTGAGTGAGTGATGAGTGATGAGTGAGTGAGTGAGTGAGTGAGTGAGTGAGTGAGTGAGTGAGTGAGTGAGTGAGTGAGTGAGTGAGTGAGTGAGTGAGTGAGTGAGTGAGTGTGTGAGTGAGTGAGTGAGTGAGTGAGTGAGTGAGTGAGTGAGTGAGTGAGTGAGTGAGTGAGTGAGTGAGTGAGTGAGTGAGTGAGGCAGTGAGTGAGTGAGTGAGTGAGTGAGTGTGTGAGTGAGGCAGTGAGTGCGTGAGTGAGTGAGTGAGTGAGTGAGAGTGAGTGAGGTGAGAAGTGAGTGAGTGAGTGAGTGAGTGAGTGAGTGAGTGAGTGAGTGAGTGAGTGAGTGAGTGAGTGAGTGAGTGAGTGAGTGAGTGAGTGAGTGAGTGAGTGAGTGGTGAGTGAGTGAGTGGTGAGTGAGTGAGTGAGTGAGTGAGTGAGTGAGTGAGTGAGTGAGTGAGTGAGTGAGTGAGTGAGTGAGTGAGTGAGTGAGTGAGTGAGTGAGTGAGAGAGTGAGTGAGTGAGAGAGAGAGAGAGTGAGTGAGTGAGTGAGTGAGTGAGTGAGTGAGTGAGTGAGTGAGTGAGTGTGTGAGAGAGTGAGTGAGTGAGTGAGTGAGTGAGTGAGTGAGTGAGTAGTGAGTGAGTGAGTGAGTGAGTGAGTGAGTGAGTGAGTGAGTGAGTGAGTGAGTGAGTGAGTGAGTGAGTGAGTGAGTGAGTGAGTGAGTGAGTGAGTGAGTGAGTGAGTGAGTGAGTGAGTGAGTGAGTGAGTGAGGTGAGTGAGTGAGTGAGTGAGTGAGTGAGTGAGTGAGTGAGTGAGTGAGTGAGTGAGTGAGTGAGTGAGTGAGTGAGTGAGTGAGTGAGTGAGTGAGTGAGTGAGTGAGTGAGTGAGTGAGTGAGTGAGTGAGTGAGTGAGTGAGTGAGTGAGTGAGTGATTGTGAGTGAGTGAGTGAGTGAGTGAGTGAGTGAGTGAGTGAGTGAGTGAGTGAGTGAGTGAGTGAGTGAGTGAGTGAGTGAGTGAGTGAGTGAGTGAGTGAGTGGGTCGTGAAAATACGTCGATACTTTACTACAAGTGCAGGTGTTGTTTATGTTGTCACAAACACAAATGTAGTTAGCCAGCATGCACTCTTTTCCTTGTAGACTCAAGGCCTGCGGTCGGGTAGTGTACATCATGCATGCGCAAGGGACAAGTAGCGCAGCATGATATTTGACACGGCCCCTTGGTTAAAAGACCTTGTAGTGTCCTTTTAACCATAGACCCAAAAGGTGGTATTGACAGTAGTGGCAAAAACGAATGCACATGTTGTTTGCCGATGCTACTGTAGCGAACAGGCATGTAGTCTCTTAAAAAATGACCGAAGGTAGGTATCTACAGCGCTCCTAAGTGGCTCTCAGTCATCTCGTAGTACGATGACGTAGTACAGCAAGTAGTTGTAGTTCCACCTGTAGATCAGGCGCGCTTAGTCCAGTGGTGGCCTCGGTAGTTCTGGACTTGGCCGATGCGGTAGTCCCAGCCTGCATAGTGGTTGGTAGTGAATGTGTTGAGGAAGTCTGGACCGCCACGGAGACGGTTGTAGTCGCACTCCGGTGGTTGGCCGGTTGTAGTGAGAAAGTTTTGGAGTAGTAGTTTGTGTTGCATGGAAAGATTCGTAGCCGTGAGTAGGGTGATGCCGTAGTAGGTGGCACTTTTGTGTAGAATCGTGTTGATGGACTTGTAGTGGTGGTCTTGAAGTTGTTGCGGTTGGTCGAAGTAGTTGAGTAGGTCGGGTAGGTACAAGGGCATGTGGTAGTTCCAAATGAAGTTGTTGGATAGGTTGAATGTAGTGGTGATTTGGTCCAAATCGTAGTTGATTCGGTGTAGTCGTTGATGTAGTTGGCGTGTAGGAAGGTGGTGCTTGTCGGTGATGGAGATCATGTGGCCCACGTAGTCGCGGGAGAAGTTGGTGACTTGTCCAGCACTGACAAATCGTTGTAGAACTTCTTGTGGAAGGTGTAGTTGGACAATGACCATCGAGTTGATGTACTGGGTTGTGAGGTGTAGTGATGTCAGGTTGTAGTAGTAGAAGTTGACTCCCTGAGAAAGACGTAGGTGAAGAGGTGGTGAGTCGTAAATTGGCATCCGAATGTCTGAGGGTAGGTCGTGAATTGGTAGGTTGTAGTCGAGCTCGGGAATGGGCGTAGTTGTTTGTTGTTGACTGACTAGTTGAAATTCCTCTTGCGTCAAAGCCACGTAGACCCTGAAGTAGTTCTGTGCCGGGTCGATCGCTGGAGTGTCAGGGATGTTGTTCTCAACAGTCGTGAAATGTGCCAAAATGTTGTCGGGTCTGTAGAAAGGTGCAGGTGTGGGTAGTTGGTGATTGAAGTTGTAGTTGAGGGCGTTGTATGCCTCAGGTGGTGGTGTGGCCAAAGTGGCCATGCTGCTGGAGTCGGTAGTATTCTGTCGATCTGGTGGTGTGGAAACACGGTCCGGTGTAGTGATGCCAGCCTGTTGTTCGACGGGCAGAGTAGCCTCTGGAGCTGATGTAGTAACCTCCATCGGCATGACATTCAGCGTAGTCGCATCCATGGGCGTAGTTCCAGCCATTGCTGGTAGTTCGGCCTATGGAGATGCAGTGAAACGGGGCAGACAGTAGTGAGCCAACGTTAGCTCACAAAAGCACATGCGGGCATGTAGTAAAACAAAACAACATGTAATGTTGTCCCAAGCCGCCAAAAGCCGCCAAACGTGCAAGTGCAAATTACTGGTGGTTACAAGTACTGTGACTTGTAGTTACTGTTACTGTTACTGTTACTTACATGCAAGTAGTTACATATGGCCATATACAAACTGTTGTGGTTGATGCGAAACAGTTGTGAAACAGTTGTTGTCCGTAGTGCTAAACGCGTATGCCAATGCTCTGTATGAGCCTCTGTAGTGTTTCTTTGCTGATGTATTTTGTGAACAAGTCTGAGCTGTTGTGTAGTGTGTTGATTTTGAGGATTCTGATGATGTCGTGCTTGATGAGGTCTTGTGTGTAGAGAAATTTAAGGTCGATGTGTTTCGCTCGTTTGCTAGTGCCTTGTCGTGTAGCAATGCTCTTGCCTGCTGTGGAGTCTGTGTGGATGCGTAGGTTTAGCTTGCTGCAAATGTTGGTTTCAAATTAAGAAATTTCTGAGGTGTAGTCCCTCATTAACTCCTGTGCAAATGGCGTAGAGTTCAGACTCTGCTGAGCTGAGTGCTATTGTAGCTTGTGTTCTGCTGCCAAATGCAACTGTTGTTCCTAAAAAGATGATGTTGAAACCTGAAGTTGATTTCCTGGTAGTAGGGCATCCTGCCCAGTCGGCATCGACATGAACGTCGAGATCCAGGATGTTGTTGGCGGTTGCTCTGAGTGTTGTTGTTGGTTCTATGGTGAATTTGTAGCGCGTGGTGCCGTGCAAGTAGCGTAGTAGATGTTTGACTCTCTTTTGTGAAAGTTCTGTAGGTGCTGCGAGGTCTCGTGCTAGTTCTTTTGTGGAGTATGCAATGTCTGGTCGTGTGTATGCTAACCATTGAAGTTTGCCAACAATCCTTCTGTACCTTTTGTGTTGCCCGTGGTCAAGTAGTGCTTCATCTTCTATTGTTGGTTTGTAGTGTGCAATTCCTGGAGTGCTCACTGAGTTGCAGTTGTTCATTCCAGACTCCTCGATCATGTTGTCGATGTAGGAGTCCTTTAGTCCAAGATTGCAGTAGTTGCCAAAGCGGTCGATGCTTCTTCCAAGAAATTGTTGTGGTTTGCCAGGTTCGAGGTAGCCGATGTGCTTGAGTAGGACCTGCTTCTGGATGGCCTCGAAGGTGGAGTCGACAGTAGTCTTGTCACCCAGTACCAAGAGGTCATCCACGTAGACCATGATGTAGCAGTCGCGAGTCGCATTGGTGTAGACGTTAGGTTCTGACTGTAGCCTTACAAAGCTGAGCTTTTGTAACACTTCAGCCAGGTAGTCCTGCCATGCTTTTGGTGACCTGCGTAATCCATACATGGCTTTCTTTAGTCGCCAGATTTTGTCCTGTTGTGGACAAAGTTCTTTAGATGGCCAAAGGTAGACGTCACGTTGTTTACCGTCGTGGTCTTTTGCGATGGGTGCGTGTAGAAATGCTGTAGAGACGTCGCCTTGTCGCGCTATCCAGTTTGGTCGTGACATTTGTAGTGCGAGAAGTGTCCGGAGTGTCGTGAACATTGGTGTAGAGGCGTAGACGGAGTCTTCGTCCTCGATCTTCTCTGTGTAGGCTTTTGCGACGATTCGGCTTCGCACTCCTGGTCCTTTCTTTCTGTGTACCCATCTTGTAGGCATCGCTTCTCTGATGACGTTGTCGTCGACGGTAGACGCATCTACTTCGTCGTAGACGTCATGTAGCTTCATTTGGTTTGACTCGTGTTTCATTCCTTCCAGTAGTTGTGTTTCGTCGGAACCTTCGTTGTCGAAGATTATGGGTTGGTCTTCTGAGGTGTCGTCATTTGTGTAGGGGGTGATGGATTTTTCCGTTGGGAAGTGTCACTTTTAATTTTCTGTCGTAGCGGTGGTGGTTCTTTGGTTGCTTGCTCCGTTGATCTGATTGTAGTGTCCTTTGAGGTCTTCTGTGCTTTAGTTGGTTGCATTACTTCTTCCGGAGTTGAACGTCGTAGTGTTTGTCGAGGTGGTGCTGGTAGTGGTGGGTGTTGTCGTCCGGTTGGTGAAGTAGCCATAGGACTATCCGGTAGTGGTCGTGAACTTGACGTCGATGTTGACGGAAGTCGTGGAGGTGGTGTAGTGCGTTGTTGTTTTGTTGCGGGTTCCGCAACGATGTCGTCCGTAGCGTTCGTTTGTTGTCCGAAATCTTGCGCGGACCTTCTTTCTCTGACGGTTGTAGTTGCGTATCCAACAGTGTTGCGAACGATGGGTTGTAGGTGTTCCGTCGTGGCGCCCATGATTTGCCGGAAACTTTGTTCAACAGTGCGAGGTCGTATTGGAGTCCGGTTGTAGTCTCCGTACTGTTCGTACCTTTTGTACACCTGATTCCGTTGCGACGTAGTTTTCTCCGGTTTCGGAAACTTTTCCGAGCCAGATGCATTTCTGCATCCGTAGGTCTGCTTTTGGAAGTTTCTTGTGTTGCGGTGGAAGGTAAAGTAGTGTCTCGCCAAATTCGCAGATTGCTCGCTCGTAGTTTCTTCCCCAGCGGCGTTCAAAGCTTGTGTAGCCGTCTGAGTGAATGACGTAGCGATTTACCGTCCATGCTGCATGTCGTACTATCCAAGGTAGTAGACAGTGCTTTGTGGACATCGTCATGCTGTAGTTGCTTTCAACCTGAGCTTTGACGACGCGGATTTGTCCGAGAAGTGTTCTATGTAGTCGCTCAACGCTTCCTTGACTGTTGCTGCTGTAGGATGGTGAATGTCGCACAGTCATTGAGCCGACTTTAGTTGCTGTTGCTTTTAGTAGTGCATTGAGTGTGTCTTCGTTGTCGCTTTGTAGTATGACGTGTGTTCTTCCGCATTCAAAGATGAATGCTTGTAGGTTGTTGATCATGTAGTCCATCATTGATGGTTTGTCCGGAACCAATACCGCCATGCACAGTTGTGTAGTAACATCAACTGCTGTTAAGATTGGTATGGTCTTCGGATCTTGTTGTGATTTGATGTAGGCAAAATCCACTTGGATGATGGGTTGTCGTGATTGTTGTTTCTTGTAGTTGTCCTGGCGTCCTTTGCCTTGAACGCAAATTGGACACCAATTTCTGTATGGTAGGTGTGTCAAGTTGTGTTCTGCTATTTGTTGTGGAGTGGGCTGCTGCGGTTGTCGTAGTCCTCTTGCTCTGTGTGCTTCATGATGCTCGTGTTGTTGTTCCTCATCGTGGTTCTCCTGGATGTACTCGTAGTCTTTCTTCACGGTGAACCTTGTTGTTCCTTTCCATTGAAATGGTAGTGCTGCGTTGCCCATGACTGTCCAGTCATCTTTGCGTTGCGAAACTTCTCCAAAGTGGTTGTGAGTGATTGTAGTTCTGTGAGGTTCAAGTGTGCTGATTGGTGGATATCCTGGTCCATCTGTTGGAGTGAATAGAGTTGTTCTAAGTGTTGTGTGGTGTCTTATCCAGTATTCACCTTGTCTTTCCCAGTAGTCTTGGTTGTCCTCCTGTGCTGTGAGTGGTCTGTGGATTGTCTCCTTTGGTTGTGTGGTGTCAAGATTTGTAGAAGGCGCTGCTTTAGGTCTCCATATCTTTTGTGGCGCTCGTAGTTGGATCTTTGATCTGGTTGGTGGTGTGTCCATTAGCCGTTGTGGTTGTGAGCTCTGCCTTGTTGGTGTGGTCTTTGATGTTGCTCTGCGTGTAGGTGTTATCTTTCTTCTGAATCTGGTTTCTCCAGTCCAGTTGTCACCTTCTAGTCTTCGTTGTAGTTCTTGCTTGGAAAGTTGTGTCGGGTTCTCTTGTAGTTGTTCTTGCTCTTGCCCTTGTCTGTTGATGATGGTTAGTCGCCAATCATCTAGTTCTCCTTCAGGTATTGGGCAACCGCTGTTGTGTGGTGTGAATAATGCTTTGCGTGGTCGTTTGCGCACTCTGACGGCGTAGTCACCATCAAGTTTCCAGTAGTCAGTGTTTCCACCAAGGATCTGTCGTAGTCCTTGGTCTGTGTGGGTGAGTGGTGCAATTTGTTCTTGTTGTTGTACTGTTTTCTCCGTAGGTTGAATCACAGCAATGGATTTTCCATTGTCTGTAGTCACTGGGTTCCTGTGAGGGATGTCGATCTTCTCTGCTCGTAGGTAGAAAAGTCCTGAGTGTCTTATAAGGTGTGCTTGTTGTTGTCCATGTGTGATGGTGCAGTGTCGTGGAGTGAAGTCAAGTCCATATCCTCTATCAAGTAGTCTTGATGCACTGAGGATTGGATACTTCACATCACAAACGTAGTAGGGTATCATGATCCTGAAGTTGTCCTGCTTGTAGGGAACGTACTTGATGCCGTAGACAGGAATCTTCTTGTTTGTAACCGTGTAGAGTTGTGGAACCGATTCTCCACAAGGTCGTAGCGGTAGGTCTGGTGCGTAGTCCTTCGGGCAAACATGTGTAGATGCTCCTGAGTCGATCAACAGGTGGTGGTATGACTTGAAGTTGGAGTACATGATGTAGTGTGTGATAGTGTCCTCAATCTTCTTGTTCCTTTGTTGTTGTCTTGCTGCTGCTATGTCAAAGTGTGGCTGTGTGTTGTCTTCTTGTAGGAACTGTTGAAAGCTCTTGCTGTGGTCGTTCCATGATGTTGTGTGTGTTGTTCTCTTGCCAAGTAGTGATTTGGATTTGTGCTTGTGTAGTCGTGAGTTTGCTTGTCTGATGTGTCCAATGGTAAGGTGTGACTCGTTGATGCCTCCAATGTAGTTTGCTGTGTCCTCATAGCTGTTGTCATTCCAATCCCAGCTGTTGTCATAGTCGTAGTCGTTCCAGTTCTCCTCCATGTAGTTCACCTCGTGTTGTCCTTCTTCTCCTTCGTAGTGCCAGTCCCAAGCGTCGTTCACATCCTGAGGTAGTTCTTCATTGTTGTCATGATCTGCTTGTGCTTGTTCTAGTGGATGTAGTTCTTCTCCTTCTCCTATGTGCCATACTGGCACTCTGCAGTCTTGTGCCCAGTGGCCAGGCTTGCCGCATCGATGGCATGTTGTGTAGTTGTTGTTTCCTTTTCCTTTTGATTTGCTGTAGTTTCCTTGGCCTTTGTAGCCTTTGCTTGATCCATATCATTTGGGTCCTGAGTAGCCTTTTCCTTTGCTCTTGTTGTATCCTCCTTTGTTGTAGTTTCCTTTGCTGCCTTTGTCGAATCCTTTGTAGTGGCATTTGCTTCTGCACTTGCCTTTTCCTTTGTTTCCTTTCTAGGATCCTTTGCCTCCATATTTGCTGTTGCCTTTGTAGTTTCTTCCTTTCCTCCAAATGTTGTCCACGTCCATGGGTGCTGTTCCACCATTGTAGTTTGTGCCAACTGCTGAGCTCGCTCTTGAGAATGCAGATATGGTCTTGTAGTAGTCCAGGATGACAACTCTGATCTTGTTGTAGTTCGTGATCTGTCCAGCACGTAGTTGGAGATGTTGTTGAAGTGCTCCTTTGGTCTTGTTGAGTAGTATTGCAATCTTCACTCCATCTGGTAGTGCTGTGCCGTTGTCTTTCTCGTAGCGGTTGATGTCATACTCCCACTGTAGGAATTGTTCTTCAAATTGTGCTTCATTGAACGTAGGTTCCAGTAGTTTGGTGAGGTAGCCAACACTGCGTGTTCCTACTGGTAGGCTGAACCTGTTGTGCAAAAGCCGTAGTGTTTCACATCCATTAGCATTGTAGCGGTTTTGTCTGACCACTGTAGCTGCTGCACCTTGGCAGATGTTGATGAGGATGTAGTGTAGATCTCGTGAGAGGTCTACTGCTTTTGCTGCCTGTGTAGGGTCGCGTATGTGGGCTCTGATGTCTGCATCTTCAATTTGTCTTGTAGCTGCTTGTGCTAGTTGTAGTACTATGTCGAAGTCTCGGTCGATGAGTCCGAGGTATGCTTGTAGTTTGAACAGCCACTCTTCGTACTGTGAGTAGTCACCAGTGAAGAACGGTGGTGGCAGTTTGTATTTGTGTGGCCTTTGGACGTCTTCCTGCTCCCGTGTTGTTCCCGTAGTTGTGGCTCCTATTGTCTCCTCTGCTGTGGGCCCGTTGTCTGCTCCTGTAGTTGGTTGTGCTGATGCTGCTGCTGGTTCTCCTGACATGCCGTAGTAGTTGGGCATGTGGTTGCCTGTGCAGTTGTAGTACTTACTGCTGTTACTGGAGCTCCCCTATGTTTACAAATGTAGTTAGCCAGCATGCACTCTTTTCCTGGTAGACCCAAGGCCTGCGGTCGGGTAGTGTACATCATGCGTGCACAAGGGACAAGTAGTGCAGCATGATATTTGACATGGGTGAGGGAGTGAGTGAGTGAGTGAGTGAGTGAGTGAGTGAGTGAGTGAGTGAGTGAGTGAGTGAGTGAGTGAGTGAGTGAGTGGGTGAGGGAGTGAGTGAGTGAGTGAGTGAGTGAGTGAGTGAGTGAGTGAGTGAGTGAGTGAGTGAGTGAGTGAGTGAGTGAGTGAGTGAGTGAGTGAGTGAGTGAGTGAGTGAGTGAGTGAGTGAGTGAGTGAGTGAGTGAGTGAGTGAGTGAGTGAGTGAGTGAGTGAGTGAGTGAGTGAGTGAGTGAGTGAGTGAGTGAGTGAGTGAGTGAGTGAGTGAGTGAGTGAGTGAGTGAGTGAGTGAGTGAGTGAGTGAGTGAGTGAGTGAGTGAGTGAGTGAGTGAGTGAGTGAGTGAGTGAGTGAGTGAGTGAGTGAGTGAGTGAGTGAGTGAGTGAGTGAGTGAGTGAGTGAGTGAGTGAGTGAGTGAGTGAGTGAGGGAGTGAGTGAGTAAGTGAGTGAGTGAGTGGCTGAGTGAGTGAGTGAGTGACTGAGCGAGTGAGTGAGTGGCTGAGTGAGATGAGAGAGATGAGAGAGATGAGACAAATGAGAGAGAGCAAGCGTCCTACATCCTGCGGCTAGGCAATGCAGCTTAGCGTCTTGGCCTTGTCTACCATACTCGGGCTGAAGTGGGGCAGCTGCATGAGCGGGCTGGAAGTGGACGTGGTGGCTTGCACGATCATCTGCGAGAGCTCCATGGCAGACAGTGCCGTAGTAAGCCAGCCGCAGGAAGAGATCACATCCACCAAACCCTGCAGCAACCGCACTGCATGCTCCAGGATGAACTTTTGATCTGAGGAGAGATCCGTGGTGATGGGTGTGCGTGTGAAGTGTGCGTTGAGCAAGAGCTGAGCCTTCGTATGGGGATCGTTCAGCTTGTCCTTGTCCACCTTCATGCCCAAAGACTGAGCCAAGCCATACAGGGTCGCCTCCTCTCCGGAGCGCACCGGCACGGAATCGAACTCTGCGGCGGCGCACAAGATGTCCAGCAGGCCTTTGCGCTTGGTGCTTTCGTTCACGCAACGAGAGAAGGTCTCGATGGTGGTGTGGCGGATGTAGTAATAGGCTGCGATAAGACCCAGATTCGCGGCAGCCAAATCCACATCGTCCTCGATGCTGCAGCAACCAAATCGCTCCAAGCCTTCCACAGTGTTCTCCACCACCTCACTCAAGTGATCGCTCAGGTGTTGATGAGTCACCCCCTGCAGACCATAGTAGTTGGGATTTTGGGAGAGCCGGCGATAGTAGAAAGTCCAAGTCAGCCAGTCCACCGCATCCTGCTTGTTGTCGATCGTCTTCATGACGATCTCGGCATTCATGTGATCGGCCATGCGCTGGTCCAAATGGCTCTCTACGGGAAGCGGCTCGTAGATGAACTTCTTGTAGTACTCTTTCTTGGAATTCTGCGTGAGCAGGACTACCATGCCCGACTGGTCGATGCCTGGTCGGCTGGCTCGGCCCATCATCTGCAACACGTCGTGGATGGGGTAGTCAACGTATCTATTCTCACGGCCATCGAACTTCTTGGTGTCCATAATCACCACCAAATGCGCCAGCATTGTCATTCCCCAGCAAAGCTGCTCTGTGGCCACCAGGACTTGGATGGCTCCTGCCTCAAAGAGCCGCTCAATCACAGCCCGCTCTGACTGGCTGAAGCCCTCATGCAGAAAGCCGACGCCGTACTCCAAGGTATGTTTCAGGGACTTCTCCCGAGCTGCGTTGAGGTGCGGCCGCATGGCATCATCGGACACATGCAGAAATCGCTTGGGCTTATCATCGGAAGCAGCGTGAAGCAGCAAGTCAATGGCAGTCATGCGCGCCTGCTTGCGATCTGGCACAAAGACGATGACGGGCTTCTCAGGCGAGAACTGCTTGATCGATTGGTACACTGGTCTGCTCATGGCCAACAGGCGAGTGGAGCGATGGTGGATGTCAAAACCCTGGATGACCAACTCCAAAGGCACAGTTCGCACATTGGGCGAGAAGTTGAAGAGCCCATTGCTGCCGGCGCCAATCCACTCGCCCACATCCTTGGCGTTGGCCAATGACGCTGCCAAGGCCACAATGCGGATAGGCTGCTGCACCTGCACGGAGATGTAGCGCATGCGGCTGACCACCGCCTCAAGCGTGGGGCCCACATCGCTGTCCAAGAGATGGAGCTCGTCCACCACGAAGAGGCGCACCTCCTGCACGCTCTTTCGAGTCTTCCACCTGCGGCTCATCAAATCCCACTTCTCCGGTGTGGTGATCACGATGTGGGAGTCCTCAAGGATCTTCACATCGCTGGTGGTCTCTCCAACCAGCTCTGACACCCGGTAGCCCATCGTCTTGCCAAACTTGAAGGACCACTCGTTGAACCTCTCCTTGGCCGTGGCCGCATGCGGTGCCACGTAGACGCAACGTTTTACCGGGTCGTCCGAAGTCAGCATCTTGAGCACGGCGAACTCGGCGCAAATGATCTTACCGGACGCGGCAGGGGCGCAAACCAGGACGTTGTCATTGCTCGTGTAAAGCATGCTGAAAGTTTGCGTCTGAATAGGATTGAAGACCTTCAACCCCTGCGCCGCATACAACTTCTCCGCATCTGGGCAGCGCAAAGCCGTGAGCGGCAACGGCTGCAGATCCAGCAATTCGGTGTGCGGCGGGTACTTGTCCGGCAGGATCAAATGCCGGAAGGACACTGGAAGCAAGGTCTGCGCATTGATCCAGCGATCTGAGACCACACGAATGAAGTACCTCAGTTGGGGCCAACCACATACTGAATCGCCACCAGCAACAACGGCTGCTCCTTCTGTTGGCTGACCCCGCTGACTCACTGACTCCACCAAAGAGCCCCTGCTCCCTTGTCCCACTCCCTTCAACGACAAAATGAAACAATGAACACAAACCGACAAGACTCACTGACAGTTCTGACATGTGCTCCGACAACCCCTTGCCCATAATTTCTTCATCTCAATTATTCTCGTTCTCATAGCCGTAGGCGGGGTGCTGCGGAGGCAAGGGCTCTGTGATAGGCACCGTGAAGTTCAGCGTGTGCTCCTCGTCGGCGCCCCTCTCCTGCAGCACGAACATCTCCTGCGGAAGCGCCGGAGGTGTTGCCAGGCCAAGCATCGCACTCATGCACGGGGCTCTCCACACGCCTGGTGCAGGATCTGCTCTCCATTCACATCCTGCCATGAGAATCTTGAGCAATGAGCAAGACGCATTGCAACACGCGCACCTCCACAAACACCCAGAAGGGCTCTGCCCTGCCGTGCACCTTTGGATCCCACTGGAAGTCTGGCGTAATGGTCAGCTCCACCATGAGGCAAGAGCCTTCAAGCAATAGAAAGTACGTGCATCAGCGATGCTCAGCTACTTGCAGCTCAGGAACGAGTGATGGGCTGAACATAGGCACTCAGGTCCAGCTTGGGGAACTGATGGACCAACTTATGAATCGTCTTGCCTCAATGTCACGGCACCTTTCACCTTTCTTTCCCATCTTTTTTGCTTTCCCATCTCTCCCCCACGATTCAGTGCCCTGCCCATCTTGGGGAAGCGGATCAACTCGCCGATCTCGGAACTGGACAGGTCGTAGTATCGCTCCCAGGCGAAGTCCTTGAGTGAGGCATTCAGTCTCATGCCCGCGCATCCCCTTTCGCAATCCTCAAATATCTACGTGAAAAGAAAACCAGAAAATCGATAGAAATCGGAAACGACAAGCCCGTTCAATCTTACGTCTGCCCCATGATCTGAATCACCTGACTCGCAGCTACCATTGCCCCCCGCCTTCTTTTCCACCTTTCTCAAAATGTCTTCTGCCAATCCCTGTCAGCTACTCATCGAAGAAGCTAAGCTTGCCCCCGCAACAGCAATTCTGCCTTGAAGTGGCGCAAGGGAGTCTGACTCGCCCACATCCTCTTGTCGATCATCTTGCACCTACGCATGCTCTTTGCAAGATATGGCAGAAAGCAGTCAAGCCTGCTACCCTGCTATGGATGCATTTTGAGCGCCCGGCCAGTTGAGGGCTCTCAACGCCAAAGCCGCCCAGCCTGCTACAGCACACGTCTTTTGGTTTCACAGGTCGATGCTAAACCCAGCCTCGCCGCAAGCAGATCTCGAAGATGGCACGCATAATTCGGCCGGCAGACTGCTGGACCTGCATGCGCTGTACTGTCGGAGGCGTCAGCCATCAGAATCAACGAGTTGTGCGAGTCGAAAGTGAGGCCGTGGCATACACCATGTCGGACATCAGCGCAAATCCCTCCAGCTTCAGCTTGGAAATGTAGGCCTCGTGACACCAATCACCCAATGGCAAAAGTGTTCCACGAGCAAATAAATATTGCTTCATGGGCTGGGCAAACAAAAAAAGAAGCAATGGCAGACTGGCCTGCAGCAAGACATTCACCTTGGACGAAGGCTCGTCCGTGCTGCCCTTCACTGGCACGGGCACTCGCTCCACCAACTTCTGCCTGGCACCAAAAACCGAAAAATGAGCAGTTAGCAGCTTAGCAGATTGGCAATTCGGCAATTTAGTAGTTTGGCTTGGCCAACCAGCAAAGCGGTAGCCGAGGCCACATCTCCACCTTCTCTTCCTCTCGTACAGGGATGTACTTGAACCTGGGCCGCTCCCATCTCGGCCCTGGACACTCTGAGAATCTAGGCCAGCAACTCATGCGAGAGCGAGAAGAGCCGCAGAAGCTCGATGTCAGACATCATGGGCCGCAGGTGGTCGTTGTAGGTGGCAATGGACGGGTGCTGAATGTAGTAGTGGCCTGCCAAGTTGTCAAGTTGTAGGCAATATGCAGCTCAACTTGGGCACAATGCACCGACAATCCCGGGCGGGGAGGCTGGCCACCCGGCCCAGCGCTGTCACCTGAGCCAGGCATGGCAAGTGCACTGGAGTCTAAGCACGGCGCAGATATGTTCCAGGTTTGACAAGACCCCTTCCTGGGCTGCCAATGAGCTACTGGCGTGGTTCCCTCGTTCATGGAATTTGGGTTGGCCCTTGGGGCTGCAAACAGTTTTAAAGCGCATTGAAGCTTCTCTAGCCAGCTACAGTCACAGCTGTTGGGGCGTTGCTTCTCTTGGGGGGGTACCATGCATATGTATATGTATATATATATATATATATTCTACCCCCCCCCCCCCAGGTACCCAGGTTTGGGCTTGGTTCAGATGTGCTTTGACCGCGGAAGCAGGCGAACAGCTCAGATTTGCAAACTGGAAGACCAGAGGAAGGAGGTTTGCCTCATTGAAGAAAGACGCCTTGGACGTGACCCATGCCCTTTTTCAATGGCTCTTCCACACAAAATTCCTATATCTTCCCACACAAACCATGCCTTGTTTCAAAGACTCTTCCACAGAAAATTCACACATCCTCTCACCCAACACATGTCTTTTTACATGTCTTCTTTCAATGAAACAAAGTCAGCATATGTGAAAGAGTTGCCAAGGAAAGGGAACCCTGTGTAGAATAAAGCCAGGCTATGACTGGGACAGTTTTTGTTACATAAATGGTGGCTTTGCATGATATGTACTGTCTTTTGCTGTACTTTTATGAATCACTGTAGCCCTGACTCTTCCGCAAAGACTCACATATCATCTCTCACACAAACCATGTTTTTTCAATAACTCTTCTCTACAGAAATTTCACATATCCTCTCACCCAGCACATGTCTTCTTTCACAAAGGTTCACATATCCTATCACCAAAACATGCCATTGTTCAAAGGCTTTTCCACAGAAAATTCACCTATCTTCCCACACAAACCCCTTCTTTCAAAGACCCTTCCACAGAATATTCACATATCATCTCACACAAAGCATGTCTTTTCAATAACGCTTCTCTACAGAAAATTCATTCATCCTCTCACCCAAAACATGTCTTTGTACATGCCTTCGGTCACAAAGGTTCACATATCCTCTCACCAAAACATGCCTTCTTTCAAAGGCTCTTCCACAGAAAATTCCTATATCTTCCCACACAAACCATGCCTTGTTTCAAAGACTCTTCCACAGAAAATTCACACATCCTCTCACCCAACACATGTCTTTTTACATGTCTTCTTTCAATGAAACAAAGTCAGCATGGAATAAAACCAGGCTATGGCTGGGACAGTTTTGTTACATACATGGTGGTTTTACATGATATGTACTGTCTTTTGCTGTACTTTTATGAATCACTGTAACCCTGACTCTTCCACAAAGACTCACATATCATCTCTCACACAAACCATGTCTTTTTTTAATAACTCTTCTCTACAGAAAACTCACAAATCCTCTCACCCAAAACATGTCTTCTTTCACAAAGGTTCACATATCCTCTCACCAAAACATGCCATTTTTCAAAGGCTCTTCCACAGAAAAACCACATATCTTCCCACACAAACCATGCCTTCTTTCAAAGACCCTTCCACAGAATATTCACATATAATCTCATACAAAGCATGTCTTTTCAATAACTCTTCTCTACAAACAATTCTTTCATCCTCTAACCCAAAACATGGCTTTTTGCATGCCTTCTTTCACAAGGAATCACATATCCTCTCACCAAACCCATGCCCTTTTTCAATGGCTCTTCCACACAAAATTCAATTCACATATCTTCCCACACAAACCATGCCTTCTTTCAAAGGCTCTTCCACAGATACTTCACATATCTTCCCACACAAACCATGCCTTGTTTCAAAGACTCTTCCACAGAAACTTCACACATCCTCTCACGCAACACATGTCTTTTTACATGTCTTCTTTCAATGAAACAAAGTCAGCATATGTGAAAGAGTTGCCAAGGAAAGTGAACCCTGTGTAGAATAAAACCAGGCTATGGCTGGGACAGTTTGTGTTACATAAATGGTGGCTTTACATGATATTTACTGTCTTTTGCTGTACTTCTATGAATCACTGTAAGGTTGACTCTTCCACAAAGACTCGCATATCATCTCACACAAAACATGTCTTTTTCAATAACTCTTATCAACAGAAAATTCACATATCCTCTCACCCAGAACATGCCTTCTTTCACAAAGGTTCACATATCCTCTCATCATGCTCCGCAAATGTTGCGCAACATTTGCAATTTGTTGCGCAACATTTACCAAAAAAACAAAAAACCAAAGAATCCCAGCCATGGTGGGGGCTAGGATTGGTTTTTTGGTTTTTTGTTTTTTTGGTTTCTTCGTCCACAAAATGGCCTTGCAAACAATGCATGAGTTCAATCAAAATACACTGTAAATATCAATGGTTTTGATACATAATGCAACAACACCTGGGTACTGGGGGGGGTACCATATACATACAATGCAAGGTGGCCATCTCTCTGCGCTTCTGTTGCTGATACAAATATGTTGTATGTGATTCTATTCGGTGAGCACTGTGCACGGCACCTGCACTTGCCCAGTGCGCTTGTCGTACTTGATGAGGTTGTTCTTGTCCAGGAGTGTCAAGGCGCTGTGGATCTTAGTTGCACCGCTGGCAAAATATGCAGCGCAAAATGAGCAGACAGACCAAAACAAAGCAAAAATATCACCTTCAAAGGCGTCTTGACCGTCCTTGACCATACGATGCTTGCAACATTTGTGCCAACCAGAGTTTAAGCTACCCGCCAAGTCGACGCGCCTCTGCTCCAAGAGCCGATCCTCCTCTGCCTCATCAGGCGAGATGCCGTAGAGCCTGCGAAGCCGACGCATTGTTTACAGAGATGCTGAACGCCATGTCGCAGTGTGAGTCCTCTCGTGTCGGTCATGTGCCAGCCTGGGGGCTCGCATCATGCGCACCTGGTGAAGACGGCAGCTCACGATGGACGTTGACCATCAAGATCACTCAGCGCCCGGCGTAGAGGTAAGTGTAGCCTAGCCAATTCACAGCGTCCTTCACAACAAATGCAAATATCCGCCGACCCCCTGCCTGCAAGGGGAAGGCGCTGGGGGAGTGTTCGTTTAGCGTTGGAGCGTGACTGTGGCAGCCTTCTCCCTTCCCTTTCGCCCTCGCTCGTTCAGCCCTGTACCTTACCAGCCTTCTTTCTTTCCCTTTTTTCTTGTTCTTCTTCGTTTCTTTTCTTTCCTTTTCCTTTCTGCTGCCGGCGCACTCCTTTGGTTGGCGCTCGCTGTGGACAAACGAGCGCGGCCTGGAAAAGCGCGGGAAGCGAAGCTTTTCTGGCTGGCCGCTCCCTCTAGACCCATAGCCTTGCTGCATATTGGACTCAGCCGCGACGTTAGGCACCCGGCCGCGGCGGAGCAGGCTGCCGGCGCACTCCTTTGGTTCGTGCTCGCTGCGGCGAAGCGAGTGCGGCCTCCAAGCGCGCTGGACGCGAAGCTGTTCTTGCTGGTCGCGCCCTGGGGACCGATAGCTTTCTACTTTCTATATAGGATTCAAAAGTGACGTTTGGCACCCGGCCGCGGCGTACCAGCCGGTCTTGGCAAGACGCACAGCAAACTGTGACAGACGCAGGCGCACATGGGCATGGACAGGCCGGGGATTGAACCCAGCCCCTCTCGCATGCTGAGCGGGTGTGATACCACTACACCAACTGCCCCTGAGCTGAGCAGGCCGAGAGTGCTCAAATACCTGCTGCGCATAGCTTTCAGCGCTGAAGGCCCAGAGGGAGCGGCCAGCCACAAAAGCTTCGCTTCCCGCGCTTGCGCCGGCAGCAGAGAGGAAAAGGAAAGAAACCAAAGGAGTGCGCCGGCAGCAGAAAGGAAGACTAGAGGCCGAACGGGCGGGCCCGCACTCCTTTGCCCACAGCGAGAACCAACCAAAGGAGTGCGCCGGCAGCAGAAAGGAAGCAAAAAGGCCGGACGAGCGGGCCGTGACAGAGCTTCAGCGCTGAAAACTGTGCCCTGCAGGTGCTTGAGCGCTTTTCCAGGCCGCGCTCGTTTGCCCACAGCGAAAAGAGGCCACTCAAACGCGACGTTAGGCACCCGGCCGCGGCGGAGCAGGCTGCCGGCGCACTCCTTTGGTTCGTGCTCGCTGCGGCGAAGCGAGTGCGGCCTCCAAGCGCGCTGGACGCGAAGCTGTTCTTGCTGGTCGCGCCCTGGGGACCGATAGCTTTCTACTTTCTATATAGGATTCAAAAGTGACGTTCGGCACCCGGCCGCGGCGTACCAGCCGGTCTTGGCAAGACGCACAGCAAACCCAAAGGGATGAAAGACCAGGGAGAGGCAAACTGTGACAGACGCAGGCGCACATGGGCATGGACAGGCCGGGGATTGAACCCAGCCCCTCTCGCATGCTGAGCGGGTGTGATACCACTACACCAACTGCCCCTGAGCTGAGCAGGCCGAGAGTGCTCAAATACCTGCTGCGCATAGCTTTCAGCGCTGAAGCGGTCCAGAGGGAGCGGCCAGCCACAAAAGCTTCGCTTCCCGCGCTTGCGCCGGCAGCAGAGAGGAAAAGGAAAGAAACCAAAGGAGTGCGCCGGCAGCAGAAAGGAAGACTAGAGGCCGAACGGGCGGGCCCGCACTCCTTTGCCCACAGCGAGAACCAACCAAAGGAGTGCGCCGGCAGCAGAAAGGAAGCAAAAAGGCCGGACGAGCGGGCCGTGACAGAGCTTCAGCGCTGAAAACTGTGCCCTGCAGGTGCTTGAGCGCTTTTCCAGGCCGCGCTCGTTTGCCCACAGCGAAAAGAGGCCACTCAAACGCGACGTTAGGCACCCGGCCGCGGCGGAGCAGGCTGCCGGCGCACTCCTTTGGTTCGTGCTCGCTGCGGCGAAGCGAGTGCGGCCTCCAAGCGCGCTGGACGCGAAGCTGTTCTTGCTGGTCGCGCCCTGGGGACCGATAGCTTTCTACCTTCTGTATAGGATTCTACAGTGACGTTCGGCACCCGGCCGCGGTGGAAACAGCCGCCCTTGGCAAGACGCACAGCAAACCCAAAGGAAAGAAGAGCAGGGATCGGCAGACTGTCCCAGACGCAGGCGCGCATGGGCATGGACAGGCCGGGGATTGAGCCCGCCCTCTCACATGCTGGGTGTGATGCCGCTACACCAACTACCCCTGAGCTGAGAAGGCCGAGAGTGCTCAAACCCCTGCTGGCCGCAGATTTCAGCGCTGAAGCTCTGTCACGGCCAGCCCGTTCGGCCTGTCTTCGCACTCCTTTGGTTGGTGCTCGCTGTGGGGGGCAAACGAGTGCGGCCTAAAACAGCGCTCGAACACCTGCAGGGCACAGTTTTCAGCGCTGAAGCTCTCTCGCGGCCCGCCCGTACGGCCTTTTTTCTTCCTTTTTCTCCTTTTCTGCGCACTCCTTTGGTTGCTTTCCTTTTCCTTTCTGCTGCCGGCGCACTCCTTTCGTTGGCGCTCGCTGTGGACAAACGAGTGCGGCCTGGAAAAGCGCGGGAAGCGAAGCTTTTGTGGCTGGCCGCTCCCTCTGCACCGATAGCTTTGCTGCATGTTGGACTCAAATGCGACGTTAGGCACTCGGCCGCGGCGGAGCAGGCTGCCGGCGCACTCCTTTGGTTCGTG
Source organism: Effrenium voratum (assembly GCA_963377175.1). NCBI lineage: Eukaryota > Dinophyceae > Suessiales > Symbiodiniaceae > Effrenium > Effrenium voratum. Next base: position 22,329 of record CAUJNA010000178.1, on the reverse strand, counting down.
CTCGCTGCAGCGAAGCGAGTGCGGCCTCCAAGCGCGCTGGACGCGAAGCTGTTCTTGCTGGTTGCGCCCTGGGGACCGATTGCTGTCTACTTTCCATATAGCGCTCCTTTGGTTGGTGCTCGCTGTGTGGGCAAACGAGCGCGGCCTGGAAAAGCGCTGAAAACAAGCAAACAATCAAGCGAGCGAGCAAGCCAGCAAGCCAGCAAGCCTGAACCAACCAAAAGCCGCTGCCAGAACAAAAAAAAACCTCGGCTGGCCCCCAGCGGAGGGGTCGGCGGCACTGGGCGGCAGCCCTTAAATTATATGGCAGCAACCCGAAGCCCCGTCCTGTCTCGTCTGGATGGTTCCTAGAACCAACTCTGCATTGACCATGTCCGGCAGGATGCTGAGAACCTTCTCAACACTCGCTGCGATACTACCCTTGGACATGCCACTTTATACACGGCAAATAGCACTGGCAAGTCTTGCCTGTGACTCAATCGGCAACTGCTGGTTCATCAGAGACAGGTAGTACCTCGGTTCCATCCAAGCAACTCTGCTAGCACGTCCAGTCGACACTCTGCAGCCCAAGGAACTGCAACTCGCTGTGCTGGGTGATCACAATCCCGTGCCCTGTCTTGTCGTACTGCGGCCGCCCGGCGCGGCCAAGCATCTGCATCCTAGGGCCCCGGAGAGCGTCAGGCTGGGCCCTTGCCTCACCCTAGAAACCTAGAGGGCCTCTGTGTGGGTCATTTTCAAAATTTGGAAGCTCGGGCACAGGGACTGCCAAGCCACATGTCCATGGATGAGAGCTCATCCCAAGCACCCTTCTGCGGATTGTAGACCTGCCACCCACATAGCCCTTGCGCAGCTCAAGGCACTTCTGCAAGGCCTGGGTGCCCTTGATGATGACAGTGTGCGCCGGCAGATTCACACCTATTAGCGAATATCAGTCCCTTCTCAGGTTCTCATGAAAACTAAGCTGCAGGCCCCAAGCCAAAGTGGCGGTGGACACCAACACTTGGATGTGGCGATCCGCATACAAGTCCTCAGCGAACGACCTTTGACCCAAGGACCCATTGAGACTCGCGGGCCTCCACCAACTTCCGGTCTGCTCGGGGCAGGCCGGCGTGGTGCACAGCGAAGCCATAAGGCAGTAGGTCCTGCACCTGCACCGAGTGCACCGAGTGCAGCGAGTGCACCAAAAGCCCGCGCCCAGCAGCCACCGTGCCTCCGGCGTCTTCATCTGCTGTGCCTCGCGTCGCAGGCTCCCGTGCAGGCCAAACTCTGAGAACCATCACATAGAATCAACATGAAGCAGCTACAACCAGCAAAGTGCCTCAGTCTGCAGAATTTCTCGTGAGGCGGAATCCTCCTGCAAAAACTTGGCCAGCGTGTCCTCGGTCAAAGCACGATGACAGCCCAACGCTACAGCCTCGATTAGCCTAAAACTAGTGCCCAGGTGCATTCTGCATCGCCAGATCTCGGAGGGTCTGCGCCTTCGCTGCGTCACGTCGCGTTGCTAGCGGGAATTCACGTGAGGCCGAGGCAGTCTTGACTGTTTCCTTTCGTGAATGCACGAAGATCAACACCTGAACTCAACGGTGCCAGGGGATGCTCTATGCAAGCCGCAAAGCTGCCTGATTCTTGCCAGCGTTTTCCATAAGCTTCTCATAGCAAACCTCGTTCATGGTGTTGAACCGCTTGATGGCCTTCTTGTCCGTTACACCTTGAATGCTCTTCCATGTTCTTTGGCGTGGATAGGTGGCAAGCTTTCCAAGGTGCGTACCAATGTAGGTCTGCTCAAGAGGCACAGGGCGATAGTGGTTGCCAAAGTAGTGCAGCCCTTTCTCTGGATTTACCTGTCAAGCTTGGAGACGGAGCAAGCAGTGCAAGCAGTGCAAGCAGTGCAAGCAGTGCAACCGGTGATAGACCTAGCAGGTCTGAGCCCTGCACACGCAAGAAAATGGCCACATCCTCGTAGTTCGGCAATGTTGCTGACAGCCCGACCAGCCGAATGTGCTCCTCGGTCTCTCGGTCTCTCCGGGCTGTATTGATGTTCAGCTGAGAGTTACTTGTGAGAGTTGCTTGTGAGAAACTTGTGAGACGGAGTTGAGAGGACGGAGTTGGGATTGGCCCCCTGGACGGCCCGGACGGCCCGGACGGCCCGGACGGCCCGGACTGCCGCTCCTGCGTGGTCTCGATCTGGCGGATGGTCCTGGCCACGATGGACTCCAAGACTGGCCCGCGGCTGTCGTGCAGAAGGTGGATCCTAAGCCGAAGGATTCGGAGATCCGAAGAAAGACTCACACGAAGGTCAAGTCAGATATCCGGAAGACTCAGAAACAAGCTCATCAATGATCACCAGGCGCACCAGCTGGGTGTACGCGCCTCGGCCGGTGCTGTAAGCCTGAACCGAGTGCTAATCGAGCTCCCCACGCTGGTCTCCTGCTTTTCTGGTGATGATGTCCCACCTCAGAGGTGAATCTCGGTTGCAACCTGTCAGTGTCGCATGTTGAAATCGGTTGCCTTCTTGGGGCACGGCTTCTCTGGGGTGGTCACGATGATCTGAGTCTCATCGATCTGCGCCTTCGTGAGATTCACATCTCCGCTTAGCTCGCGGATGGTGACCTGACGGGGTGCCAACAAAGACAAGTACGCCTACGACCGGAAGATATCGAGTGCCGAGAGCTGAGATGCGCGCCCCGTATGCCTTCTCCAGGCGCTGGGTAAAGCTCTGCACAACTTCCTGCACCAGCGCCTGTAAACGGCGCTTCGTCCAATGCATGCCCATCTTCCAAACCAACGCTTCCATGCCTTCATGGGGGCAACATATACTATCTTGAAACCAGCCAAGTCGAAGGAGCCATCCTCAGCACGCACACGAAAGTGCATTCATGGATTCCCACTCAATCCCTCATGCTCGCCTTCAAGCGGAACTGGCTCATGACATTGAGGATCGTCAGCATGGCCACGTTGGTCTTCCCGCTGCCAGTCGGCGCGCATACCTTGGCCATAACACTCCCAATGCACTGAGCATCGCTTGTGCAGTAACATGAGACTTGGGGCTTCGTCAGCACTAATTCTATCGTGTGATGGCCATCCGCCGCCAGTCGAAACTTCGCAGGTCAGGATGATCCACACAATTCCTCAGCGCCTGGCCAGCATATTCTCGTTGTGCTCTTCGAAGGCAGTCTTGAAGACCTCTCCGGCTGCGCTATGTTGCACTTGCAAGTGCAAAGTGATCAGAGACACGCGCACCTTGCTCTGCACTGTGTTGAGCTTGGTTGCTCCCGGGAAGGCTTCTTGGCACCAGGTCGGCAGCTTCGACCTGTGGAAAGGGATGGGCAACAAGGCAAGTCACAATGCAAATACGAGTCCATAGCATGCCAGCTGAGGCACAGAGGAATCAAGTCTTCCGGGCTCACATCTGGGGGCTTGAAAGGCTTGACGTGGACCTCCTCGTAGCCCTGCGAATCTGACCCACAACCCCAGCGACGCTGCTCCGCTGCGCCTTCTTCTGCACTCGGAAAGAGCCAGTGGGCAGCTGGCACTTGTTATTGGCCATGTAGTGGCTGCCTCAGGTCGAGAGCAACCAAGCTGGAGAAACTGAGACAAACTGAGAGAACCGCCACGGGAGAAGGCCAAGGTGTCCAGATCCAGCATGTGAGAGGGCTTCTTCTGCCTGGCAGCGCATGTGCTCGGCGTAAGAAAAAGAAGAAGCGCGAGGGACCGTCCCTCGGGGCGGACTGAGCTGGGTGCTGCTCCTCTGCCACCTTCGACCTTCGAGATCCCAGGCCCTGGCCTGGCACGGTACCACGGCACGGTGCGCGCGGTGGCACTCAGTGGCACTCGGTGGCACTCAGTACCAGAGCCCTTTTTGCCGCTTCGGATGCGAACGCCTTCGTCGTCCATGCCACGCTCCTTTTCCCTTGCACCTGGCAGGCGTGAGAAACTGTGCCCAAACGAGTCGACCTGGCTTGATGGGTCTGCCAGAGTGCCTGTCGGTATGGCTTTCGGACACGTTTGGGAGGGCTTGGATCGGGTTGTGCGGCTGCTCTGCTGTGTTTCAGCGTCGGCTTTTTCTGACGCCGCGTGGTTTGGATCAACTCCCTTCAAGCATGTTGCACGGAAGATTTGGTATGGAGAGGCTTGGGAGGTCAAGACTCGTGATGGCCCAGCTAGGTGTACTTGGGTTTTGCCTTCCTGTCTAGTCGAAATTTACAAACATACTTGCGCTTGCCAAATATAGGTAGTTGCCAACAAACTGATTGCCAACAAACTTGCTCAGTCGCCATCAATTGCTATTTGCTGGCTCGCACACCCCAGTGCATTGCTGGCTCTGCGTATGCGTGTCTCTGCGCGAATGTGCCTGAATGTGCATGTAATTTCTGTCCGGCCTCTCAACTGCAATTGTCGGACTTCCTTGCGCAAATCCCTGGCGTTGCCAGAAAGCTCGCAACGCCAGGGCAACAGGGAAGGCAGTGGCGCCTGTTGATGTCGCGCTCGCGATCTCGCTTCTTGGAGGCTTTGTCCAGCTCCTATCGACCGTATCGACATAGACACTCACTCGTCCCTCTTGAAAGAACCCGCCTCCAAAACGGCTTGAGCTTCCGGGGTGTTCCGCATGTCTTCCAGCACTTCGGTTCGGGCTTCTTCCGTCTGCGCCTGACCAAGCCGGGTGCAGTACCTGGCAGCGGGAGTCAGCTTGGCCCGCCATGCTGGGGCGGGAAAGTGCCAAAAGGCGGCAAGTACATTGGTGCGCGGGTGTGCGCATACGAAGGTCGCAATCAGATAGGAGCACAAAATCTTCAGTCTGTTCTTCAAGAGCAACTTTGTGAACTCGAAGTTTTCGTACTGCAAGACTTGCACAAGCCTGGTTCGCCGGCACATCAGTCCGTATTCACAGCTGGAAACCCACCTGTTCTCGCACTGCTGCAAGTCTTTGATAGGAAGAATCTGCAAGATCTCCTTTTCAGTGGCGATGCACTTGTTCGGGTCCTGAATCGCAATGGAGGCCTTCGTTGAACGCTCTAAACCAACCCTGAACCAACCCTAAACCAACCACATACACGTTAAACGAAAACTAACCGCACGCCCCTGCACCCCACAACCCCACCACAGGGGAATATGTATAGTACGACGCCACGAACTCTTGAATTCCCCAAGGCACCTGTCCCTTTGGCAGTGGTTCGAAAACTTTAAGGCAATTGCAAGAAATAGAATGATTAGAGCAAACATGACTTTGGAATTCCCCCAAGCGTCCCTTTGGGAATAACGCGAGGAATTGGTTTGAAGCGTTAGGACCATTAAAAAGACCATCCTGTTTGCTAATCACCCTACTTGTCATCAAGCCTTCTAACTGTAATCGCTATTCGCACAGGGACACGTGCTCTTGCGGGATTGAAGATTGTTTTGCAAGTTGTTCAACTTATCAAAACGTTCCAACTAATTCTTCTCATTGCTTCACAAAGGGACTGCTGACGTTTGGGGAACTGCTCTAATCACACTATTTCTGGCAGTTTCGCTAAGCACTCTAACCACTCTCAAAGGGACGTGCCTTCTGGAGATTTCAAGAGACGGATGCCTTGGGGGGAATGAATCTTGTTTTTTCAAATTATTCTGCTGGTCATAACTCTTGTACTTAAACCCTCTCATTACTCCCAAAGGGACAGGTGAGTCTTGAGGAAGTTCAAATGCATGTGTGTTCTAAACACTATTTTTCTTTTACTCCAACTTTGCTCACCACTCCCAAAAGGACGGGTGTCTTCTGGGGAATTTACGTATTATCAATCTTTCTAAAAATGGGGAAGGAATGATAGTTCTTGTAAATAGTTCCACTGTCAGAGCTCTTCAACTTAAGTCGCCTCACTGTCTCCAAGGGCGGGTGACTTTCGGGGGCTTCCAGAGTCACGTTTATTCTAATTGTTCTACGTCTATGATTGTTGTTCTTCACAAAGCGACAGGTGCCAGTTGCTGCTCTAGGTGCAACAATTATTGCGCAATGGGTGTTGGAGCCCATTGGCGAACTCTAGATTCATCTGTTTTCTAACCATCCTTCGAAAAAAAAAACGTTTGGAAGTATGAATCTCAATTAACAATGCTCTGCAAGATTGAAACCCTATTCAATTCATGTTCAAGTCTAAACAGTATATTGGGCGCTGTTCACTTTTAATTTCATTTGATGTCTAACTGCAGAATGTCGCAAATCATGAAAAAGACATCCTTTTCAACATCTGTTTTCAGAATTGCAATCATAAACACCTGTAACTAAAGAACTCACACACTACGTAGTTGCTCTTTAAAACTAGACATTCTGTTCGAACTATGATTGAACCTAGGCCAACAATCAACCCGATTGAACATCCAGGTTCAAGCAAAAAACAATCTGCACACCTAATTCGACAGGGACATCCTGTTTACATTATGTTTAAGGTGTGTTCCTTACAAAATGTCATTGCAATTCTAGTTAAAAAATTGAAAAAACACAATCTACAGAAAGAGCCCCTTTTAACATCATTTTCAAGTCTATTTTGAGACGCTTCTTCTGATTGTCCATCCTTATCGAACAACTTGAGTTCCAAGCAAAAAAACTCTACAGCGGCAAAACCAGCATGTTTCCAATGAAAAACCGTTGAACAAACAATCATGAGAAATATGTCCGGTTCCTATAAACGTGCGTCAATACCCCAAACCCTACACCCTAAACCGCGAACAGCAGCTGTTGGGGGAACCACCCCGCAGCCTATCTGGGCTGAGACCCCAAAGCTTGAAGCTGTTGGGGAACCTTACACCTGACTGTCACCGCTCCTGCAACCTTACACTTGGCCTGCGCCACCCCAAGCCTCCAAAACCTTCCTTGAACCTTGCACCTGGACCCCTTGAACCTGACACCTGACCTGGTGGAGCTGCCGGGACGTTCAACAGATGTGCCTGTCCCAGTGAATCATGTCCCCGCATTCCTGGCCGCTCCCCCCAAAAAAATCTTGACCGACTTCACCATCGTCAGTCAATCTCCCGTCAAGAACATCGCATCAACGACCGCCTCAGAAGGGGTGAACAATGCATTCGGTCGCTGGCTCATCCATATCCAGGACCTAATCACCGAAGTTGTCCCCGCACACAGCCACCGCACCTAAGCTAGTCCTCTCACGCATGGCCTTCCACTCCGGCCAGAACTTACTGTCGGCCGTCTTTCCTACCCAATCCGGCACTACTGAAGCAGAGGATGAAATTGACCAATCCCTACCTCGCATGCGTACTGAAGACCAAACCCTGATTCTTCATTTCAGCCACTATCGCGGCAGTCCTGATTTCCCGGTAAAGCCTCACCTTACCGTAGTCCCTTTTTCAAGAGGCGACCTCTCCAGCTTGTCCTCACTGATCGCAGCCACTCTCCCTATCATTTCACAAAACTGCCCGTACGCGGGTCATGTTCAAAAAATCGACTGGTCCACACTATCCATGCTAGGGTCAATCGTGGAATTGCTAGGACTATCGTCCTGGAACCCCTTTACAGTCCACGCGCAGTACCCCGCGAGCAGACACTCAGCCACTGCCTTGGGCTTCTCGACGTTCAGCGCCTTCTGCAGTTCCCACTCAGGTCGCGGAGGATCCGCGCTGTGGCATCCGCAGCCCATCCCGCCAGCGCCCGCCATGCGTCGGCTGGTTCAGGCCACAGGACGAGCCCGGAATCCAGCAGAATCTTGAGAGAGACCCTAAGAGGCTCAGCCTATTGGCCAGAGACCCCTTACGCGCAAAAAGCGGTGAAACGGAAACCGCACATAAATAAGGAAAATGACCAGTCCACATCAACCATCGGTTGCATATCTGCCCTGCCACCATCGCCTGAGCGTAGCATGTGTGTGTGTGCGTGTGACTGCGGTTACCCGCGTGTGAGCCATTTGATCAAGCTTATGGCTGCGCGGCGACGAAGTTGTTCAACCACCTTTGAACTGCAAAGACTCGGTCATGCTGAGACAGGGTAACCCCTCCTCGCATTCTACAAGGAGCCCGCAAGGAAACAAACTCCCAATGGAAAAACACACAAAAACCATGCGCCTTGACACCACGCTGACACGCACAGACAGCTTCGAGCGAAGCCATGCATGTCTGCCAATCCATTGACCTCTTCCTCGTTCAACATCTAACATTCAGGTCGGAAAAGAAGAACAGGAATATATCCACACATTCGGGCATCAAGCGCAAGGTTGAACCTTTGCCTAACGGCATGTAAGACCATTGAGCGCGAGAGCGACATAGCAGTGCTTTACGCCTTCAACTTTGCCTACGCGGACAATGCGATTACTGTATCCAGGAGCAGTTTGAAGCGCAATCACCCTACTATAACCACTACATGAAAAGACCTCGGCTATCGAGTGGTCCGCAACAATGGTCTTATCACATCCTCCTCCGGGTTGGGTTGGATGGAGGTTGCGGTTCCATGCGACCTTGTCGACACATGCCTTAGGATAAATGCCCGCCCCCTGATAGTGGGACGGGCCTGCGACGAGCCGAAAGATACCTTCATTGAACTGCTCGTTCGGCCAGCAGATATCGATGCGCTGAGTCCGCGACACATAGCGCATGTTGGGGTTGCTCCCAGTTTGAACGATTCAGCAAGCCGATTCTTTCTCCTCCAACACGTTAATGGTAAGAGGTTGGGTCTCTTCCCCTTTGCCAATGGCGTGCTTCCAAAGTACGGCTAACCATGGTCAAGATCTCCGCCTCAGGAGTTGACTTGGAGTTCTTTCTTACCCGGTGATGGGCAGGCAAGTCCTGGGACCAATCAAGCGCATCACAGTACGCGGCCATTTCAATGAACTCCGGGCTATCGCCCGGTTCACATAAGAAACCAAACGGTGAAGCTTGCGATCGCAGAGATGGTTCCATTTCGTAACCCTGCAGGCACGGGACGAATGAGGTCACACCTGCCCATCCTAGCCCCATACAAGATCTTCATCAGCACTGCAGCTGCAATCCCGGCTGCGCATTGATGGTTTCCACGTCCATCGTCTGGTTGAAGATCCTGTCAAACTCTGGGATGACTGGCTTCTCGTCAAACTCCGGCTTGCTTTCGTCCAAGAAAGGTGTATCCACCTTCTGCAGCTTCTTGGGATACTTCCCTTGACACAGTTCAATGTTTTAATGCCTCTCATCGTGTATGATGCTTTTGTAGAAGTTGAGATCTTTTAAAACCTTGTGTGTCGCTGACTTGCTTGAAGTGATGTTGCTAATGGCTTGTCTTTGCTGTATAGTATTATTTGTTGTGGGTGATTAGTTTTTCAATGGTTTGCTATTCTTCCCTGGTTTTCTTTGACCTTCATTATTGGATAATCCGCCGACAACAGCCGGCGTGTTGGACATAAGAAATGCTCCTTGCCTCTTTACCTGTTACCCCCCCTTACCCCTCCCCAGGGGCACCATTCCAGACTATTGCGGGGGGGGGTCCACGTACCACGTGGTGGGTGATTCGAAGACGCTTCACTAAATCTGTTCATTGCGCGGGCTTGCGCAACACAGTTTGTCAAAAACATTGGGGTGTTCGATTCCCCCCGGGTGCGCCTTCGCATCCTTAGCAGCTCCAGCGGCACATCGCCAGCATCACCTGCATCATCCGCATCAGCGCCTGCCAAGGATGCGGATGATGCAAGTGATGCTGGGGATGTTGCCCATGCTGGTGAAGGAAATGAAGGGGGGAAAGGGGGGAAAGGATCTCAACAGCGAAAGGGGGGGAAAGATCTCAGGGAGGAAAGGGAGAAGATCTGGGGAAAAAATGCCTTAAGGAGGAAAGGGGGGAAAAGATCTTTGGGAGGAAAAGGGAAATCTTTCTCGGGGGGAACAGGCCCTAGGGGGCAATGGGGGGACAGGATCTCAAACGGGAAAGTGGGAAAAAGACTTTGGGAAGAGAAGGATGGAGATCTTAGGGGGGAAACGAGGGAAAGGATCTTAAGCGGGAAAGGGTGGAAAAGATCTTAGGGAGGAAAAGGGAGAAGAACTCAGGGTACGAAAAGGCCTTAGGGGGGACAGGGGGGAAAGGATCTCAATAAAGAAAGGTGGGAAAAGCTCTTAGGGAGGAAAAGGGAGAAGATCTCAGGGGGAAAAGGCCTTAGGGGGGAAAGGGGGGAACAGGGAATGGCGGGAAAACATCTTAGGGAGGAAAAAGGAGGAAAATGGATATGAATCGTTTCATAGTCTGTTTTACTTCTTCAACTATTTTTTCAATATAAAATTGTAATGACGCTCTACTTGTTATCTTGTTCTGTTTGCTTGATGCGTAAGAACTACAGCGAGTTACACCAAACATTATACAACTACAGTAGTGAACTACGACCACTCCCGTAGTGAACTGCGACCACTCCCGTAGTTGGAAACACCACCTAAATTCGTGTTTTTGGGGATGAACTACGACCACCAACGTATTGAACTACACCCACCATTGTAGTGAACTACGTCCACTCATGTAGTTAATGATGACCCCAACGCCCACGTGCGAGTCCTGTTTGTCAGAAGGCACCTCCCTCGGCGACTACAAGGTATCGGGCGGGTGGGTTTTAACAAGTATATCACTAATCAAATCAGTAGGAATTTTATACAACTCATCTTGTTTATGTTTGATGTATCCCTCACCCCAATCTGATTTTTTACCCGATGGCAATCGTTGAGCAGTTTCTAAATGTTTCCCATTCCTAATTTTCCCACAATCCCTATTGCATAATGGTCTAGGTTTCCAAGTAATTATATTTGTCCATAACCGTGTTCTCTTGCGGTAATTAAACCCGTATTTACAATAATCAACATCAATGTATTTTAGACCACTCATAAAGGGTTGTTCCTTTAATAGTCCACTTTGAGGGTTTTCCACAACCCACCATGTAGGTTTGAAGTAGTCAATGATTTCAAGGGTTTTCAAAACAATACTGTTTGCATAATCTATCTTTCGGACGCCCGTCGTCTTCGCTCGGCTGTATTCGGCGCATGGAGGAGATGCCCAAATCACATCAAAATCACTGACCCCGAACTGTTTTTAATCCCAGCTCAAAATATCAGTATTGATATTTGCATTTTTCAAGTCAAGGGAAATGACACTAAAACCCAAATCCCGAGCAACCCGACCAACCGAGCCTGTCCCTGAACTATTTAGATAATTATTTTATGGAATAATGCCCATATGGTAATGAAGTGAAAGCATCAATATAAAACCTTTTATTTTCATAATTACTCAGACTTTGCTTAACTTGAGACATTGAACATATTTGATGTGACTTACTCCTAATAAAATAATATGTGATTTCGTGCTGTTTGTTTTGAAATAATGCTTCGTGATAGTTCTGATACGACAGTTCTTTTTGCACTTTGTGTTTCACTACACCTTTTGATTTCTTATGTTCATCATCCTCACCGTTAATTGTGAAGGCATAAGATTTAGGTTTTAATCCGATGAATTTAGTAATGATTTTTCCATTCACTTCGTCCTTAAACATTCCTAAGACCTTTTTATTAGTTTTGTCAAAGCATGGATGTTCAGGTGGATAGTCGCTAAAATCCATGTGTTGCTTTATATCATTGAAATCCTTATAGACATCATCAGTCATTGTTTGAATTACATAACTGTCAGTATCAGTATAAACCAGTTTTATGTTTCATTGTATTTTTTCTTAAGGACATCATAGTAAAACTGATACATATGTAATTTGCTTAAATCTAAAATGCTCATTCCCAGGAAAATCGGTTTATCCAATTTCAGTTCCGCTTTAGTTTTTTCAACTCCTACCAGATTTTCATTTATAACAAATCTGTTTTTGAATGTTGGGTTCTTCACACATTTTTCGTATCTAACTTCATTTTCCACCAGTTCAAAGTCCATATGGTTTCTTTTGTCCTCCCTGGTTTTTCCATACACCGCGTTATTCATTAATTTGAATAAATCTTTCTCAAAATCGCTTTTGGCTTCTTTCCTTTTACCAGTGTTGAAGTCAATCCACGGTTTCAACCATGCCCTCTGTTGAAATTTTATTATCCTATGGACTTTGGTCATTTTCATTCCCATTTTCAAATAATACTGTAAAGTCTTGATATGAACCACATATTTTTCTTTATCCTTTAGATTTAATATTAACTTACTTGTTTTCTCGTCCTTGGGACTTTTACCATCATAATATATTTTGAAGACTTGCTTTTGATAGTCGGAAAGCATATTCACATTTACATTCATTATTTCAGGCGCTAGTGGATAGTCGGAGTGGAAGTCGTGCAATGTTTCGGGATATTCCAAATCAACTTCCATAATATAACCAAACTCATCGTTTTCATTCCAATTTTCAACACTGGGCGTTTTCTTTGCCCACTTGATATTTTTTAGCGGTAACTTCTGGGACATTGCTAAACCATACAAGTTATTAGCATCCAAGTAACTAATATAATTTGATGGCTTGTTCTCATCATATGCTTCCCCCATATACTTATTATTTGCCACTGCTAATTTATGACTAACCTGACACATACCACCTCTCATTCCCTTTTCAACCATCTCAAACATTTCTTGGTCATGCAATTGTTCTATTTCAACACCAGTTTTTAGAAGCATCGCGTCCCATGCGAAATTTGGCAACGTATAATAATGAGCGGGGTCTAAACCGTAGTATTCCATACACAAGTCTCTCAAGTTTTCAAAAACATCGGTCAGTAGTAAAACATCAGTTCTTAAATACAGGTTGTGATACTGCCCGAGTGTTTTAATCCCGAAGTGCTTCCATACTTTCAATGCCCTTTCATAATCTTTATCACGTACATGTTCTTCACTCAATTTACTGTAAAACGCTTCTTTCGGCGGTAACGCCCTTTCCTTAAATCTTTCAAAATCATCAAAGTAGTCATAGGGATAAATACCCTTATCAGCCAATAAATCCAAATCTTCATCGGTTTTAACATACGGGTTTCTAACGCTGTATCTGAAATTGGTCTTCCAATTCTCACGCTTTTTATCATCCTCATATTTACTCAACTTCACCAACTTATCCAACGAAGACGATAAGAAACTGAAACTGTCCTTGAAACAAAGATTTTTAAAACCAAAGGTTATAAACTTTTCGCTGTTCTGAGCGATACATTCTATTTTAGAATTCTTGTTCAGTTCGTGAGCCTTGTTGATGATTAAGTGGGCATCACAGTTTTTAAGGTTATGAAGAAACACAGGATTTTATAATATCTCATACTAAATCGAAGATTACAGTCCTCGTGGGCACAACCTCTATACTGCCCCGTAAAGTGACAATGGTCCCAACACTTCTTTTCACCTTCCTCAAACTTGTTTCCGCAAATGAAGCAGTTAGTGGCAGTATTGAAGTCCTCCCAGTCCTCCTCGGTTTCAATACGGTCTTTGACCTCCTTCATTTTTCTCCAAAACTTCCTCTCTGACTTTATTGGTTTTCTCAACAAACTTATCCATACAATAAGTAAGGCTCACTACTTCCGGTTGTAGCATTGACTACATTAATCAAAAAACCACACGGACGATGATTTTGATATGATGTAGTTTTAGCTTTTGCCGATTTGCTTTTAACATCAATTGGCACAGTTAAACATTCAAAGTCGGCATAGATTACGAATGGAGCTTTAAGTTTCTTGAAATGGTTTTGAATTCTATTGTTTCACCTGCTTCTGGCATTTCTATTTTTTGACCCTCAACTGCTAGACATCCCTGTTCTTCGTGTTGTTTCAATAATTCTTCTGATTGAAAACCGTGAGAGCAGAACCTACAGTGTTTCTTCGTTAAGTGTTTCTTGTTGGTTTGTGTTCTCATCAGTTTGTCGTAATTTTTGATGAAAACATAATGTGATTTATTACCTTCGTCTAATTTAATCAAATCGATTTTGTGTTGCGCTTGTGGGTTGTTGCTTCTTTTGTATAATAAAATAGTTTTACTATTCGTATCGGGGTTTATGTAATAAACATTGACCGATATGTGTTTGTTCTGTTCTTCAAATAGTTCAATCTCATCATTACCTACTGGAAAGTCTATTCCGTCCCATTTGATAAATTTGTCATCTACATATTTCTTATAATGATACATGTCGCAGGGATGGTCTTTTTTGAATAACTCATAAAATCCACATTGAACGGAATATTTAAAACATAAGTCATCCTCATTTTTAATATTAATACAAGCCTTTTTGTTTGCCACCCAGTCGGGTAATGGAATGAATGATGAACCACGGGTAGGATTGTACCTATCATAACTGATGACTAACTTTTCAACTTGACCAAGAACCAATCCCGACTGAACGTATTCGGTTATTTCAATTTGTGTCTCAATGTCATGTCCAATGTTGTTTAAGACGCTGTTCAACTCATCGGGATTATGAATATTGTATCTTCTGCTTCTTAACCTCCTTTGGATAAGTTCGTTGTCGGGATTTTTGAATGATAAATCGGTTTCCACGATTATTTTCATGTTCGGGCTTCTGTTCAGGAATTCGGCCAGTCGTTGCTTCTGATATTTTAAGTAGGATAAACCTTTCATCCCCTCTAATCTTATATCACTTACCGAGTAGGTGTTGGCGTATCCCTTGAACGCTTGTTGCTCGTCTGTGATTTTGGAATTGAAACGCTTGACATAATCCTGTAAGGGTCTGCCTCTCGTTAGTTTTAGATAATTAGCACCTTTCATTAAAGGGCCATGCTTTCTATATCCGTCACTCCTCTCCACCTCCTTGAGTTTCGTGTTCAATACCTTCGAAACTGGCTTGTTCTTATCATATCTGTAGGTCTTATCGCCTATTTTGAGTTTTTGTGTTTGCCTCCCTTCTTTTCGTATTAGTTCGCCTTGTTGGCCGTTTAAGATGAAATCTATGATTTTTCCTTCTGTCATGGTAACCATAATACTACACTCTATATAATAGAAGGTATTTTCTCTTTAAGTAGTTTTTCGGGCTGGGGTTGGCTGTTGGAGAAAATGGGTTTCGGGTTGAGAATGAACGCATTAATCTCATTAAGTGTTTTTAATAAGATGAATGATTATTATTTTTTCATAATGTGCGTTGTCGCGAAGCTTGCGAACAAATTTTAGATTTCTTGTGTTTAGATAAATTTGATTTGCTTGATATCGTCCTTCCACAGTCCTCGCAAGTGTAAGACTGTTTTAGGTTTTTGTTGTAGTAATTCTGGTGGTAGTTCTTCTGGTCGTCCCTCCACCTCACGGGTTGCTCACTGTCCTCGCTCGAAGTCTGGTTCTGTTCGCTTATCATCTGTAAGACTAAGTCGTTTTCTGCTTTCATCAGTTCAACCATCATATCAAATTCGTCATTCGTTATTCTCTGTTTTCTATTACCGTTAATGAAAATTCCTGTCATTTTACTATATTAGGGCGTTTTCTCTTTAAGTAGTTTTATTTTTTCTTCTTGCCTCGGCTACTTTTTGTATTTGTGCTTTCTGGGCTTCTGCTCCTGCTTCTTGTTTCCATTTGTTCCCTCGTCCATTCACTACCTCTTGCTATTTCTTGGGGTGAGTTGCTCCTGCTTCTTGTTTCTAATTGTCTTCTGTTCATTTGATTACCTCTTGCTCTTTCTTCTGGTGAGTGACTTCTGCTTCTTGCTTCTACCTGTCGTCTTGACCAGAATGATGTCCTCGGTTGTTCTTCTTCCTGTTCTCTTGATTGTTCTGATGGTGTGGATGTCTTCTTGTCACGTTTGAATAGTTCAAATACGCTCTTGTCTTCTCCACCCAAAAAAAGTTTCTTAACGATTTTATTTCTCGGCTTTCCTCTTTCTTATCTTTTTCGGTTGATGCTGATGACGATGATGATGTTAAATGAAGACTTTGTAAATCTTCCTGCTTTTCATCTTTTGGTTCATCTTTTGGTTCATCTTTTGGTCCTGAAATTGCATTGCTATAAATTGCATCCGCAAAAAATATTTTGATATATATCGTGTTGTTTGTGCGTCTGCCTCATTGTTTTCATATAACTGTGATGTTGGCGCTACTTCATCAAACATATCAGGGAACAATTCGTGTTGAAGAACTTGTTTATCAGTTTGAACCCTAGCATTCAACCGTAGTCTCCTATCGTATTTTGAAAGGTCAAAATCGTCAAAATCCATATTGTTGATTGACAAGTCAATTACCTGTCTTTCGGGGATGATTTCAATTTTTAATCTGTGCGCCATCGCTTCCTTTAGCATTTCTTCAAGAGTAGGGCGTCGGCGTAATCCATAATATTTAACAGTCATATTTGAATATTATATATGTTTTTATTGTTGAGTTGATGAACTTGGTTTCTGTTTGAAGTATTTGTTATAAACATTGTCCTTGTAATATGTTTCTAACCGAGCACGAATTCCTTTTCTTTCTGTTGTTCTTGCATTGTTATATTCGTCTAATAATTCTTTGAACTCATCGTATTTATCTGCATTTATCACATTGAATTGATGTAGTATTGAAATTATATTATCCATCGTAGTTCCCGGAGTTTTCGATAAGCACACCGGCCACATCCACTGTATACTAGTTAAATAATTTTTGAAAATTCGTTCGTCATCAACTTCTTCGGTGTCGACATTTTGTAATTCCAACTCGCTTGCTTTTTCATGCATTTCCATTATCTCAGCATTAGTGACGGTTGTTTGCGCGTCATCATCATCATCTTTACCTTTTTCATTGTTTCTACTTCAACAACTGGGTCGTCTTATCGTTCATCTTCTTCTTCCCCTTCCTCTAATGGTTCTAATTCGGGCATTTCATTAGCGGACACCATTGAATGAACTTCTACACCGTCAGGGTATGAACTCTTTGATACAGCACTTGCCACTTCTTCGTGTTGTTCTCTCCAAAGTCTCATTTTTTCAGCAAGTTCTTCTTTCTGTTTCTGTGCTTCCGTTAATCCTTCTTGAGTGAAAGACTGGTGTTGTTTCAGTGTGTCAGCAAGTTTCAATTCATCATTAAGTTTAGCTCTTACACTACCAACGTCCGACATTGCTCCTTTCATAGCTTCTCCTCTCCGGTCTAGTTCTTGTTTCTTTTGAATGTCTAAGGCTCCTTTATTATCAAATTGACTACCGTATTGATTTAATCTGTATCTGGTTGCTTTTCTGTCTATTACATTTTCAATTGATGGGCGGTTCTCATCTCCTACTAATGTTTCTTTCAATAATTCATCATAAGAAGGTCTCAAATGTAATTGTGATTTCAATGACCCTACTTTTACCGGTCCTACTGTATTCAATCTATTCATTGATTTAAGCATAGTATATTAATTATGTAGAAAAATACATTAATCAGAGATATTCTTAATCATTTCTTCTACATGTTTCTTTCTTACTGTTAGTTGTTCCTTTGTTTGTATTCCGTCTGGTGACCGTGTGTTGTCTAATATGTTTCTTATTCTGTCTAATTCCTTTCTGCAACTTTCGGTTCTGTTGCTTTCAGCTAAATCATTTCTATACTTTATTAATGCTCCTCGTGATTGTCTCGCTTCCAGTGTGTCCTTCAACTGTTTAAACCCCATAAATCTGAAACATTATAATGGCGTTCTACTTGTGGCGCCCTTTTAAATTCTACATTTCTATGACTTTTCATAAGCATGATTAATATATAATATAATTAGATTATTACTTAAAACATTGATGAAGATAATTTGTTTGTTTTTCTTGTTTATCTTGATTTTTTCTTTTGTTTAAGTTCTTCATTATGTTGACTTAATAATTCTGTAGCCGTGGGTTTCTTAATAGTTTCTTTACTCACTTCTTGTTTAATCTCATTCTTAATTTCTTCTTTTACTTCAGGTTGTATCTTTCTAATATTCTTTTGTGGATTAACTGGTAGCATCTCGGTTTTTGCCCCTTTACAATTTTTAGGATGTGAGTGTCTCAAACTTTTCAATGTCATCTTTTTAGAGCATTGTTCACATTCTACTAATTCAACTTCTTTTTTAGTTCTTGGTAATGCTTTTGCTTTCGCTTTTGGTTCAGGAATGACTTCTTCTGGTTTAACTTCTTCTGGCGTTGGTTCTTCATTAACTGTTTCATTTTGTTCAACGACTTCATTATTAACAGGTGCTTCTTCTGTTTTAGTTTCATTATTAACATCTACTACCTCAATACTTGACATATAATATATTCTATATATTTTCTATATGGAAAAATTAAAGAATATATTTAAATAATATCGCTTTTCACAAACAATAATGACAGGGATACATTTACTCCATTCAAATCAATTTCATTTCCTAATGAATTTCTAATCCAAAAATCTGATTGTTTAAAGCTTCTATTTGATACATCCAAGTAATCAAGAGGTTTCAACTCATTATCAAAGACAATTCCCGCGTGTGGTGCTGTGACTGGTACTTTCTTAACAACTGTACTATCGCCCGTTCTTAAATTTACTTGATTATAATTAGACAACTGAGAAGAATGAATATAAATATTTCTAATAGGTTGAAGATTGGTAAACTCAGAAACATAAGGATTATTGTATTGATAAACTGCAACTTGATAATTTCCTAAAACTTCATTAACAGAACGTAAATTATTAGCATCAAAAGTTCCATTCCATATATAATCTGTATATGTTAGTTTCATTTGTTCATCAGTTAATACAGCGAACTTATCTATCGGCATAGTTTGAATAAATTGTTATTTTATTAGTTTTTACACTGTAAGAAATGTCATAAGTATTTGAGAAATTAGTATTATCTACAACACCATTTATTTTTGCCTTTAATTCTGTCGCTAGTTCTGTGCCAGTAAATACTCCTTCGTCCAATTGTAACGCTAAATACTGGACATTTGTGTTATCTTCATCTGGAACTAGTGGAGAAGAATAAAAGTATAATATATTATTTAATCCTGACTGAATTGAATACCAAGAGTTAGGCAATGTTACTTCGTGAATATAACAATGAACACCATTATCTGTTTGTAATGTTTCTGGTAGTTCAACTTTGAAATCTGATGATGTACCACTAATTCTATGGGCACTGTCAATATAAACTTTTTTGCATGTCAACATCATATATTTTTAATTAGAAAATAAGTTTTCTAATTAAAAATTATTCTGTTGCTTAGGACTACGTCGTATGTCACCATTATTCATTAATTGAGAAATTAACTTGTAGCTTTAATTATATGATTAATAATAAAAAGTTAATTTATGAAATGAAGCATGGGAAATTAAACATTATCAACCTTATAAGAAAACAACTAAAATAACTAATGTTATGAAACAAACTGACAAAATATTAAATAGTTATTATCCTAATTCAAATTCAGCTGATGCACAAGGGTTGAGTAGAGCATATGGCAATGGTAAAGGTTTATATATTGATGGTGATAAAATGTATGTAAGCGGAACATTTGGAAAAGGAACGTTTGGAGGTGCTGTTAATGACATTCTGGCAGATGTAGGACTTCCCTTTAAAATGACACGATACTCACAAAGATATAAAGACACATCAAAAGCACTGGATGAAAACAATGAAGTTAAACACCTTATAACACATAGTCTCGGTTCAAGTGTAGGGGCACAGATAACAAAAGATTACCCTGAAAGAGAATTAACTTTAACTACTTACGGAGCGCCGTTTATATCGCGAAGGTCTAAAATTACCGATGATTATATTAATTTTAGAAGTATCTTAGACCCTGTCAGTATTGCTGACCGTGGTGCTATAACTGTTTATACTGGTTCATTAAATCCATATACTAACCACGATTACATAACTGGATACGGAGACCAAGGCAAAGATGTTTCAAGAAGTGTTGAACCTGTAAGTGCGATAATGTAGTTAAATAAGTACTTAAATATATAAATGTATATATAAATTATATATGCATAATCAGTTAAATAAAAACTTGACAGAAAGTGAAACAACATATAAGCCATTAACAATGGAAGACAGATTCAAGTATTTAAATAGAGATAATAAACGAACATATGTAAAATGTCAGTGTGGGTGTTTCATTATTAGGACTGTCAGAGTTAGACCTGACTATATTGATGTTAATTGGATTATTTCAATTTATAATATGTTTGTACCAAAATATCAAAATGGTTATTTCCTCATCAATGACAACAGAAACAATGCCAATCAGACCTTGATGAAATAGTAAAAAGAAAAAACATAAAACTATTTTCATATTATTAATGATACAGCATAAGAAATATGACAATGAAACAACGGATGATATGATTAAGAATGAAAATAAAAAGTATAAGAAAAGTACATATGAAGAAATTAGAGAATTAGTAATGGAGAAAGAAAAAGGGAATAATCCAGTTGAAGATAAGACTAAGAAAAAGAAAATGAAAATATTTAAAAGCAATAAATCTAATCAAAAGGATTAAACGAAATTATTTAGTTTAGTTTAAATTTTTTCTAAATTAAATTATATATAGCAATGGAAACTTTTAATGCTGAAGATATTCTAATTGACAACCTCTCATTCAAGTTAAATAAAGGTGCAAGTTATATCAACGACCGTCGTTCAGTCTCGTTTTTCCCTTCTGGAAGTAATATCTACACCCCTTCATCTGGTCAACGTGTGTTGAAAATAGCATTAAATGCTGAAGATAATACTTGGCTTGACCCGTAGAGTGTAATGGTCTATTTCCCTGTTGAAAACACTGACTCGCCAGACAATAAACGCTTAAGACCATTCTCTCCTGCTTATTCCTTTTTTAGAAGAGTAAGACTAATTGCTGGTAATCAACTTGTTGAAGACATTGATTATTACAACCGAAATCATCACATGATGAGTTGCATGATGTCAAAAGGAGCAAGAGACAATGAAGACGCCCAGAGTTTTGGTTATAGATATGACGATGATGTAAACACTCGTCGTGCAGTTCCTGCATCGGGTCATATTGGTCCTGCATATGACGCTTACACAATTCCTGGCTTTAACAGAAAAATGGTTGTAGGATTTAAACCGATGCTTGGTTTATTCAATCAATTCAAGTATATTCCGTTGAAAGCGTGTCCTCTTGTTTTAGAACTTGAACTAGTTTCAAATTTTACCGATTGTGTTGTTACAGCGGGTGGGTCGAGGTTTCCAGCAAGTGGCAACGCAGACTCAAGCCTTCATACACGTGAGCAGTTCTCAATTAGTAACGCATTCCTTCAAACTGATTTGGTGGGTTTGGACAACGACCTTCATAATAAATATGTTGCTCACCTCCTCGATTCGAAAGAATTACCTATTACTTATAATACATATATTTGTCAATCTAATCAAGTTCCCGATGGTACGTCGTCAATTAACACTACTGTTGTTCGTTCAGTGTCTAAACTCGTAGCCGCGTTCATCTCTTTCAGTAAAAGCGGAGTAGGTGATACTCACGTTATGAAAGAAAGAATACAACAACTTCTATCATCCTATGTATTATTTGAACTACCAAGAAAGTGGATACTACAATTCCGACCTTGGTTTAGAATTTCAACTTCAATTAGGTTCAAAACTATATCCTGAGTATCCTTGTCGTTCATTAACACAAGCATTCTATTATTTACGAAAAGCATTAAATTTACCATTGTTCCATCAACATCATTTATCGATTGAATATTCTGCTTATCGCGTTGATAAGTTTATCTTTGCTATGAATTTCGAACAGGTTCCCGATAGTTCATATACTGGAATTAACACAAAAGCAAGGCAACAACTTCTAATTCGTGTGAAACCTATTGGAAATATGGTAACAGCAAATATGCCAGATACAATATATATAACGTTAGTGAGTGAGCAAATATGATCCATACGCGACGCCGGAGTTCAGATTTTGGTTTAAAAAATAAGTAAAAATGATAATATTAAAAATAAACAAAAATTATCATTTTCTAATATTAATATATAATGCCTTCAACTGATTTAACAAACTTTGAAAATGTTGTAGCGCACACAATTAGCGAAATCAATTCTACAAGCGGGGCGACAAACATTAGAAACATATACGCTAATCAATCAGATAAAATTGATTTACTCAACAACAAAGCAGACCTAGTAGATACTTACACAAAAGCACAGATTGACGCTAATTTTTATGATACAACTCAATCATACAATAAGACGGAAGTTAATGTATTATCAAATAATATTAGTTCAAATACATTTTTAATAGGTAATCTGACAATAACTGCAAATACAAATTTTAATAATATTTCATCAAATACAAATTTAATAAGTAATTTAGATTCTACTATGACAACTAATTTTAATAATATTAGTTCTAATACTAACTCAATTAAGACAAATTTCAACAATATTTCATCAAATACACATTTAATAAGTAAATTGAATTCTACTATAACAACTAATTTTAATAATATTAGGTCTAATTCTAACTTGATAACAGGATTAA